>CM066036.1:391150859-391673359 GCA_033557465.1 Ichthyophis bannanicus
GGAGCCAATACAGGTCCATAGAGGAGTCGTCTTCTAAACCCTGACTGTCCCATCTGCACTGAGCGTCTGTCTCTGGAGATCTAACAAAGGAATAAGGACAGATCAAGACAAAAGATGGCTGCTACTCTGAGGAGAATCTCTACCCTTGATCCAAAGAGGAGAAAAGCCTGGACCAGTGACAGAGCTAATCCTTGGACTGGCATTCAGCAAAAGCAACAGGTGGTTACACTGTGGCAGGACCATACCGAGGCCTGTACGAGCGGTGCGGCCGCACAGGGCGCAAATACTTAAGGGGTACATTTTGGCTCTCTGCCGCTGTCTGCCACCACCACTTTAGCGGCGGCAGGTAGCGGCAGAGAGCTGAAATGCACCCCTTAAGTCTTCTTGCTGGCACACTAAGCAGGTCTGGCCTCTCCGGGAGGGTCCAGACCTGCTTAGTGTGCCGGCGAGTTGTACATTGGGTGCGCGCCTCTTCTCTCCCGCCCCCATAAAGTGGCTAGAAGGAGGTGCAGGAGAAGGGGCGCGCGCCCGATGTGCAACTCGCACAGGGCGCATTTCACCGATGGTATGGCCCTGCACTGTGGAAAGGCTTAATCCAGATATTCAGCATTTAAATGTTTGGAGTTAGAACATATCTTATTTCAGGCTGTGGCAGCCTTCTCTGGTGGGTTTTGCCAGAAGTGATAGAGACCCAGGGATTTATTCTTCCTGAGACAGTCTAGGAGTATGTGGATCACATTTGGGCTTGATCTAGTTCAATAGCAGCAGCAGCAGAGATTCCCAGGCATACACTATATTGCATTCATATCTGAATAGCAAGCAGAGATACAGCACTGTGAACAGCAACAGTATGGAGTTATACATTGTACCTCTACCAGCCTTCCCAGTCTTCCAACCAGTCCTATTTAAACTGTGCTTACTCAAGGGCCCAGGACTGGAATTGACACACAAAAAAGCAATGTGTGTCTTTGAGTCAATGCTGACTCCTGGTGACCCAGCAGCTCCTGTATTTTCTTGGCAGGCTAGTTAAGTGACTTGCCCAAGGTCACAAGGAGTGCCAGTGGGAACTGAAGCTTTGTTGCTTTGTTTCCAAGCCAGTGCTCTAATCACTAGGCTACTCCACTCTGGATCAGCCTGTGATTGGCATTCACCCTGTCTCAGAGTTCTCCCTTGGCGCCTGCTGCAGAGTGTGGGTTCTGATAAGCCAAGAGAGAGATTGTCATATTTCTTGAGCAGACCATGAGGAAACATCAGGTCTCATCTCCATCCCAGGAATCTCAAAACAGTAGCGCAAAACAGCTATTGCACATATTTGGGCATGTTTACTAGAGCACGGTAGATGGAAGCGCGGGGCTAATGCATGTTTTGGCCACGCATTAGCGGGAAGCACATAGCCAGAAGGCTTCTGTGCTAAAAGTGCCACGATACCAGAGCAGTTCATGAAAAGGTGGGGTTAGTGTGGAGTTGGGCAGGGTTTCTGGCTCCCATAGGCACTAAATTCAGAAATGCCCTTGTGGAAGTGGTGGCGGCTGCGGTGGTGGGAGGGAAAGAGGGGTAAAGCGGTCTCTGTAGAAATCACATTTAAAAATATAGTTACAGAGAAGCCTTCAGGCAAGCAGGGCACAGATACTGCAGCAGCAGAGCAGTTGTGAGCCTGTGTCTGTGTGGTGCAGCCAGATTCCTGCCTCAGTAACTCAGTCACTCTAGAGTTTCTTTTTCTCAAAGAGGGTGCTGCACCGAGGAGGCCTATATTTTAACAGCATTTGCCTTTCACCCTGTTGGGCTCCACCACCCCATGAAAAGAAAGGTAATGAAAGGGCAAGTTGGAGGGGGGGGGGGTGCAAGTTATTGGGGATCGGTGAGGGCAGCTGCTGTAGTCTACAAGGTTGCTAATTCACTTTCAGCAGAGAACACTGATTGCCCAGGGAGGCTGACCCCTGATCTTGGCTATGATTGATTTAACAACTTTCAGTGTCTTCCTCTTTTGATGACTGGGGATCAGAGCAGGCAGCCGCTATTCTCTGCTGAAACTGAATTAGCAACTTTGCATTTTTGAGCAGAGAATGGCAGGTGCCTGCTCCGATCCCCAATCATCAAATGAGGCAGGCTCTGTTTCAGAGTCTGTCTGCTTTCTTTTGAGGATTGTGAGGGAGGGGGGTGTCAGCACTGCATCTGATTTGCAAATATGTAAACAACGAAACAATTACTGCTGTGCAGGAAGGCTCCCGAGGTGATATCAGCATCACAGTTCAGCTTTCCCACATAGGAAAATTGACTTAACAAGTTTGCATTTTACTGCTCTGCAGAAAGGCTGCACTCAGCCTGTACTGGCCTGCACTCGGCCCCTGACTGAAGGTGTCAGGGCCTGACAATTTTGCCGCCAGAGACAGGTGCCTACTTTGCCTCTGGGAAATCCGGACCTGGAGTTGGGGCTGAAATTGGGTGGTAGCAGTGGTGTGCAGCTGCTGTGCTTGTGCTAGTGGCGCGCTAAAGACACAAAGGGGCTTGTTTACAAAGCCGCGGTAGCGGTTCGCGATCGTTATTGGAGCCGCGGCCCCATTGATTTCAATGAGGCTGCGGCTCTGATAACGATCGTGAACCGCTACCGCGGCTTTGTAAACAAGCCCCTAAGACTCTGCTAGCACGAGTTCAACTGCTGCCAGCATCCAACCAGGTGGTAGTTGCACCCACCTTGTTAGTGTGTCAGCAACGCAAGAACCAGGTGCGAATGTAAAGCAGCATAAAGCCTTGAACCTCCCCACACATATACCCTCATTGACAACATCCAGAACTGAACCAGACATTTACCTAGGGCATTAGTATTGGACAGGCCGCATGATGTGCTTGCCACAGCAGCGGATCTTTGCAGCCTGACAGTCACAAAACCAGGGCCTGTAGCATATGCTGGGACAGTGGGAACACACATACTGTGGGGGCCCCCTGGCCCAGGCAACAGCCTATAGCCTAGGGCTGCACTTGTCAGTCCTTTAATTGTAGAGTTTTCTTCCTCATCCAGCGCTGGGGCTGCTTGGATTTGTAGTTGTGTTGTTTAGAAAAAATCCAAGTAGTATGGAGACCGAGGGTTTACAAGGCAAAACACAGGAATTTATTTCTTTTTCTAAAAAGCATTAAGGCTCAACGCAAAACAAACAGGATTCTTTCTCCAAACAATAATCCATAGGCATTTATCCCAAACAAACAATGAAACTGTTTTATGTAGCTTTTTTTAACATGTGTTGCTGTTTTTCAAAACCATTCAGCAATCTAGCAAGGTTTCTCTTCTCTTCAAACCCAAAATAAATATCCTTTCTTCAGCAACAAGGTTCTTTAGCATTCCTGGCTAAACACATTTTCTCCCTGTTTTCACACTGCCTTCTAGGACATTCAGGTTATAGGCTTTTCCCTTCTTTTATCCAAGAACTTTTTATTCTGCCTTCTGGCACAGAGAACAATCCATTACTGAATCTTCAGACCCTTCATCAGATTCATAATAGTCTATCTGCATTTCCTCAGGACCGGTGTCTGGTAAATCTGGCTTTAAGCCAACATGCAAAACTTCAGGCTTAATATTCTCTAAAAGTTCTAGAATCTTTCTCCACTGAGGCTTTTCCCTATGCACAGGGTTTCCACCAGGAACGTGGAGATTCTTTCCTTGCATCAAATGACACAATGCCTCTAACTGGCTCACGGCACTTTTGGCTACCTTTTTATTCACGCACCTTTTTGGAAGTTGCAGCTCTTTAGCTGGTTCAGGAACGGTTGGCACTGTAGCCTGACCTTTATCAGCACTTCTCTCTGGCACAGCTCTCCTAGTTTTAAAACCAATTGCAGTTTCCTTGCAATCCTGGCTTTCTTTCTGACTAGGGTTTTCACCTCTGAGAATCCCCCGGAAGTCTCCACCGTTCTCCTCCACCATGAATTCTCTGGGCCTTTCTCTGGTGCTTCTCTCACCACTGAATTCTCCAGCGTGCTGCTTCCCTGTCTCTCCCTTTCCAGGGTGTTGCTTCGTGTGCTGCCCTCTCGTAGTGCTGCCCCTCTCAAGCTGAGTCTGAGACTGACCTCCTTCTGTTTCCCTGGGTTTATAAGAGTGTCTCTGAGCTACCGTGCACTGCTCTTCCCTGAGGTGTCTCTCATTAGCTTCCAAGCCTGCCCTTAGATTAGCAGAGCTTGGGTGTGTCCTGTCCTCAGTGGCTGCGTGTTTTTTTTCTCTGCCTGCAGTTTGAGCGCTACTTATTCCTTGCCTGTCTCTTTCTTTAAAGGTAAATGTCTGATTTTCTTCCAATTCCATGGACTCAGCCATACTCTCCTCATCACAATACACACACACACACACATATATATATATATATATACACATATACAAGCTACATCACTTTGTGTTCCTATAGTTTATGTTATTCTTCCCTACATTTGCCATTTTGCACGTGTCCACATTTTGTTTTTAAAAGAAAATTTTATTATGGCATGAAGGTACAGCCGGGTGGGTCACATTATAAGCTGGCTGGCAGCAGACATTAGCTGCCTTTCCTTTTCCATTCCTTCTCATTATTTTGCAATGATGTTAGCTGGATTGTGGCAGGCTATGGCCTTTGATAGTCTGCAAATACGAAAGGCCTGTAAGTTAGGCCCTGATTCCAACCCCCATCTAAGAAAAAGAACCAAAGTCTGTAAAAGTTTGAGAAAACTGTTTTAAACTGCTTAATAAGAAGTTTTCATGAATGCATAAATCTTTCATTATTCTCTTGTGCTGTGAAGATCAAAGTGTTTCAATACATGCATTCCTAGAGCCAGAAACGACCTTGCAGTAGAGAAGTATCCAAACCTAGAAACTGTACCATTGTTAGAACAATCCTAGAGGAGGGAGCTGGGTGCTAGGCCCAGGAGGGATCTCCGATTGGACAAACGCAGGGGGCGTTGGGGCCAATAGAAAGTTTGCATTATCAAACTGGAAAGAAATGTATAAATGAATATGTCTCTGTAAGAACTTTGCTCAGTCCTTTTTGAAGCTTGACTAACTGGCCTTGTGCACAATAAATTGGCTTGGACCCTGTAAATTGACGCCTGGATTTATTCATTGTTTGCACTTCGCTGCTACATATTCTTTGTGCACTGGCCGGGAATGTGCGGATAGTGAATGGTATTCAAGTGAATTTTCCACGTAATTCACCTCCAGGTTTGGTCCGGTCGGAACCGTGTCTGTCCGACCGCAGGGGAAACCTCAGGTGCCGCCGGTCCTTTTGTATCGGAGAGGGTTCCGCCTTGCCTCAGCGGACCACTGGGTCCGGCCGGCCAACACCTCCAAACCCACGGGGAGTCCAGGATCCAACCCAAGAACTGGTTTGGTATCGGGAACCTAATCCGGTGAGTAGACATTTTCTTGTTTAATAGTCAGAAAGCCTGGGGAAAAAGTCTTGTATGAGTGCGCGAGACTAGTTTGGTATAGATTAACTGGGAAAGTCTCGCATGAGTGCGCGAGACAAGAGAGCCTGATCACCTCTCATAAGGGCGGTCCTAGTACGCTCCGCATAAGGATTAGAGGAAGCCGAAGCCATCGACCCTTTGGTTGGGAATAGTCAGTTAGTCAGAAAACCTTGGGCATTTTGAAAAATATTTTCTTGTGATGGTATGTTTGCTTGTGTGATTGAGAGGTCTTGAGACACAGACCGAGCGAGAGCAGACTCCTGAGTAGCGCAGTTCCTGGCCGGGCGACCGCGCCCAGGTCACGAAAAGTAGGAAGCGTGTGGTGTTTGTTCCCCTCAGTGTTCTGTGGGCTGTACAGACCCCTTACCTACAGCCATACTACCTACCCTTACTGTTTGTCATCTTGTACATCATTACGTGTACGCCATTACGATTATGGGAGGGACGGAGTCCAAGCAAACTCCGCTGGAACGTATGATCAAGAATTTCCGTAAAGGATTTTCAGGAGACTACGGCATAAAAATGTCTCCGTCTAGATTAAGAATGTTGTGATAGGGAGTGGCCTGTGCTAGCTACTTCATGGCCCCGTGGGGGCACCTTTGATGTAGAAATAGTTTCTCGTATTCATCAGCTGGTACAAAAAGTGCACCCTGACCAGTTCCCCTACATAGATTCCTGGTTGGGTGTTTGCGAAAGGCAGCCCTCTTGGGTAAAGCGCTGCTATGAGGAACAGTGTAGAATATTAGTAGCAACCACTAGGGGGACCCGGAAGGTTGAGGAGAGGAAGCCGCCTGTGTATTCTGCCTGAGTCCCCAGAAATCCTGGCCCGATTACCCCAGTACCCGCATAGGTTAGTTCCCCCAGCTCCGCTACCTGAAGCTGAACCTGATGAGGTACCTCAGCAATTACCGCTGCAGCAGCAAAAGAAGCCCACTTCCGAGTGATAGCCCCGAGTCTGGCCCAAGTAAGTCGGGAGGGAGGGCCAGGGTCGGGAGGGACAGGGTCCTCCGACGATATAGAAAGCGGAGGCTCTCCTGCCAGTTCAGGGTCACCCACCAAGGAAGCTTATACCCGGGAGCCATATGATTTAAGAAGTATAACCTCGTAGAAGAAGGAGAAAGCAGGGCGCCTAATGCCATTGCGTCAAGTGCCTGGTTTACCTATCCTAAATGATCAGAGCCAGATGGCGCCAGGACCAACTAGTCTAATCTACGTGCCTTTTTCCACCACTGATTTATTAAACTGGAAAACACATTATGCATCCTATACTGAGAAGCCCCAAGAATTGACAGAATTAATGTCCAGTATAATGCAAACTCATCAGCCTACCTGGACTGATTGTCGCCAGCTCCTGTCCACTCTCTTTACTACTGAGGAGCGAGCGTGGATTGTGCAAGCAGCCATCCGCTGGTTAGAAGAAAATCCCGTAGAGGCGGGGGAAATGAATCTCCCACAAGCAGCCGCTGCAGCTTTCCCAAATGAAGATCCTAGATGGGATCCAAATGATGAAAGGGGGGCGGCGGCCCTAACGCGATTTCGCCAGGCCTTGCTGCAGGGCCTGAGGAAGGGAGGCCAGAGGGCCATGAATATCGGGAAGGTATCTGAAGTTATCCAGGGTCCAGATGAGAGCCCAGTGGCCTTTCATGAGCGGTTGTCTGAAGCCTATAGATTATATACCCCATCCGATCCCGCCGCTCAGGAGAATTTGCGCATGGTAAATGCAGCCTTTGTTAGTCAGTCCCAGAGAGACATAAAACGAAAATTACAGAAACTGGATGGATTTGCGGGCATGAATACAGCTCAGTTAATGGAAGTCGCTCAGAAAGTGTTTGTGAATCGTGAAAATGAACGTGACAGAGAAAGTGAACGAAAGATTTATTAATTTATTTATTACAATTTCTTATATACCGTGCTATTTAGTATCAGCGCGGTTTACATCATAACT
Organism: Ichthyophis bannanicus; assembly: GCA_033557465.1. Classification (NCBI taxonomy): domain Eukaryota; kingdom Metazoa; phylum Chordata; class Amphibia; order Gymnophiona; family Ichthyophiidae; genus Ichthyophis; species Ichthyophis bannanicus. The sequence continues at coordinate 391,158,226 of CM066036.1, forward strand.
TAACGACCATAACAACAAGCTGTCAGGTTTTACATCGAACAGGAGTACAAACTTGGATAACGGGGTTAACTATATACATAAGCTATTTACACTGGAAGGATAGGTAAAAATCAGATAATGCATGTAAGGGCCTTTCTAGATTAGGTCATTTCCTGAGAGGTATATCTAGGTTCAATTGCTGTCTGGGAAGTATTGGAGGAAAAGGTGGGTTTTGAGAGCCTTCCTGCACTGATATAGATTGGCTATGGCCCTAATGTCAGGGGGTAGAGCATTCCAGCATTTGGGGACATAAAAACTGAATGCCCTGTTTGTGGTTGTCGTGTTGGACTTTGTCGATGTCTTTGGTATTGCTAGCAAGTTGACAGCTGTTGCTCTTCTGGATCTGTTGGGGGGGGGGACAATGTGGATAAGATGTGTGAGTGAGGAGGCTGAAATACCTTTGATTGCCTTGAAAGCTAATAGAAGGGTTTTGAATGTGATCCTCCCATGGATCGGTAGCCAGTGCAGCTGTTTGAGAATGGGGGTCACGTGGTTGTTTCTGGATGCTCCGTAAAGGACCCTAGCTGCGGCATTCATGGCCAACTGTAAGGGGGTTAGTGTGGATTGGGGGAGACCTTGTAAGATGGCATTTGCAAAGTCAAAATGCGGCAGGATCAACGCTTGATATATGGTTCGGAAATCATCTGGGTCCAACAGGGGGCATAGGTGCTTGAGTGAACGGATTTTGAAATAGACGGCTTTGACTATGTTGCTTATGTGGCGTTTCATGTCGAGATGTTGGTCCAAAGTAACTCCCAGGTATTTTATTGCATCTTTGGTTTGCAAATCAGCTTCGTTGACACTGACGTGGTCTGGGGGAGTAAAGTTGGCGTCTCTGGTGATGAATAGCACCTCTGTTTTTTTATGTTGAATGCATAGGTTCTGTGTCTGGAGCCATGTTGAAACTGCATTGAAGCAGTCTGTGAGTGGAGCCAGGTCCATGTGAGTTGTGGAGAAGGGCATGTATAAGAGAATATCATCTGCATATATCAAACATTTCACATTGAATGATCTTATGATATTGCAGATGGGCTGCATGTAGATATTGAAAAGTAAGGAGGATAACGAAGAGCCTTGAGGTACCCTTTGCTTTTGATGGAAATGTATTGACTCTTCTGATCCAGATTTCACATATTGCCATCTACCGTCCAGATAAGATTTGCACCATCCTAGTGCACTGTTGCAGACGCCCTTCTCTTTCAGTCTTCCAAGGAGAATTTCATGACTCACGGAGTCGAACGCCGCGGCGATGTCTAGGAAGATGAGCACAAAACCTTGACGGATGTTGTCAATTCCTGTGATGATGTCGTTGAATAGACCAGCGAGTAGTGTGTCGACCCCATGATATTCTCTGAACCCATGTTGGCAGCTGTCTAAGGGAGCAGCGGCATCGATGTGATCTTGAATTTGCCGTTGTGCCTCTTTCTCAATTATTTTGGCTAAGAGGGGGATACTGGCTATTGGCCGGTAGGAGTCAACTCTTTGGGGATCAAGTTTGGGGTTTTTCAATAGTGGCCTAATGGAAGTCTGCTTGAGTGAAGTGGGAAAATATCCTGTTGTGAAGGAGAGTTTCATTATTTTTGCGATGACAGGGCTGAACACATCACGTAGCTCCTTGATCCAAAAAGCTGGACATGGGTCAGTCTGTGCAGTGGAGGTGTTGAGAGAAGCTATGGTGTCCTCGATACATTTAGTGGATGGTGTGGAAAATATGTTAAGTGGGGATAGGCCTGTTGGTTCTTGATATGGGACCGCTAACACCTTGTTGGTTTGCACAATCTTGGATTGCAGGTAATCAGCAAATTCTTGCGGGTGAATCTCGCTGTGTTGTTCAGGAGATGGTTCCTTTGAGAGGGATTTGACCAGATTGAAGAGGTCACGTGGTTTGTTCAGAGACCTCTTTAGGGTGTCAGTGTGATATTGTCTCATTTTGGTAGTGATTGTTTCTCGGTGTATTGCAAGGTGGGTTCGGTAAGCGGTCTGATCTTCAGTTGAGCACGATCGGCGCCATCGGCGTTCAAGTCTACGTAGTTGCGTAAGAGACGATCGCAGCTCAGGGGAGAACCATGGGGCGGAGCTTCTTTTTGTCCTTGCTGTATTCTTAGAGTTCGAGTGTTGTGAGATCCAAGCAGGCTAGAGTTCCAGTAAGCGATTAGTTCATCAAGGTCCGGTGTGGTTTTGTTGATGAGTGATGGGGTCTCCGACAGGATGTGTTCCCTATCGAAGGGGCGAAAGCATCTAGTGGCAGTTCGAGAGGTGATGCTCGAAGGTCGGCTTCCGTTCGGCTGGTCATTGTTGATGGGTATCTGGATGATGATCAATTTGTGGTCGGACCAGGGTACATCCATGACTGATATTGGAGGATTATGGTTTTGGTCCATGACTGGGTGTGGAACAAAAACCATGTCAAGAATGTTCCCCTTTGTGTGTGTGGGTTCATTGATGATTTGTTTGAGACCTAGGTCTTCCATTGCATCAAGGAACGTATTTGCATGGCTTTGGGGTAAAGATGGGAGATTGAAATCACCCATTATCCAATTTGGTTTGTTGGGAGAGAGGGTGTTAGCTGCAAGGTCAATAATGGTTGGAAGGTCATCTGGAGAAGTGGATGGTGTTCTACATAACAGGTTGAGGGAGCATTGTTGGTTAGCAACGGAGAGGATGTCCAGGCTGTTTGTGCTAGAAGAGTCCAGAATGTGGAAGTTGAGGTCAGATTTGGAGATTATGAGTACACCTCCTCCTTTTTTGTTTCCCCGATGTCTCGTATGTATGGAGAAATTGGGGGGTAGTAGTTGGTTGAGGAGGACGTTGTCTTCTGATGATAGCCATGTTTCTGTGATCATAAGTATCTCCAAGTCATAAAAGGAGATTGTGTCAAAGACAACAGCCCATTTTTTGCGAATGGAACGCACGTTGATGTTGGCACATTTTAGGGGTCGGCATCTCAAAGGTTTTTCCTGTCTGGGTGTCTTGGATAGCTGGAGTGCTACATGTATCAGGTGGGAGTGGCGTGTGTAGGCGTCACTTCCTGGGTTGGAGTAAGGGGGACAATTCCATCTTTTTCCATGGCTATTCAGGATTGGAATCCTGCCTTGTGGCGTGTAAAGAGCCTGGGAGGTTCCAAGCCAGTGGGTGAGAAGATAGAAGCTAAGAATGACAGCGACCTGGAGGGCCATTCTGAGGGTTTGGATTGAGTGTGAGACTCTATAGGTACGAAGTGGGGAAGTGCAATACTGCAATACTGGGGTGGTACAATGCTGTTATGAGACACAATACAGTGATGAGATTCTTCAGTACAGAGGAGCAATTATACGAGTGTGCAAACATTGAGCAGGTACAGTTTACATGCTAAGATATTGCCTATCTTTAAAGAGAGAGGGTGCAATACTGAGATGATACAGAAATAAAGAACGAAGCTAGCAGATTATATTGATCTTCGACTGGCAAAATTGCAATATTGAGGTGGTACAAAATAAACTATGATGCTAGCAGGTTACTTTGAAAGTTAAAGTGGCTTAATAATAGTCCATCGAATGGGCTGCGTTGTTTAGTAGTGTTCCAATGTGAGCTTGGCAGAGTAGAACGGACTAGAGTTTCTTAAGTGGTGTAGGGTGCAGGGATACTGACCGGCGTTGCTGTCTGTAGTTGAATGTGTTTGCTGTTAGAGTATGCCGTCTGGAGCTGGATAGGGTGCGGCGGTCTTCTGGTGGCACTCCTCTCGGTCCCCAGGCGCGGGCCGGTCCGGTGGCGCGAACTTTAAAGTTCCTGGCTGGAGCCCCGACTGGACAGGATGTTGGTGCTGCTGCTCCCACCGCTTGAGGCTCTATCCCCAGACTGGGGAGAGCCGATGAAGGCGGCGGGTGAACAGGGACCACGCGCCCGATGGTGCGAACTTTTAAAGATCTATTCAGCAACAATAGCACAATCTTACAGTTCAGGTGTTGGTAGATAGTTGGTTGATGAAGATGAAGAAGAAAGCAGATCTTCTTGCTGCCGCTTTAGTTGAACGACGTGGAGAAGGTTTTCTTAACCAAAGGACCAGAGAACGTGGAAGAGGCCACGGAAATAGCAGGCCTCCATTGGGTGCGAATCAGTGCGCCCATTGTAGAGAAGAAGGACATTGGAGAAATGAATGCCTGCATCTTGACTCCACCCCCAGGAGGGGAGGAGGGAGTCCCTGGAGAACAGGAGGCCGATTTCAGAGTCGTGGAGGAATGAACCGAGCACAGTTCCAGCGGGAGAGAGAAGAAGCCATTGAGGGAGTGGCAGTAGCAACGGGCTATGACATGGATGAAGTGGATGAAGACTAGGCCAGACCGGACTCCAAGTTCACCCTGGGTCCCCAGGAGCCTATGGTCAGTTTGAAAGTAGGGGACTAATATATGGACTTTATGGTAGATACAGGAGCAGAACATTCAGTGGTGGCAAAGTCAGTGGCTCCTCTTTCCTCTCGATCTGTCACCATTGTTGGGGCCACTGGGAACAGGGCCACCAAGCCATTCCTGCAGAACCATATGTGTGAGCTAGGGGGACAGAAGATAACACACCAGTTCTTGTATATGCCTGAGTGCCCTATTCCACTTTTGGGCCGAGATATGCTTGCAAAACTACAGGCACAAATATCCTTTGCTGATGGGGGAGAAATGCAAATGACTGCGAACCCAAAGCCTGCTGGATTGATGGTGCTAACTGTCCCCCGAGAAGAAGAGTGGCGGTTCTATAGTACACCTCCAATTAAGTCAACCAGTTCCTGTATACCCACCAGCCTTATAGCCCCGCCTGAAGTATGGGCAGAAGATAATCCACCTGGCCTAGCGAAGAACATAGCCCCTGTCATTGTCACCCTCAAGCCAGGAGCGGAACCAGTGCATGTGAAGCAGTATCTTCTTCCCCAACCAGCTATTGAAGGAATCCACTGCCATTTGATGAAACTGTTGAAGTATGGACTTCTCAAGGAATGCCAGTCACCTTGGAACACCCCTCTTCTCCCAGTTAAGAAACCTGGGACAGGGGATTACCGCCCAGTACAAGATTTAAGGCGGGTAAATGATGCAGTTGAAACTATACACCCAGTAGTACCAAATCCTTATACTCTCTTGGGACTGATCCCCGCTGAGGCTACTCATTTCACAACCTTGGGCCGGAAGGACTGGGGTTTCTAGTCCCACAGGTGCTCCTTGTGGTCTTGGGCAAGCCACTTAACCCTCCATAGCCCATGTTCCCTGTAAAATAGTTATCTCCAAGTTATAATGCCCTGTTCAATGTAATTTCAGTTTGTTCAATGTAAACCGCACTAATGCAGAATAGCGCGGTATATAAGAGAATGTAATAAATAAATAAATAAATAAAATAAATAAGCCTGACCTCTCAACCATAACATCATGTGTGGAAGATATGATCACTTGGCTCAACAACAACAGCCTATCTATAAACTACAAAAAGATAGAGGCACTCTTCGTCACAAGGCATACCTCATTCATCCCACCACAATCAATCAGCATACAGCAAAGGCCCGTAACAATAAAAAAAAGAGATCAAATATCTAGGAATCAACATGGACCAGCACCTCACCATGAAACCTCACATAAAGAGAGTCACTGCAAATACCTATCATAAAATGAAAAGTTATCAGGAGACTAAAAACGATCCTAAGCCTAGATCACTTACGTATAATTTTCCAGGCAGTAATGACTCCAACACTTGACTACTGCAACACACTTTATCAGGGGCTCCCAAAACAAACCATCATGCCATTCCCAAATAACACAAAACACATCAGCATGAATCATCACAGGAACACCCAAACAAGAGCACATCACCCCTATACTCAACCACATTAGATTCAAGACAACCTTAAACATCTTGAAGGACTAGAAAGGGGGACTGTTACTTCTGGAGAGAAATCTGCAACTGTGAGTATATACTTCTGGTAATTTTCTAAAAAGAATTCTTTGTACATTTTGATTCCATTGTAAGAAGTTAACATATTGAAACATTTTAGACAATATACACTTTGAGATAACTTAAGAAGCATACATATTGAAACAATGTAAACAGCATACATATTAAACAATGTTAAACATATTTTATTTTTCTCCCCTCCCCCCCCTTTATCCACCACCCCCATCCCATACTCCCTCCCATTCAATATGTTAACTTCTTACAATGGAATCAAAATGTATGCTGTCTAAAATGTTTCAATATGTTAACTATTTACAATAAATAAAAAGATTAAATACTAAAAAGAATTCTTTGTATTAAAGCTACTTAATCTGTGAACCACTGTTTTTTGTTGGATCAGTTAGGGCCTAGTAGCAGCAATTAAAGTTTGAATTTAAAACACAGAGGAGAACTTTCTGGTTACATTTCATACCCAGCAGAGAGCTTGTAGTTTAAATTTAATAGTCACTCAGGGCCAAGTAACAGCAAAGTACTTTTAGTTTAAATTTAACACACAGAAGAGAGCTTTCTGGTTAAATTTAGAATCCAGCAGAGAGCTTGTAGTTCAAATTTCATAAGAAGTTAGAGCCTAGCAGCAGCTAAGAGCTATAATTTAAATCAAATCAGAATTTAGCTTACCTCAGCAGCACAAGACAGGGTACTGTGTAGCAGCCCTCTTTTAATAAGTGTTATTTCCCTCCCTCCCCTGGGATAATCGTAGCTTTATAGGTACTTACACATCTTAAAAGACAGGAGGTGCTTTCAGGTGAAGCTCATTACCCAAATCAGTCATACACTAAGGACCTGAGATTAATTAAGCTTCAGGTGAACAAGGTATATTAAACGTATTAGGTGCAGTTTTATTGGTATAAATACCCATAGCAACCCCTAGTAAGTAAGAACTTAAAGATCTAGACACAAACTTAAAACTAAGATGCAGACAGCAGTCCAGCAGCGGGATGGGGGCTTTCCAGTCTTTTGCATTGAGTTTCACATGTATGATTTTCTCCCAGTTGGTGAGAGGTCTTACATGTGCACTAGGTGCAAGGAGCTCTTTGCTCTCAGGGAACAAGTCCGTTCTCTAGAGGCTAAAGTAGCAGACTTGGAAAACATAAGACAGACAGAGAGGTACATAGATGAGACCTATAGGGATATAGTCCTGAAGTCCCACCTCCAGTCTGGCAGCACCCCTGTTGCCATGGAGGAGAGAGGTCACGTGACAGGAGAGCATCACCCTGGTGTGGCAGGAAGTGATCCTGTAACTAGGACCTGTCCTCCAGGTGATGTAAAACCCTCTCGCACCGAGGAAGTTTCTCCAGGGCCATGTGCCCATGAGGGAAGGGATAGGACAGCCGTTATAGTTGGTGATTCAATCATTAGGCATGTAGATAGCTGGGTGGCTGGTGGACGTGAGGATCGCCTGGTAACATGCCTGCCTGGTGCGAAGGTAGCGGACCTCATGCGCCACCTAGATAAGGTCTTAGATAGTGCTGGGGAGGAGTCTGCTGTCTTGGTACATGTCGGTACCAATGACATAGGAAAATATGGTAGGGAGGTTCTGGAGGCAAAATTTAGGCTTTTAGGTAGGAAGTTGAAATCCAGAACTTCCAGGGTAGCATTCTCCGAAATGCTTCCTGTTCCACGCGCAGGACCCAAAAGGCAGGCAGAGCTCCGGAGTCTCAATGCGTGGATGAGACAATGGTGCAGAGATGAGGGTTTTGGATTTGTTAGGAACTGGGGAACATTCTGGGGAAAGGAGGGGCTCTTCCGAAGGGATGGGCTTCACCTTAACTGGGATGGAACCAGGCTGCTGGCATTAACCTTTAAAAAGGAGATAGAGCAGCTTTTAAACTAGATATTAGGGGAAAGCCGACAGTCGCCCAAGAGCAGATGGTTCGGAAGAATGTATCCTTGAAGGATACTACCAAAAGCAGAGAGGTTCCACAAAAGAGTAAAGTAGCCCAAATGCCCTCAAGTATGGAGCAGACAGAGCTTAAAGATCCCAATTTACCCATGTCTAACAATAGCCAAATTAACATGAATAAAATACATTCTCTAAAATGCTTGTATGCAAATGCTAGAAGTCTAAAGAATAAGATGGGAGAGTTAGAATATATAGCACTAAATGAAAGGTTAGATATGATTGGAATATCAGAGACATGGTGGAAGGAGGACAACCAGTGGGACACTGTGATACCTGGGTACAAACTATATCGTAATGATAGAGCTGATCAAATTTGTGGAGGGGTTGCACTCTATGTTAGAGAGGGCATTGACTCAGAAAGGATTAAAGTTTTGCAGGAAACAAAATCTGCTGTAGAATCTATATGGATTGAAATTCCATATAAAAGGGGGAAGGCAATGGCAGTGGGGGTGTACTATCGAGCGCCTGGCCAGAATGACCAAATGGATGATGAAATGCTCAAAAAAATCAAGGAAGCTAACAAAAGTTACAGCGCAGTAATAATAATGGGTGATTTCAATTACCCCGGTATCGACCTAATGGGAGACAGCCAACATGGCTTTAGACAAGGAAGATCTTGTCTTACTAATCTGTTATGTTTTTTTGAAGGAGTGAATAAACAGGTGGACCAAGGTGAGTCGGTTGATATTGTGTATCTGGACTTTCAGAAAGCCTTTGACAAGGTCCCTCATCAGAGACTTTTGGCAAAACTAAAGAGTCATGGGATAGGAGGCAGTGTACTATTGTGGATCAGGAACTGGTTAAAAGATAGAAAGCAGAGGGTAGGGCTAAATGGCCAATTTTCCCAATGGAGAAAGGTGAATAGTGGTGTACCCCAGGGATCTGTGCTGGGTCCGCTGCTTTTTGACATATTCATAAATGACCTGGAAAGTGGAATAACGAGTGAGGTTATCAAATTTGCAGATGACACAAAACTATTTAAAGTTGTTAAAACCCAAGAGGATTATGAAAAATTGCAAGAGGATCTTGATAAATTGGAAGACTGGGCATAAAAATGGCAGATGAAATTTAATGTGGACAAGTGCAAGGTTATGCACCTAGGGAAGAACAACCCAAACTATGGTTACACGATGCAAGGTTCCACATTAGGAACCACCACCCAGGAAAAAGATTTAGGCGTCATTGTGGATACCATGTTAAAACCCTCGGCCCAGTGTGCAGCGGCGGCCAAGAGAGCAAATAGAATGCTAGGTATGATAAGGAAAGGAATGGAAAATAAAACAAAAGATATTATAATGCCTCTGTATCGTTCCATGGTGAGACCGCACCTTGAATATTGTGTGCAATTCTGGTCGCCGTATCTTAAAAAGGATATAGCGATTTTAGAAAAGGTTCAGAGAAGAGCCACCAAAATGGTAAAGGGGATGGAAGGATACTCCTATGAAGAAAGGCTAAAAAGGTTAGGGCTCTTTAACCTGGAAAAGAGACGGCTGAGGGGAGATATGATAGAAGTCTATAAATTAATGAACGGAGTGGAACGGGTAAACGTAGATCAATTGTTTACGTTATCAGAATATAGAAAGACTAGGGGACATGCAATGAAGCTACAGGGTAAACTATTTAAGACTAATAAAAGAAAATATTTTTTCACTCAACGTGTAATCAAACTCTGGAATTTGTTACCGGAGGATGTAGTAAAGGCTGTTAGTGTAGCTGGGTTTAAAAAAGGTTTGGACAAGTTCCTGGAGGAAAGGTCCATAAACCATCATTAAGAAGTGACCGAAGATATCAATGCTTGACCGAGTACAAGCACTGTGGAACTTGTGTCTCTTGGGGAAACTGCTAGGTACATATGACCTAGATTGGCCACTGTTGGAAACAGAATACTGGGCTTGATGGATCTTGGTCTGACCCAGTATGGCATATCTTATGTTCTTATCTTTAAAAGTATCCACCAATCATTAGCCAACATCCTACAAGACCTCATAATAACATAAGAACATAAGATATGTCATACTGGGTCAGACCAAGGTCCATCAAGCCCAGTATCCTGTTTCCAACAGTGGCCAATCTAGGTCATACGTACCTAGCAGTTTCCCCAAAAGACACAGGTTCCAGAATAAGAGATACAAGCACCCAACCCAGGAGAAACAACAACAAACATATGATCATCACATCCCACGATTATCAAAAATCCAAACAATCTACATCCGGAGGAGCGTTTTCACTATATGCTCCATCGATATGGAACTCTCTTCCAGATGACATGCGAGCGAAAACAGACATCAAAGACTTCAGGAAGAAGCTGAAAACTCTACTTTACACAAACCACCTGGTACACATTACTGAACCACCTGACTGAGGAAAAGACCCAAACTGCCACCTGTTGACCCTAAGCCATGGACCAACAACTATTCTAATGCCACAGACTTTAATTGTACATAGATAATGCCATATATATTGCATTGTACATAAGTTAACTTGTTACTGATCTACCCTTCCCTCCTCCCCTGTTTAAGCATTTTTTGTATGTAGTTAAGCTATAATGTAAACCACTTTGATTGAAGGATAAAGCGTTATAAAAAATGGTTTAATAAATAAATAAATAAATATTAGGCCTGTTAAGTCCAAACACAGACATATTCCAACATACTAAACTGAAAATATATTTACATTTTCTACCTTTTGCTAACTGGTCATTTTATTCTCTAATCATGTTGATCCAAGTCTCTTGTTTCTGCTTTCCTCATCTTGTCTTACCTCACCCTTTAGGGTCTTGTCCATCTGCCTCTTCTCTTCCTTCTTGTCTTCTTCACTTCCTTCCATCTCTGACACTGATCTTTTCTTTTTGGCTTTCTTCCATTTTTCTCTATCAACTCAGATTTCATTTCTCCTTCTTACCATCCAGTTCTCAATCTTCATCGTTTAACTGCATCTTTCTACCACTGTTCAATCTTTAGCGCAGCCCTCTCACACCCCCATCTCTCTATCCTTTCCCAGCCAATTTTTCCCACTCTTTAACTCTCTCCTTTCTCTTTCTCTTCTGCCCTTCCTGTGTCCAGAATCTTTCCCCTTCTCTTCTGCCCTGTCTTGTGTTTCCCCCTCTCTCACCATCTAGCACCTCTCCCCTTTTTCTCATCCTATCCCTTCCATGTTCAGCATCTCCCTCTCTCCTCCACCCATGTCCAGAATCTTCCCTCCACCCACCCCATTTAAGTCCAGCATCTGCCCTCTATCCCTATCCTGTGTCCAGCCTCTGCTCACTATCCCCTATACTCGCCATCCCGTGTCTAGCATCTACCTTTCTTACTCCTATGACCCCTATCCTATGTCTAGCTTCTGCTATCCACCCCTCCATCTAATCTCTACCTTCCATGCTGCCAGCTTGTGGCCAGTATCTGTTCTCCAACCCCTACCTCATGTACAACCTCTACTCCTCTACTCCTCCACTTCTCCACCCTATATCCATTATCTGCCCCCCCATGCCCTCACCCATGATCTTGCCTCTGCTCTGAACCCTATGTCCAGCATCTGCCCTCCATCTCTCTACCCCACCTTGTATCCACCACGTGCCTTCTATCCTCTTATGTCCGTGACTTTATGTCTGCTGTCTACCCCTCTACTATATGTCCAGCATCTGCCTGGTATCCTGCATATTCTTTCTAGCTATTGCCCCCATCCCCCTTTCAGTCATTGCCCCCATCCCCCTTCGTGTCCTACATCTCCCTTCCAGCCATTCTTCCCAATCTTCCTTCATGTCCTGCATCCCCCTTCTAGACATTCTTCCTCCCCCTCCCCACCATAGCTGTCACTTTTCCAATGTCTGCAGCGTTGGTCGCAGGCCTCAGATTTGAAACACACAAAAAAAAAAAAAAAAGCACAGGTATTTACGACTCCGCACTTGGAAATGGAAATGCCCATCCCATCTGATGCGTCACATTGCTTCAGAGGGGGCGAGCATTATGTAATCCATGTGGTAAAAATTAATAAATAATTACCAGGCTCCGGGAGCCCGGGATCGTGAGAAGTGGCAGTTTGGGGTTCAGTAGCAGTAACATTTGTATTTTTCCCCCCAGTAAAGCTGCCCATTCATGGCTGAGTGCTGCCGTGAACATTAGGCAGGCTGAGCAGCGAAATTTGGGGGCTTTGCTGCAATCAGGACTATCCAATGACATTGCAGTCCCGATTGCAGCAAAGAGCAAGAGCGGCAACAGTTTAAAAAAAAAAAAGCTGAGGAAAGTCGCTGATCGTGCCCGAGTTCAGCTTAAATTTAAAAAAAAAAACTGCTGCTACTGCTGCTGCTCTTTGCTGCAATCAGGACCGTAGCAAATCCCCCAAACTACACAACTCACGGCAGCACTCAGTCATGATTGGGCAGTTTTACTGGGGAAAAAATTACTGCTGCTGACTGCCTCTGCCCATGATCCCGGATCCCGGTAATTATGTATTTATTTATTCATTTTTAAGGCATGAGCTACAAAATGTTCGCTCCCTCTGACGCAGTGTCGTGCAGAGGGGTCAGGTGCTTACAGTCCTTCCAAGCATGGAGTCGCAAAGATCTGCATTTTTTTTTTTTTTGTATTTCAAGTTTCAGGCCCACCACCCCAACTCTTACAAATGCAGGAAAGGCAGCGGTGGAGGAAGCTGCAGCCAGGATTATCATTTGTTTTTGTTTTCTTTAGGCAGTGTGAGTCAGCTGCCACTGGCCAGTTTTGGGAACATTTTTTGCCACTCCCAATATTTACTACTACTACTTGTCATTTATATAGCGCTACAAGGCATACACAGTGCTGTACAGATACATGTAAAAGATGGTAATCAAATCTGCAGATGACACAAAAATTATTCAAAAGTTGTTAAAACCCATGAGAATTGTGAAAAATTGCAAGAGGATCTTGATAAATTGGAAAACTGGGCATCCAAATGACAGATGAAATTTAATGAGGACAAGCACAAAGTTATGTACCTAGGAAAGAGCAACCCAAACTATGGTTACACAATGCAAGGTTCCACATTAGGAACCACCACCCAGGAAAAAGATTTAGGCATCATCGTTTATTGTTTATTGTAAACCGTGCTGATGCCGAATAGTGCGGTATAGAAAAACCTTAAATAAAAAATAAATAAATAAAATAAATCGTGGATAACATGTTGAATCTCTCTGCCCAGTGTGCAGCGGTGGCCAAGAAAGCAAATAGAATGCTAGGAATCATAAGGAAAGGAATGGAGAATAAAACAAAGGATAGGATAATGTCTGTATTGTTCCATGGTGAGACCGCACCTTGAAAATTGTGTGCAATTCTGGTCGCCGTAAATTAAAAAGGATATAGTATTATTAGAAAAGGTACAGAGAGGAGCCACCAAAATGGTAAAGGGGATGAAAGGATACCCCTATGAAGAAAGGCTAAAAAAAGGTTAAGGCTCTTCAACCTGGAAAAAAGACGACTGAGGGGAGATGATATAAATTAATGAATGGAGTGGAACGGGTAAACTTAGATCGATTGTTTTATGCCATCAAAATATAGAAAGACTAGGGGACATGCAATGAAGCTACATTGTAACCAACCTATTTAAGACTAATAAGAGAAAATATTTTTTCACTCAATGCATAATCAAACTCTGGAATTCGTTACTGGAGGATGTAAAAGCTGTTAGTGTAGCTGGGTTTAAAAAAGGGTTGGACAAGTTCCTTGAAGAAAGGTACATAAACCATTATTAACGGGGACCCGGGAAATCCACTGCTTGCCCAGTACAAGCATTGTGAAACCTGTGTCTTTTGGGGAAGCTGCTAGGTACTTGTGACCTAGATTGGCCACTGTTGGAAACAGGACACTGGACTTGATGGACTTTGGTCTGACCCAGTATGGCATATCTTATGTTCTTATGGTCCATGCTCATCAGAGCTTACAATCTAGTCAAGACAGACAATGCAACAGCTGAGAATATGGACACATTTAGGGAAGTGGCAAGGAAACACATAGGAGACCAAGTGGATCAGGATCCAAAAGCAGACTCGAAGAGGTGAGTTTTCAGCCTGGATTTGAAAAAGGCCAGAGATGATGCTTGACACAGACTCAGGTAGTTTGTTCCAGGCATAAGGAGCAGCAAGGTGGAAGGATCGAAGTCTGGAGTTGGCAGTGGAAGAGAAGGGCACAGATAGAAGTGATCTGTCAGAAGAGCAGTGTTCCCAAGGAGGGGTGTAAGGAGAGATACGAGAAGAAAGGTAGTGAGGAGCAACAGAATCAATGCACTTATAGGTCAGTAAGAGAAGTATAAACTGGATATGGAAATGGATAGGAACCAATGAAGAGACTTGAGAAGAGGGGTTATATGAGCATAGTGAGACTGGTGGAAGATTAGCCATGTGGCTAAATTTTGAACAGATTGAAGGGGAGAGAGATGATTCAGAGGGAGCCCAGCAAGGAAGAGTTGCAATAGTCTAGACGGGAGGTGACTAAAGAGTGGAAAATTGTCTTAGTAGTGTGCTCAGAAAAGAATGGGCACATTTTGCTGTTGTTATAGAGAAAGAAATGACAGGTTTTAGCTATCTGTTGGATGTGTGCAGAGAAAGAGAGAGCAGAGTCAAATATAACCCCAAAGTTGTGAGCTGAGGAAACAGGGAGGAGTATAGTATTATCCACAGAAATAGAAAAGGGAGGAAGGGGGAGGTGGGTTTAGGGGGAAAGATAAGGAGCTCAGTTTTGGCCATGTTCAGTTTCAGATGGCAGCGAGACATTCCAGCAACATTGTCGGATAAGCAGGCAGAGATCCAGGCACAGAAAGGTAGATCTGAGTCATCAGCATTAACATAGGTAGGCAGAACTTGCGTCCACCTCTCCCCCGAGTGAAATCCAGTTGCCCAATACCCTAGGTCCAATGATCACTTTACTCAACATTTATGGGTAGAACATGGCCTCAGCTTCATTGCTAGATCAACATAAGATATATATATTTATTTTTATTTATTTTATTTATTACAGGCTCTTATATACCGCTCTATTCAGAATCAGCGCGGTTCACAATATAACAACATACCATAACAACAAACTGTTAGGTTTTACAGAGAACAAGGTCAGAGAACTTGGATAAAACATGGGACGTCATTATATATATACACACATGCACATATATATTGCAGGGTGAGGTTCCCACTCTAGTCACTCGAGCCAGTATTCGCCATGGTCTCTTCCCTTGCTATCAAGCCAGCCCACTGCGGCGGCTAGGGGCCCCCCTTGCCAAACTGAGCTGGGTCCACCCCTGCACAGGGGTCTTGCCTGGGGGCTGCCTTCGCCGGGCGGCATTGTGTATGGGGGGACTTGACAGGGTGCCCCGCCTTGATGGCAGCTAAAGTGCCCTGCCCCTTCTGCTTGTGCTCTGCGTGTGCTTGTGGGCTGGCTCGGGTAACCGCTGGTAGCTTATTCAGCTGCAAATGTTCAGAGCTATGAAGGCCCCAACAGGGCATCCATGCAGGATGGGTGGGGTGGCGAAGCTGACTATCCAAAAAGAGGATCACTCTGCTCCTTCTGCATTTATCAGGCGCTGAAATATTGCCTGGGCATGTGGGACTGGCGACAGTTGTCATGATGGTTTTCCAGAGGTGGGAAATTTTCCCGCCACTCTCCGGCGAGATCCCAGCCCCCTCCGCAAGGCAGGGGATGGGGGGATGGGCCCACTGCCATGTTAAGCAGTGGGCCTGTCGCACTCGTGCTCGACCCCTTGATTTAACATAAGCAGGCGGGACTTACGTCTGCTCCTCCCCCGAGTGAAATCCAGTTGTCCTATACACTAGGCCCAATGATCACTTTACTCAACACATGGGTAAAACATGTCCGCAGCTTTATTGTTAGATAAACTGCAGGGCAAGGTTCCCGCTCTAGTCATCTGAGCCAGTATTCGCCCTGGTGTCTTCCCTTGCTGTCAAGCCAGCCCACCATGGGGCCCGCTTTGCCAAATTGAACTGGGCCCATCCCTGCACAGGGGTCTTGCTGGCTGGCCATTGTGTATGGGGATTCACCAGGGCGCCCCGCCTTGGTGGCAGCTAGGATGCCCTGCCCCTTTTGCTATGTGTGCGCTGTGTGCGCGCTTGTGGACTGGTTTGGGTAACCATCGCGGGTACATGGAAGCATGCCTTTCACATGCCCCCCACCAAGGGAACCTCTCGTCGGGGCCCAGAAACAGCCGTGTCTTGCTGGGTGCTGGCCTGAAGGATGTCCTCCAAGGTTTCATGAAAGTCATTAAGGAATAAGTCCAGTCCAATGTCCGACAGGTAGAGCAGGTCCCCAGTAAAATATCCTGGCAAGAGGGGGTGTGTCCATTCATGTTGAATCTGCCATCCTCCTGTGCACAGGACACCGAGGCCAATCTGCCGGTTGACCTTCTTGAGCTCCCTGCCCCAGAGGTGAGTGCCCGCCCACTTGAGGCCAGAAATAAAATTGGATCAGATGAAAGTGTACAGGGGTTTTGTGCCATCCAGGAGAGGTCCATTCTGATCAGGTCAAGGAGGTGCTTTCCGGATACTGTTCCTATATCATTCCTTCCAAGATAAGCTATCAAGGCTGCAGATGGAGCATGGGTCTGTAAATGCTGGTGAAGGAGGGGCCACAGATTTTGCCACCCCATGCCTGGGAAACCGAGCCATAAGAGGTGGACACCACAATCGCAAAGTTCAAGGTGGATCCCAAAAGGTCACGTGGACGCTCTTTCAGCTGCCCAGTGGATGAAGGAGTGACCCACAATCCAAACTATGTGTTTTCCAAAAAAGGAGGGAGCATGGTTAGAGAAGGCAAAAAAACAGTCAATCAACGGTGCGGTGCCAGTTGGATCCGGGCGAATATTTGAGGAGTAACCGTAGGACCTCCAGTGCCTCAGCACTTGGATCACTTGTATTGGAAGGCCCCTCTCTACCTCTGCTGTCTAGCAATTTCCTGAACACCGCCGCAAATTGGAATTTGGAGAGTGGCATGCCATCGAGGTGTATGAAGAACTGTGATGGCCGGGCTACAAGGTACTGGAGCGCATTGGCCATGGGACATGTGCGAACCCCAGGTACCGCCTTGAGGGAGATGGTTTGCCCATCTCCCCTGTGGTTGTTTTTGGACCTGATAATCTGGATGTGCAGCAGCTCCTGTGATGTTATGACCTCCGAAAGCTGGAGACCAGCAGTGGAATCTGTTTTTTTGGAAGCCACCATGAGCTTACTAATTCTGAAAGCGCCAAAGGCGGCCAGCATGAATCTGCCCAGAACAGACAGGTTTCGTATTCGGATGAACAGGTAATTGCTAACGCCGCCCAGAGTCTGTCCAGTATTTCATGTGTGGCATAAAGAAAGCAAGACAGGAGACCCACCATGGAAAAGGAACTTTATTCAAGGCCTAGGAGGTCAACCCAACACATGTTTTGGCCAGAAGGCCTTCTTTAGGGGGTTAACAACCTTTACAATAAACAATAAAATAATTAAAAAACACCATATTAACCACCATATTAATACAATAAATAAATAAGACAATGAGCCCATAGGATCAGATGATAAAATGTTAATAATATTATAATAGAAAGAAATCATAATACACATAAGATCTAATATAGCATTGGACTAATAAAGTGTAAAAACAAAGGATTTTAAATTACATATAAATGATAACAAAGTAAGAATATTGATGCAGAAAATTCATATATGTCATTGAATGAAAGACTTAGCCTTAAATACAAACACTTGCAAACGTAGAGCCATGAGTGAATTACAGGTGCTTAGTGACAGCGTACTGTTAGAGTAATCAAAAACACTACTCGCCTTTTGTTATCAAAATGAGCAGAACGAACAAAGTTTTAACCTAGTTGCCCCATACCTCTAGCACTCGGTTTTAGATTTTTATCCCTTTATTGCTGCATTTATATTTTTTATGACAAGGTTTTTTAATAAAGATCTCTATGCATAACTTTTTTTTATTTTTATTGAAAGGCTTCCATGAAATACAGAGGAACATGAAACGTTAACAGATTACAATATCAAAGAATATCAAGGCCAAAGCCACTAACATGAAACACAGAACTAGCCTACAAAAACGCCTTCTTTTTGTGTTTTTTTAGTTCAATATTATGACAATTATAGCACATTCCTCCTACCCCTTCCCAACCCCAATGTCCCCCCAACCCCCCCATTCAGCATATCATCATAGCGCCCGACTCCCAACAAACAGCAGCTACCCCTCTCACCCTCCAAGACCCCCCCTCCCCCGAGCCCCCCTAATCTAACCCCCTGTCCCTCCCTCCCACCCACAGGACTCAATGTTAGCGTTTAAACGAGGAAACATGCCAGCCAAACAGCGCTCACGAGGGAAAATGCAGTACCCCAAAGAGTCATACCGTGGCCCAGACTATAGCCCCAGGGTCCCAGGCCGTAATACAGTTGTAAACAATCAGGAGCCATAACGAAGGACAAAGGGCTCCCACACCTGCTCAAAACACGGCAGACGCATCCTACTAGCAGCCACCCCTCTCTCCATGATATACATATCCCACATCCATTCCAACCAGGCGGAGAAAGACAGGGGGAGGTCGCTCCTCCAAGCCGACGCGAGAGACAGTCGAGCCGCATTCAGACCATGGCGAAGCAAAGCCAGCTGAAGAGCACGTGCCCCGGGCACAGCTGCCCCAAAAAGAAAAATCCCCGGGTCCCAAGGGATGCTCAACCCAAGCAGTTGTTGCAACCGGGATTGGATGCCCCGCCAAAAAATTCGAATGTGAGGGCACGCCCACCAGATATGCGCCAGGGAGCCCTTTTGTCCGCAGTTTCGCCAACAGAGATCCGTGACCCCCGGATAAATATGGGCTATCCGCGTAGGTGTCATATACCATCGGAACAATATTTTATAGTTAGTTTCGCGGGCATTAACCGCCACCGAACTCCTCCACAGTCGGCCCTCCACCTGTTCCCACTGCTGCTCAGAAAAAAGAAGGCTCAAATCAGAGTTCCAAAGTTCTCTATGCTTAATGAATCTCAATTGCTGCCCCTGCAAGTGGGCATACAAAGTCGCCACCAGTCCTTTAGTGGTAGTACACCCGTCACAGTAACGCTCCAAATCCGTCAACTCTCGGGTCACGTGGGGTCGAACAGTTTTAGATTGAACCCAATGCGCTACTTGCATATATTGAAAGAGGTGACCATCAGGAAGGTCAAAATCCTCCTGCAGTATACGAAATGGTTGTAATTTACCCTCATCGAACAGTTGCCCGACCCGGCTAAGGCCCCTGTGGCCCCACAACCGGAAAACCGGATCAACCATCCCCGGGGGAAATGAGACATTATCCACTATGGGTGCCAAAGGGGTCAGGTCCGTCCCCCGGGGCCGAAAGAATTGGTCCCAGCAGCAGAGGGTATGTAGGATATAGGGATTACTAAGACGTACACCACTCCGTAGTTTTGGACCAAGCCACAGGCGATCCCCCAATCCCGCTCCCCCCGCTAAACTCATTTCCATCTGCACCCACCGCTTGGAGCTATCAGCAATCATCCATTCCACCCCTGCGTGGCTTTGTGCCGCTGCGTAATACCAGTGCAAATTGGGCGCTCCCATATCCCCAAAACGCATACGGGCATAGAGAGCAGAGCGGGCCAACCGCGGGCGACGGTACCGCCAGATAAACTTCATTAACAAGGTTTGCCAGGTGGCCAGGATGCCCCGCGCTAACGATATGTGGAGAACCTGGAAGAGATACAAGAAGCGAGGGATGACCACCATCTTAACTACCGCAATACGTCCAAACCAGGAAAGTATCAGCTTATTCCAGGTGTCTAAGTCCCGCCGAATCTGACGGAGTAGAGGATCATAGTTAGCCTTGAAAAGAGCCGCCCGCTCCACGGTCAGCTGCACCCCTAAATAGCGTAAGGCACCCGACACCCAGCGAAAGGGATAGGCCGCTTTGAGTTCCGCGCAGACCGCCCCGGGAACCCCGACATTTAAAACTTCGGATTTAGTGTAATTGATTTTGAAGCCCGACACCCGGGAGAAAGTTTCAAAGAGTTGCATCGCGACAGGGAGGGACACAGTGGGGTTTACCAGGGATAAGATAATATCATCCGCAAAGAGCGCAATACGATAGTCCGCAGGACCAATACGAACACCCTGCAAGCCCGGATGTTCACGAAAGCTTTGCGCCAAGGGTTCCATCACAAGCGTGAACAGCAGTGGTGACAGAGGACATCCTTGGCGAGTGCCCCTCTCCAGTAAGAAATTTCGCGAGTGCCCCCCATTAACCCGGACGCATGCTTTAGGTTCGTGATATAAACTGTGAACCCAGCGGATGAAGTTGGGACCAAAGCCCATCGTTTCGAGCACACACCAAAGGTAACCCCAACTGACTCGGTCGAAGGCCTTTTCTGCATCAATTCCCACTACTAAGGTTGGCTGTGGATCCTGCTGGGCCACGTGAAAGACCTGCAGCATACGTCGAATATTATCTGCTGCCTGGCGGCCAGGCACAAACCCAACCTGATCAGGGTGCACTAAAGTCGGGAGAAATCGGTTCAATCGCGCGGCCAGCACAGAGGCAAGTATTTTGACGTCCGTGTTCAGCAGGGAAATGGGGCGATAGGAGGCCGCCTCGTGCAAGGGCTTACCTGGCTTAGGGATCATCACTATCAAAGCCTCACGTTGAGATGGGGACAGAGGCACCCCCCTCAAAACCTCATTGAAAAGCACTGCCAACGTTGGCGCTAGTTGTACGCGGAATTTCTTATAGTACTCCGCGGGGAAGCCATCGTTACCCGGCGCGCCCCCGGTTTTCAGTCGTCGAATTGCATATTCCACCTCGTCCCCTGTGATTTCAGAATCTAACTGATCCCGATCGGGATCAGGCAGGTGTGGCAAGGTGACCGTCCGCAAAAAGTCTGCACACGTGCCAAGGCAAAAGGTTCGGCTTTATATAACTGCTCCAGGTACTCAGCAAAGATGTCGCGTATCTCCCGAGAGGTCACCCTCTTCTGCCCCCCATAGTCGCAAAGCTCGCGAACCACTCTCGCAGATTGCTGCTGCCGAAGGCGCAGAGCTAGAAAGCGACCGGTCTTATTCCCATGCTCATAAAAAGTTTGCCGGAGTTTCCGGCGCTTATTATCTATTTCTCTTTGTAAACATGCATCCAAATTAGCCCGGGCAGTCCGCCACTGGCGCAGAGCCCGCCGCGATCCAGTCTGGGCATGCTCTGAATGCAGTCGGGTGGAATCTCCTGCTAATTGACAATATTCTCGTTTCCAAGCTCTCCGCATGCGGGCCGCTTCCGCCAGGAACTGGCCCCGTGCCGTGGCCTTGAAAGCATCCCAGACCAAGGGTAGCGAAACTTCCCCAGAATCATTAAGCTCAAAAAAATCGGTTATAAAACGACTATGTTCTTGCACTGTGCATTGCCGCCGTAAAAATCGCACATCAAATCTCCAAAGCCAATGGCGCTCGTTGTACAGGCCTGTCGGGAGAGTAAGCCAGCACGGGGCATGGTCCGACCAGGTTAGAGCCCCATGGCCAGCCTTCACTCTCCCATCCATCAGGCGCTGATCCAACAAGAAGTAATCTATGCGGGTGTGCACCTGATGAACGGGAGAATAGTATGTGTAGCTTCTCTCCCCCTCATGGGTGTCCCTCCAGACATCTCGCAAGCCTAAGTCCACTAGGAGACTCTGTAACGCCCTAGCCGGCCCCCCCACCACCCCCCCGGTACGACCAGTAGAATCCAACTGGGGCACCAGATGCGTGTTACAATCCCCGCCGAGAATAATGGGGCCCTTCGCAAAGTCCGCCAGCAAGGTCTTCAACCGCAGAAAAAAGGCTCCCTGGCCGGTATTTGGTGCATAGATGTTAGCTAAAGTTACGAGATGACCTTCCAGGCGGATATTTGCAAAAAGCCACCTTCCCAAGGTATCTCTTTTAACCTCCTCCACTTGAAGAGATAAGCTCTGATGGAATAGAAAGGCCACCCCACGTTTCTTCCGGCCCTGCGTGTCCGAAGCAACCCATACCTCAGTATAGGGGTTACGCCTTAACCATCCCTGCTTGCTAGCCCGGAGGTGTGTCTCTTGTAAGAAGACTATGTCCCCTTTCAGAGCCCGCAGTTCTGAAAACAGCAGTGAGCGCTTTCTTGGGGAGTTAAGACCCTTAACATTCAAAGAAATCAGGCGCAGCATTGGGATTCAAACACCAAGCCTTCCCCGCCTCTTGCCTCTCCATGGGCCCATGAGATTCCCCCCCCCCTAGCACAGTCCCTCTGATTGTTTGTGTGTCTCCCTTGCCTACATATTCCTGATCCCCATAAAGAGTACTATAACCCCCCCCACCTTACCCGAAACTCCCCACCACCCCCTAACTAGGTATGTCACCCACACAACCAATCCCCACCCCCCTTCCTGTCAATACCACCTGCCTGTTAACGTAGAAACAGGACACGGTAAATTGACCTCAAACTAAACTCCGCCCCAGTCCCCACAAAGCTTAATTACAAGCATAACAGATAGTAACATTTCCCCATCACCCGCCGCCCTCAAGGGTCATTA
Source organism: Ichthyophis bannanicus (assembly GCA_033557465.1). Classification (NCBI taxonomy): domain Eukaryota; kingdom Metazoa; phylum Chordata; class Amphibia; order Gymnophiona; family Ichthyophiidae; genus Ichthyophis; species Ichthyophis bannanicus. Next base: position 391,180,665 of record CM066036.1, read on the forward strand.
ATCCTGTTGTGCTCCCTTAACAAAACAGTTTCAATAACAAAACATCCACAAGTTACCCGCCACACCCAAATAATTCTAAGCAGTTGTCCCGGGCCCTTCCAGGCCACTAGCCACTAGCTCATCCAAAGCTGGTGTGAGGAGCAGCGAGGTTAGAAGAGCTAATCAGTCAGCCGTTAGTCATGAAAGTGGGGAACCCTTAGGCAGGGCTCCCCGGGCAACAAAGTAAGCACTCCATCTCCAGGAAGGATCAAACAGGTTTACCCACCCGGGTCCATTTTGAGTGTTGAGGCTTGGGAGGCAAAGGGTGAGGCAAAGCATTATCTTCAACTAGTCCCGCCTGTCGCAGGGCCCGCCAAGCTTCAGTATGGTCCTTTGCTGAGATCTTTTTGTTGCCCAAAAGAAAGTTCATCCGAAATGGAAAGGACCAAGAATATCGGATCCCTTTGTTGTTCAGGACCGTTGTAATTGGTTTCATCTCCCTCCGATGGGCCAATGTGAACGTCGAGAGATCCTGATAGATTGTTACCGTTGCGTCTTGAAAGCGAATCGCTTTTTTCTCCCGGCCTCGACGAATGAGAAGCTCGGCATCAGTGTAGCGCAAAAATCGCGCAATGATGTCCCGGGGTTGGTTGTTAGGAGGTTTCCCCAGGGCGCGATGGACTCGTTCAATTTCCATTCCGGACGCATGAGCAGCCAGTTCCTCCACCGGGAGCAGTTCCACTATCAGATTTTTGAGTACCAGCGGGAGGTCCTCGCCCCCCCTCACAGCTTCCGGGATTCCTCGAAAACGCACATTATTGCGACGGGAGCGGTTTTCAATGTCATCAATTTTGTAGGTCAGCTCCATCGCTTGCACTTGTTGTCTATCAAGCGCACATTGTAAGTCCACTAGGGCACCATCATGGCTGTCAACTTTTGTCTCAACTTCTTCTACTCGTGCACCCAGTTCCTTTATATCGTTCCGAAGTTCTGTAATGTTGTTCATCAGTTCTTCGCGCAGTGAGCGAAATTCGGTGGTCAGGTCCTCCAAACCCCTGCGAAGCTCTCGTTGAAGCGGGGCGTACGAGAGCTGCTTGGGAGGGTCCAGGTCATCTTCACTCACAGTCTCGTCACCAGAGCCCGTCGAGGGAGGTCTGGCAGTTGGTCTAGTCGAGACACCAGTCTTAGTCTGCAGCCGTTGGGATGAGCGCATCCCCTCCCGGGCCTCAGGGTTTTTTGCCTTAGTAGCCATGTAGAGGGTAAAAACCCCAGCAGGTCAAAGCGAGGCAGTAAGTTATGACAAGAAAGTTGTCAGGTGCTTTAGGCCAGGCAGTCACGGGAGAGAAGAAATTAGGATGTTTAGCCAAAAAAAGGAAAGAAAAATGTGATTAGAGCCAAGGGATCCCGCTCGTGGCCAGCAGAGGGAGCTCCAGGTTCCTATAAGGCAGCAAAGCCCACACAGTGTTAGGAGTGACGCAGCACAATGTCAGCAATGATACAGATGCCAGGCAGGAAGCGATGAGGAGAGATAGCAGCCTCTATAAGTGCCCTGAGAACGAGGAGGCATTCAATGAGAGTCTTCCAGATCAAATCCCAGGTCTATGCTGAGGAGAGAGGAGCCAGGCAGAGCCGTGGAGACCTAAACTGTAGCAGCTGATAAAGGCTGCAGATGATTGGCTAGGAAGCGCCCATGTGATCCAGGCCTTGCTGAGCACGTTGGAACACAGGAGGAACCATGCGTTCCAAGACCACCCGGTTATGGCCACCGCGATGTCCAGCCCCTCCACGAGCACCCGCGGAGCTTCGCAGCGTTGCTGCACAGGCTCTCTCACCTTTTGCCACTCAAGCAATGCCCTGGTGCAAGGAGAACAAATCCGTCGGTTCAGCAGCAGCAGCACCGAAGCACTTCGCACCCCCTCCTCTCAGATTCGCAGCCGCGAAGCTCACTCACTGCGGCCAGGTCACTCTCCTCCCAGAGATGGCAGGCAGTAAGGGGTACACTTCGGATTGCAGCGGGCAGCACGCTCTGCATAAGGGATCCCAAATGCGGAAGAGGAGCCGGAGGAGGCTCGGCAGGCAGGAGTTTGGCAGCGCGGCCGGCCTGGACAGATGCCGGTACCGCAGTTCCGTTCGCGTTGCAGGTCTCCGCGGCTTGCCAGAAGACGCGATTGAAAGCACCCGGTCCCAAGCTACACGGAGCAGGTAAATTTTTTTGGAAAATGCTGACTAAATGTCTATGTTAGCTAAAGAAAGGGGGATAACCAGGACGGAGGAGAACTAGGTTGCGGCCATTCCACAACGGGCTCACGAGCGCCCCCCTCTATGCATAACGTTTAAAATTATTTTTACCCCACAATGGTGCCTATAATGATTTTCTCGATCCAACTTGGTTTTCATTATTGGATCTTCTTCAGATATACTCCTGCAACACTAATGGTCCTATAGTTTTTTTTTTTTTAACTTGTTCTGTATACATATATAGCTATCTGATAGATGATACAGGATCCCCCTACTAGCTCCAGCTGGTTTCTATAGGGAAGTTTCTTATACTTCATTTTACCGGTTTGAGGCTACAAGCGGTTCCTGACCATTTATGATGGTAGTTGTGATATTACACATTGGAATAGATTTTACGTGGATCCTTTTATTCATTTATTTACTATATATATATATATATATATATATATATATTTTTTTTTTTTTTACAGAACCTCCGGTGCTTAGCTGTTAACTATTATAAACAGCAAAGGGACATTGTTAGAGTCTGTCTCCAGTGATATGTCACCGATACGTCACCATTACTCCACTTAAGTTTGGCACCAAGTCATAGGCTGTTTCTCTGATATGCTGATGTTGAGTACTGTAGGTAAGCACCTTTGTACCACTCCCTTTCAGTTTCCTTACTATGGCATGTTGTAATCCAATTTAGAGCTAGATTTTCTATATATTTTTAATACTTTTTGACATTTCCTATGGCAAACCCGATCGCACCCAATGTGTCAAGCCGGTTCAAACTTCATACGTGTGTTGTGTGTACAATTGCATATATGCTTATTGCAATCGCACTCATACAGTAAGACTACTTTTGTACAAGTCAGGGTCAGTCTACGATACCATATTTATTGATTCACAATTCCTGAGCAAAATCATTCACGCATATACGTTCCATAACAATTGTATCTAAATAGTAAAACTGTCTTTGTGCTAATCAAGTCTTGTCTACGATATACACCATAATGAAGATAGCAACTATGACTTTCCCATTGATTGTATACGGGCAATTAGATTTATTGATGATCTTAGTTATCCTCAGGATGGCTCCTACTTCATTCCCTCTGCATGTATAACATTGGGTCCCTGCGTGGACATGAATATGTTAGTCCCTCTTGTAGGGTTTTGGGTTTTCCCTCTGCCGCTGATACAGTTGAGTCTATTAATATTTTGATGGCTTCATTCGTTCCTTAGATATAAAACTTTGCTCTTTCTGCTCATTTCAATATCAATAGGTGAGTAGTGTTTTTGATTACTCAAACAGTATGCTCTCACTAAGCAGCTGTTATTCACTCATGGTCCTACATTTGCAAGTGTTTGTATTTTTTTTTCTATTTATGCATTTTACATTTACCAAGCACACAAAACTTGTACAGCAAAGATAAGCCTGTATCATACAATTAAGGAAACATAAATATTAACAACAATAAAATAAAACAGATTTATCTTTAGTCCCCAAAAAATGAAAGGGAGAGGAAAAGAAAAACGGCAGAGGGCAGGAACTCCTCTGCACGCATTACAATGAATACTTTTATATAATAAAGAAACTTCCAATAGGAGACAGGGAACCGAGCATAATACTTAGGATGGAACTATTCAAATAGGAGAAGTCGTCACAATATGGGCACTGATGAAAGAGGACAAATCCTCTGGCTGAAAGAAAACATATTTATGGGACTGAAATACAATTATACATTTACATGGATATCTAAGCATAAAGGTCGCCCCAAGACGAGTTACCCCAGGTCGCAATAATAGAAAAAACTTGCGCCATCTTTGCATCTCTCTGGATACATCTGGAAATACCGCAACCTTTTTCCCCATAAACAAATTGGCTCGCTGCTTGAAATAAAGCTTAAGAACCCAATCTCTATCTGATGATAACGCAAGTGAAACTATTAAAGTGGAAACAGGTATATCATTGTCCTTAGTAGTTTGAAGCAAGGCAGAAACATCTAAAAAGTCCATATCCGACAGACCAGCTACTTTCTCCCCTGTTTTCTTCCCTGAAGGCAGGAAGTATGCTTTAGTAACATGGGGAATTAAATTAGCTGACACCTTCAAAGCTTCTTGAAGATACCTCTTGAACAAGTCCACCGGAGAGACTGCAGACAACATAGGAAAGTTGAGTAAGCAAATATTTGAAGATCTAGTAGCATTTTCAACCTGATAGCCATATTTTCTTTCACTAAGGACCCTGACAGATCTGAAACCTGCAACAGCTTCTGGTCCATAATAGAAGCTTGCGCTTTAATTTCAACAATCTCTGATTGGAGTTTAATACAGTAATCTTCCAAGTTAGTCACCCTAGAAACAGCTAACGCCAATTGTTGAGTCACCACTACAGATAGTTGCGAAATCGCATCCCAGATACTATCCAAAGATATCACCGACGGACGCTGCAAAGTAAAATCCAAGGAAAACTTCGATCCTGGGAGAAGACATGGAGAGCTCTCCTTCACATCAGGCCCAGTCTCAGCTTGAGTAGCAGCCACTACCTCTGGAGTGTGTAAACTCACCGAGCCTGCAGCTTGAGCTGTAACCCGCTGCTCACTGGTCTTCACCTCGAGCCGGCCCCGCTCATCAGCTACCGGCCCCACCACTTGGGAGGGGCTCTCAACTGCGCCTGCAAGAGGAGTCGTCAAAAGGCCCGGGGCCGAAGGGGGCAATCATCCATCCGGGGAGAGAGTAACATCTAGGGTAAGCGACGCCGATACCTCCTCAGCCAGTGACGCGACACCCTCTCGTATCTCCCCAATTTGCTGCTGAGTTAGCTGGACAAAGCGATCCATAGGTCCAGAGGCAGTAGAAGGCAATTTCGCAGAAGAAAGCTCCGCGGGAGGAGCCTTCTGCTTACCCTTCCATTTAGGCATTCCAGCTCAAAACAGCCCTGTCGCCATCTTGGAAAAAAAAAACCCTGCAAGTGTTTGTATTTAAGGTCAAGTCTTTCATTTCAAATGTGGTATTGAATGACATATATGAATTCTCTGCTTAATATCCTTACTTTATGTATCATTTATAAGTAATTTACTATCCTTTTTTACACTTTATTAGTCCAATACTATATTAGATCTTATTAGATCTTCTGCTTTTGGATCCTGACTCACCTGATTTCCTTTTTCTTTCCCCTTGTTTTACCCCTGCTTACACCCTCTGGGTCTTGTCTTAACTATATTGTAAGCTCTGATGTTTTACCCCTGCTTAACCTTCTGTGTCTTGTCTTAACTAGATTGTAAGCTCTGACGAGCAGGGATTGTCTCTCTTACATGTCTGTGCAGCGCTGCGTATGACTCGTAGCACTATACAAATGCTCAGTAGTAGTAGTAGTAGTAGTAATTATGTCTATTATGATTTCTTTCCATTATATTATTATCATCAGATCCTATGGGTTCATTGTCTTATTTATTTATTATATTAATTTGGTGTTTTTAATTATTTTATTGTTTATTGTACAGAAGTGGTTCTCAACCTTTTTTGTACCGTGACCCCTTTTTACCATTGGTCAACTTGTGATGACCCCAATGATAAAATCAAATGCGTCTCTTCCTTTACCGTTAATGCATTGTCGCTGTAATCATTTGTTGAATTATTAATATATTATAGGCCTTTGCATTGTTTTTATTTATAAAATTTACTTATTTAAACCACAATAATTAATCCCATTAACAAGTAACAATATTTGATTTCAAAATTATTATGATTTTGTAGTCAAATCACTAATATGAAATAAAATTATTTTTCTACCTTTGTTGTCTGACCAATTTATTCTCTGATCATGCTGGTCCCAATCTGAGGCTTCTGCTTTCCTGTCTTCTCTTAGTTCTCTTTCTGTGGTCTATAGTACATCTGCCATTTCTTATCTCTTCTTTCGTTTTCTTCACTTCTTTCCATCAGCCTTCCAGTCCCAGTAACTCTCCCCAGTATCAGCCCCTTTCCAGTCCTCACTCCCAGTACCTTCCAATGTCAACTTGCATTCCCATGACTGCCACTGGTGTCCATTCCCTTCCAGTCCCCCTCCTTCTCCACTGACCAGTCCCTTCTAGTACAAATACGATGGCAGCCCCTCTCAAATCCACTCCCTTCCAGTTCCATTCTCCCATCCCCTCGTATCAGCCCATTTGTAGCCTTAGCCCCCAGTTTTCTTCCAGGGCCAGCAGCTCTATCCTCCCCTCCCCACAATCAGCCCATTCCCAGTCAAAGCCCCCCAATCAGCTCACTTCTAGTGCTAGTCCCCCCTCAACCCCATTACCAGTACTAGCCTCCCCTAATCAGCCCAATACTAGTCCTACCCCCCATCAGCTCATTACTAGCCTCCACTAATCAGCCCATTTCCAGTCATAACCCCCCCGATCAGCTCATTTCCAATGCTATCCTCCCATCAGTCCATTACCAGTCCTACCCCACCCCATCAGCCCATTAACAGTCCTAGCCTCCCCTAATCAGCTCATTTCCAGTGCTAGTCCCCCCTCAACCCCATTACCAGTGCTAGGATCCCCTAATCAGCCTATTACCAGTCCTACCCCCCATCAGCCCATTACCAGTCTTACCCCCCCCCATCAGCCCATAACCAGTCCTGCCCTCCTCTAATCAGTCCATTTCCAGTCCTAACCTCACCAATCAGCTCATTTCCAATGCTAGCCCTCCATCAGTCCATTACCAGTCCTACCCCCTATCAGCCCATTACCAGTCCCAACCCCCCTTAATCAGTCCATTCCCAGTCCTAGCCTTCCCTAATCAACCCCTTACCAGTCCTAGCCCCCCCCAATCTGCCTATTACCAGTGCTAGCTCCCCCATCAGCCCATTATAATCCTAACCCGCACTGTCTCTCCCCTATGTCCAGGATTTATCCCGTCTGTCCAGTATGTCCCCCTGTCTCTCCCCTTTGTCCATGTCAGCCCCCTTCCCTCCCTCCCTCCATGTCAGCACCCCTGTCCATGTCAGGCCCCACCTCCCTCCATCCATCCATATCAGCCCCCCTCCCTCCATCCATGTCAGCCCCCCTCCCTCCCTCCCTCCATCCATGTCAGCCCCCCTGTCCATGTCAGGCCCCACCTCCCTCCATCCATCCATATCAGCCCCCCTCTATCCATGTCAGCCCCCTCCCTCCCTCCATCCATGACAGCCCCCCCATCTGTCCATGTCAGCCCCCTCCCTCCCTCCCTGCCTGTCAGCCCCCCTCGGTCCAAGTCAGCCCTCCCTCCCCCCCTCCCCCCATGTCAGCCCCATTGCAGGTTCCCTGCCCCCTCCTCCCCTCTCCCCATGTTTGCCTCCTTCTTCTGCAGCCACGGCTCCCTGTCTCTTAGGGAACCGTGGCTGTGCCTGTGAAGCCGTTGCGGAGCCTTCCTGTCTTTCAACGGGCTCCGTGCAGCATTGTCCCGCCTCCAAAGGAAGTGGTAAACAACTTCCTTTGGAGGCGGGACAATGCTGCATGGAGCCCATTGAGAGATAGGAAGGCTCTGCAACGGTTTTACAGTCATAGCCATGGTTCCCTAAGAGACAGGGAGCCGCGGCTGCATTAGAAGGGAGGCGATGAGTTTGCCTCTGCCGAGAAGCGGATTTGGCAGCGGCAGCAACTTGTGCGCTTTTTAAAAAAAATTTTTAACTTGGCGGAGTGAGGCGACCCCCGTGGGGGACGCGACCCACAGGTTGAGAACCGCTGTTGTAGAGGTTGCTAACCCCTGAAGAAGGCCTCCCAGCCGAACCACATGTCGGGTTGACCTCTTAGGCCTTGAATAAAGGTCCTTTTCCTTAGTAGGTCTCCTGTCCTTCTTTGTGCCTGGTGATGCTATAGGAAGGGTTTTCTCTTCTGCTCTCTGTATCTCATGCATGACAGAGTGTTACATATCAGGCTGCCAGGGGAAGCTCCCTGCACAGCCCTTCCATCAGCATTTTGTTACACGGGTACCCCAAGTCTGCCAGCTTCATGAAGAAGGAAAAGCCTGATAGGAGAAACTGGATGGCCTGCCGAGACAGGCCTAGGGAGCCAGCGCATGTGATGTATGCCGCTAACAGCCCTGGGTGAGGGGTGTTGCCAGGTAGGACAAGACAGCTGTGTAGCCTTGGATATGTGCTACCCAAGTGGAGCAGGCTACCGCCCGCTGGATGAGCTGCTAATCCATGTGGATGCCATGTCCTATATCCAGGCTGGCAAGGGCGTAGGGTGCTCGTCGGCTGTCAGATCTAGTCACCGGAATGTGTCCCACATCAAACGGGAGAGTGAATCAGCAATGTTGTTAGACTATCCAGGGACATGATGTGCACGTGCTGTAACATTCAACTGCAAGCACTTTAGGACAAACTTCCACAGGTGCTCAGCTACGATGACACACCTGGCAGAGTGACTGTTCACAAAAGCGATGGCCACTTGGTTGTCACAGCAGAAAAGGATTCTGTGGTCATGCAGATGGTGGCCCCAGATGGGCAGGGCCACATAAAGAAGAAAGAACTCAAGGAATGTGATGTTTCTGGTGAGGTCACTAGTTACCCAGCAATCGGGCGAGGGGGCAGCAGCCCAGGATCCCCTGAAAAACATGCCAAAGCCAGAGGTCCAATTCAGCATTCTTGCACATGCCTGCTGCCACATGTTCGCACCGTTAAATATATCAAGGAAATAGGCCCAGATGTCCATGTCCTGTTTCAAACTCCAGGAGACATGAAGACAGTGGTTACCCTTGCGCAGGTCAGCCATTGCATGTGCAAGGCATCTCAAGAAAGGGCAACCCATGGGGTTCCCTTCATGGGAAGTTCAGGGAACCGATGAGCGACTGAGCCATCCAGAGGGTGATTTTCTGTTGCCCTCTCACAGCAGAAACTTTCTCTTTGAGGTCTTACAACTTGTTCTGGGGAAGTTGGGTGAGGCCTTGTCTTGTGTCGATCTCAATGCCCAGGAACGACAGCATCTGGAAGAGTCCGACTGTCTTGTCCTGAGTCAATGGGATGCCGAATTCCTGTGCCATATCTGGAAGGTATCCAAGAGTATCTCACATGTGGTGGAATGTTCCAGACTGATGAATAGGAAGTCATTGAGGTAGTGGACCACGGTCCACAACCCAGACCGCTGCTGCACTACCCAGAGGAGGAAAGACTGAGCAGGATACTGAGCAACCCATTGGCATACATCTATTAAAGTAGTACATATCTTTGAAGAGGAATCCAAGTAGGGGAAAGCAGGAAGGGTGGAAAGAAGGAGCCTAAAGGCCGACTATGTCCACCTTTGCCAGGTACGAGCCCCATCCGGATGCTTTAACAATGTCCAGAGCCTGGTCGAAAGAGGCATACTGCACTGCACAGGCCTCGCCCAATATGAAATCATTCATAGTCCCCCAAAGGGAAGGAGAGGCTGTGTATTAACCTGTACTCCCTAGGGTCCTTTTCTGGGACCACTGTCAGGGGGGAGATGCGAAAGTCAGTAAACAGCGGACTGTGAAGGGGCTGGCCATGTGCCAAGGGCTCACCTCCATATCGATCTTCTCCTGCACGATGCGCCAAAGGTGTCTCAGCGGCTGAGTAGGACGGGCAAGGGGACCCTGGGTGTGCCCTTGAAACAGGATCGTGAAGCCAAAGTGGAAGCCCTCCCTGAGGCACCTAATGTCCATTGTTTTTGGATTGATATCAAGCCAAAGGCTGCGATGGAAATGGGCTTAGGAGCTCACTGGAAGGCAGGATCACTGCTTCGGTTGCTTTGACTACATCCTCCTGGTGCACTGAGATGTGGGGTGGGAGGCTGCACAGTAGAGGCAGGCATTTTGATAGTTGCAATCACAAAAGGAACACGTGCCTTTGTTGTAGCGCCTGGAGACATTGTTGCTCAGCGCAGGCTTGCTTGTGGTGGGCACACTTCACTTTTGAAAACTCTGGATGTACTTAAAGTTCATCCTCCAAAGCCAAATCCCTACTTCATCTGCACCCCATGACATGTTGTCACGCACTTGTCACGGAAATGCTCGTCTAACAATAGCCAAACATACTCCTCATACTCCTTTGCGGCATTGACAATGGTGTCCATGTACGCCAACATGTGCCCGAGCTGGGAGGGATCTTTGTGGCACTTGATGCTGATCATACGGGTAAATGCAGTGGTCCAGTTGAGAATGGTATGTGGAATGTGCCACTCTCCTGGATACAACAGATTGCCTGTCTTAGCTCTTTTCTTTGCATTGTGCCGGCGCCTCCCTTCTAGAAGCTTGAAGATGTCAAAGTATTCCCTTCGGATAACCTCCTTCTGGAGGGACCTTGAGACAGTCTCCCACAATTCTGTTGTGCTGGGTGGCAAAACAGCATGGGTGCAGTTTGAGGAGGAGGACGTGAAACTGGAGGAAGAGGATGAGCATGCTCGCCTGTGCTTCTTCCTGCGTTTGTGAGAAGGTTTGGGGACTGGTGTTGTGGGGGTGGGCTGGGCATTAGGGGCACTCACCAGGAGGATGCAAGGAGAATCAATGGAAATAGTCTCACCTGACGTCTCCATTGCCATGGGTCCCGACTCCCCCGATGGGGTTGCCCCAGATGCATTCTGCAGTACAAGTTTCTGGGACAGCGTGAACTGAGTGCTGTGCACTGGATGCACTGCCAAGATCTTGTGAGTGTGGCCCTTGCACAGGCACAGACTGCTGGTGGATCACCTCGGGGGGAGGGAGGGTATGGCCACATCTTTCCCATCGAGAACTGCTGTGGGAGGAGGATTGACCTGAAGAGCTGCTGCGTGAGGCCCAGTGCCCTCTCCTGTGGTGCCAGTGATGTGATTGGCAGCTCCACCTATGTGATGATCTATGACTGTGCTGGTTCTGCACAGAGCTCCATGAGCTCCAATATCGACTGCTCGCACTCAAAGATGTAGAGTGATGTCTCCTCCTACATTTGGAGTGTGCGGATGTGTTGGTCATGCCATCTGTATGCCCAAGAGGAATGGGTGCTATGGGACAGAAGGCGCCTCGTGGTCAATGCAGGTGGATCAGGTGCCCGATGCACCGTGTTGTGGTGGAGTTCTGGCCCACTGGTGTCGTGGGCGGGAGAGGTTGCCGAAGGGTCCATGCCAAAGATGGCGGCCGGTCAGTCTGGGGTAGACACGTTGGTTGCAGCTAGTTCAGTGTCCCCTGAGTACCATCCAGCAGTCAAGAGCATGTGTTAAATGGCCAGGGCTAATCTTTGTGCCATGGCTGCCCTCTTTCAAGTCAGCAGGGTGCTGGGGGGTGCCGGCATATCTTGCCGGGAGCTTTCTCAGTCTTTGGGGGCAGCCTGCAACTCCATCTACAGTGTCCAATGCCATACCGGATTGAAGAACACTGGGTCGAGTGTGTCCAAGCGATCGTCAGGCCGGTGGGAAAGTTCTCTGCGCTGCAGGCATGCCAATGGCCTGGCTAGGACCATGACCCCTCAGTCAAGCGTTTCCTTTGAAGGGGGCGGGATTAGGCCGAAAGGCTGCTCCTCTCCTACTGGCTCCTCCACGTGCTGCATAGCCTGCTGCCTGCAAGCAGGCCAGGGGAATCTTTTCACCCCTGTGCTGCTTGGCTCTTGTCCCACTCCTGTCTGCACTGCTCCGCCTATTTGTGCGCTGCTCAGCTGCCCTCTCGGGAGGCAACCAAGTAGAATGCCAGGCCTTTTTAATTTTTTTACAAGGCCTTAAGGAGAACCAGAGGAGTAGAACCGTGATTCTCTCGGTTACCAAGCCAATACCACCACTAGAACTGCTCCTTCACCTACTCTGGGGGCTCTGAAAAGAGCCTTTTTTTTGTGTGCTCGTTCTCTTAGCTCCGGCTCCTAAGGTCTGCCCTCTAGTTGTGGAGGACTGGACCATGGCCCCTTAAGAGGAATGGACTCTTCTTCCTTCCCTCTGGTTGAACCCAAAGCTTCAGGGATTGGAGGGGCGGGAAATGGCCCTCCAGCAGGGGGCCAGATGGATGAACAGGAGTGGCAGCAGAGAAGTTTGAGTGGTGGCAGGAAAAGCAGCTCTGTAGAAACAAGAAGCAGACAATCCAAGAGGAGGATCGCTCTGCTCCTTCTGCATTTATCAGGGGCTGATATCTCACCCAGGCATGCAGGACTGGTGACATTCCTAATAGGGGCTCTGCATTTCAAACCAAGGTAAGAGTGTGTGGCTTTTAAATTATTAGTTCTTTGCCTGAAAGCTCTTAAAAGGGTTTTGGTACATTTTAAAAACAAAGTTACATTCTTTTTGGTGCTTTTGTTCAAAAGGGGAAATATTTGTTTTAGTGGTGTAGGCTTAAAACTCTGCTTTTAGTATCTTTCTCAGCTCTCTGAAGCTACTGACACCTCATCCAGAGTTAGTGGGCCTAATTAGCCTGTGAAAGAACTGAGAGCAACTGAGGGCTGCATAAAAGTCTTCAGAGCCTTGCACTGTTGAGGCATTCCTAACAGGGGCTCTGCATTTCAAGCCAAGGTAAGAATGTGTGGCTTTTAAATTACTAGCTGTCTGCCTGAGAGCTCTTAAAAGGGTTTTGTTACATTTTTAAAACAAAGTTACATTCTTTTCGGTGCTTTAGTTCAAAAGGGGATATATTTGCTTTGGTGGTGTAGGTTTAAAACTCTGCTTTTAGTATCTTTCTCAGTTCTTTGAAGCTACTGACACCTCATCAGGTGTTAGTTCCCTCCCTACCCCCCCTACCCCCAACTCCCACCCATCCTATCTGATCAGTCTTGCTTTATCAGGCACCTCACCCATTAGCTACACACAGGGATTTGGAAAAGCACATTTAGAACACACTTAAGAGGTTAACAGCTTTTTCTCTGAAAGGACAGCTGGGAAACAGACTGGTACTTTGGTAGGTCTCTGTCTCTTTTCCTTCAACAGTTACCTAAGTTCCACCAACTGAACAATGGCTGGAAAAAATTGTATCACCAAATTGTTGACCTCATTGCAGTTTCTGCCTCTGTCCAGACAGAGATCCCAATGCCAGTTGAAAAACCGGTTCCATGTGCAGGATGCCTGCATGCTGAAGCTCTCAGGAAACAAGTGAAGGAACTCAGAGAGAAGGTGGCGAGGCTGAGGAGCATTCAAGATAGTGAGAAGTATATTGATCAGATGCTTCTTGAAACATCGAAGCTCTCCAGTAGAGGAGGAGATGGGAGCCTACAGAATGACGAAGGTTGGACACAAGTCACCAGGGCCTGCAGAATTACCAATTCAACTCCTCCAACCCTTGACCTTCAGAACCATTAAGCAGCCCTGGAAGAGGAGGTGGTGAAAGCATTCCTGAAAAGCGAAGAACCAGAGCACGAGCACCCCAAAGTTGTAGAATCAGTGATCACAAGGAAGCAAATAGTAGTGGTGGTTGGTGACTCTTCTGAGGGGTACTGAGGCGTCCATCTGCTGACCAGACTTGACGTCCAGAGAGGCATGCTGTCTGTCAGATGCCAAACTCCGAGATGTTAGGAAGAGTTTGCCGTGACTCATCAAGCACGCTGACTATTACACGATGTTGCTCATCCATGTTGGCACGAATGATACTGCCAGGTACCCCTCTGAGCATATCAAAAGTGACTTTATAGCTCAAGGACAGAGGATGAAGCAGATAGGGGCACAGGTGGTGTTCTCTTCAATTCTCCGTTGAGGGTAAAGGCCAAGGCAGAGAAGCTCACATCCTGGAGATGAAAGCATGGCTGCTGGATGGTGTCATCGAGAGCGTTTTGGTTTCCTGGACCATGGGATGCTGTTCCAAGGGTTGCAGAGCAGAGATGGTGTCCATCTGTCTAAGAAGGGTCGACTGTCTTCAAGTAGCAGACTGGATAACCTACTGAAGAGGGCTTTAAACTAGACTCATTGGGGATGGGTGAAGATAGCCCCCAGGTAAATGAAACATTAAATAACTTTATAGAAACAGGTAAAAGAGGCAAGATCTGGAAAGCAGTATCTATAAATGCCCGTAGCATGGGAAATAAGATTCCAGATGTTGAGGCTATAATGGGAGAGGCTGACTTGGATTTAGTGGCAGTTACAGAAACATGGTTCACAGAAAACCATGACTGGGATGTAACTATACCTGGCTATACTTTATTCAGAAAGGACAGGGTAGGAAGAAGGGGAGGAGGAGTGGCACTATATGTAACAAATAATATTAAAGCTTTGGAATTACAGAGCTTAAAAAGGAGAGAGGAGGCACTGTGGGTTAAACTAGAAAGAGGGAAAGAGAAATCTATTTGCATTGGTGTGATATACAGACCTCCCTCACAGGAGGAAGAGGTGGATGGAGAGTTAATTGAAGACATACGCAGAATTGCTAGGAAAGGGGAAGTGCTACTGATAGGGGACTTCAATATGCCAGATGTTGAATGGCACATTCCTGCTGCAGTATCATCTAGAAGTAAGGAGATCCTGGATTTTCTACAGGGAGAACTATTGAGGCAAATGGTAAAAGAACCCACATGTGAAGGGGCCATACTTGACGATGATTACGAATGGTTAAGGTGTTTCTGATGTTATATTGGGAGATCATTTTGCATCCAGTGATCACCAGATAGTGTGGTTCAATATTCGGACTAGGGCTGATAAAATCCATTCAAAGGCGAGGGTCTTAGACTTTAGGAAAACTAACTTTGCTAAGATGGGCCAATACCTCAGGGAGTCATTAGCAGGATGGGAACAGCCAGGGGATGTAGAAATACAGTGGGCAAAACTGAAAAGGGATATTTTAAGGGCAACCAACCTTTTTGTTAAAATGGTAAATAAAGGTATAAGGAAAAGGAGATCACTATTGTTTTCAAAAGAAGTAGCTGAAAAGGTGAAGAAAAAGAGGGAGGCCTTCATGAAATACTAGAGAGGAAGACAGACATCTATATTTGGAAAAACTAGCAAAGTAGTCAGGAAAGCAAAGATTCAAAAAGAGGAGGAAATAGCCAATGCAATAAAATGAGGGGCTAAGACATTTTTTGGATATGTTAATGAGAAGAGGAAGGGCAAAAGTGGTATTATCAGACTCATGGGTGAAGGGGAGAAATCTGTAGAAGCTGATGAGGATAAAGAGGAATTGCTTAACAAATGAAGAACCAGGAGCAGGACCTCAGAAAACACCCACAAATAGGCACAGAAGCGAGGGGCATCTTGAACAATTTTCAGAAGACTGTGTTTGTGAGAAACTAGCTAAACTTAATGAAGACTTAATGGGACCAGATGGGATACACTCAAGGATACTGAGGGAACTTGGGGACATTCTAGCAGCTCCACTGACTGACATTCCAATGCCTCATTGGAGTCAGGAGTGGTGCCAGAGGACTGGAGAGAGGCACATGTGGTCCCTTTACACAAAAGCAGAAGTAAGGATGTGGTTACTCACCTCGGTGGTGAGTAAATTATTAGAAGTGCTGCTGAAAGTGAAAATAGTGGGGTTTCTGGAGTCCAGCTGATTACTGGATCCGAGGCAGCATGGATTCATCAGAGGAAGGTCTTGACAGAAAAATCTAATTGATTTCTTTAACTGGGCGACCAGAGAGTAGGATCGAGGGAGAGCCCTAGATGTGGTGTATTTAGATTTTAGACACCGTTCCGCACAGGCGACTTATAAACAAACTGAGCATCCTAGGGATGGACCCTAAAGTTACTGCTTGGGGTTAGAAACTGGTTGAGTGGGAGGCAACAAAGGATACAGGTAAATGGAGCTCACTCTGAGGAGAAGGAGGTTACCAGTGGTGTGCCCCAGGGATCTGTTTTTGGTCCAATTCTTTTTAACATCTTTGTTAGTGATATTGCAGAAATGCTGTCAGGTAAGGTTTGCCTCTTTGTGGATGAAACCAAAATCTACAACAGAGTATACACACAGGAAGGTGTAGATAACATGAGGAAGTATCTAGCTAAGCTTGAAGAATGGTCTAGAATTTGGCAGCTGAGATTTAATGTTAAAAAATGCAAGGTCGTGCATTTGGTCTGCAGCAATTCAAGGGAGCGATATAGTATAGGGGGTGAAGTTCTTCTGTCCACAAAAGAAGAGCGGGATCTAGGCATGATTGAGTCTGATGATCTTAAAGTAACTAAACAGGTAGAAAAGGCAATGGCGAAACTTAGAAGGATGGTTGGGTGCATAGGGAGAGGAATGGCCAGCAGAAGAAAGGAGGTGATAGTGCATCTGTATAGTTCTTTGGTGCGATCTCATTTGGAGTATTGTGTGCAATTCTGGAGACTGTACCCTCAAAAGGCTATAAACAGGTTGGAGTCTGTACAGAGGGTGGCTACTAAAATGGTTAGTGGTCTTCATTATAAAGTATATGAGGACAGACTTAACACTAGAAGCCTCAAAAGGAATTCTACCTAGAAACCCCAAAGTGCGTCAATTGACGCATTATCATGATGACTGCGTTTAGCATGAAATGCAGATGTGAATTAATATGAAGTTACTTATTTGTTAAATACATGTGTTTATTTGTTTGTAATGTCGGAGTAAAACTGTAAACAGTGATTGGGATGCGCCACCTAGTGGTAACATGAATTTATACCTAGACGCCCCAAAGTACGTCAATTGACGCATCCAAGACAATTGAGTGTGTCAACTGACGTACTTTGGGGCTTCTAGGTATAAATTCATTTTCCCGCTAGGTGGTGCATCTGTCATTAATTTTCGATGCACATATTTGAACATCTTGACCTTGCTAACAAAGTCATAAGAACATAACATAAGAACATAAGATATGCCATACTGGGTCAGACCAAGGTCCATCAAGCCCAGTATTCTGTTTCCAACAGTGGCCAATCTAGGTCATACGTACCTAGCAGTTTCCCCAAGGGACACAGGTTCCACAATGCTTGTATTGGTTCAAGCATTGATATCCTGGGTCCCTTCTTAATAATGGTTTATGGACCTTTCCTCCAGGAACTTGTCCAAACCTTTTTTAAACCCAGCTACACTAACAGCCTTTACTACATCCTCCGGTAACAAATTCCAGAGTTTGATTACACGTTGAGTGAAAAAATATTTTCTTTTATTAGTCTTAAATAGTTTACCCTGTAGCTTCATTGCATGTCCCCTAGTCTTTCTATGGAACATGACTGACATGGTTCTAGCAGTGGCGCTGGTATACAACCTCGAAGATGCATTTGCGTCAATTGACACACTTTGGGGCTTCTAGTGTTAAGGATCTTAATATGTATAATTTAGAGGAAAGTCGGGATAGAGGTGATAAATGCACATGAGGAGAGCCTCTTTCAATTGAAAGCAAGCTCTACTACGAATGGACATAGGATGTGGGTGAAAGGGGATAGACCCAGGAGTAATATGCAGATTTATTTCTTTACAGAAAGAGTGGTAGATGCATGGAATAGTCTCCCAGTGGAGGTGGTAGAGATGAGGACAGTATCTGAATTCAAAAAAGCATGGGACAAACACAGAGGATCTCTGAAGGAAAAAAGGGGACTGTTGTAGTGGTTGATATGGAAAAGCAGACTGGATTAGGCATGTGGTCTTTTTCTGCTGTCATGTTTCTATGTTTCTAGTTGTCACAATGGTTTCCCAAAGGCGGGAGATTTTCTGCCCATGCTCCATCGAGCTCCCAGCCCCCTCCAAGATGCAGGGGAGGGGATGGATGGGCCCACCGTTATCTTAAGCAATGGTCCCATTACACTCGCGCTTGACCCCTTGATTAAACATGGTACTGAAAACCATGCGAGGAAATACGTGCAACAAGGGACCAAGTGTAGAGAGCTCTGAGGTACACCAACTGAAAGTGGGATAGTGGTAGAGGAGGAACCACCAGAACATGCACTAAAAGTGCGAATGGAAGAGATAAGAAGAAAATCAGGACAGAACGGAGCCCCTAAATCCAAGCAAGGATATTGAGGAGAAGGTGGTGAACAACAGTGTCAAAAGCAGCAGAAAGGTCAAAGAGGATGAGAATCATGTAGAGGCCAGAAGGATGAGAATCGAGTAGAGGCCTGAGAATTGAGTAGAGGCAGTCACCTCATGATAGAACCAACCCTGCCCTCAGGTACTCGACTCTTCACCTTCCTCCATTGAGAACATTGACCATTTATCTCTATTCTGTTTTCTCTCTCTCTCTCAACCAGTTTCTAAACCAAAATAGGGCATTGCCTCCTATACCATGACTTTTTAACTTACTCAGAAGTTTCTGATGTGGGACTTTGGCAAACTCTTTTTGAAAATCTAAATACACTATGGCCCCGATTCCATAAGGCAGGTAGTGGGGCAGCACGTCCAGGACACGGAGGGCGAGTCCCTGCCACCCGATCTGGGCCCCGGCAGCATGGGCTGATTTCTGTGCTAACTGTGCATTGCATAGTGGAATAGTAAATGAACGGGATTAGGGGTAGAGAGTGGGCTAATTACAGCACTTGCAATTAGTGCTGGCGCAATTACCTCCACTTCAATAGGTGACATGAAGTGCACCCACAGAAATGGTACCTAACGTTAGTGTACGGCACCACTCATTAACTCCTGGGAAAATGCAATACATGCCCTTGACAATTAATGTGGTGGCAATGCACCTAACATGCCTCTATTTTGCACCCTATTGGCACATTTGTTGCAAAATCACTGCACACCTTAGTAAAAAAGTCCCTAACTTTTATATTTTTGAGATAGTTTATAATGCCAAAAGTGCCAAAGAGGTAACCACAATTGCATCTCCCCCCCCCAATCACTCCTCCAAATCCCTGGTCCATGCACCATGCAAGTATTTATCTGACATGCACACCCTGGAGCAGGTGTAAATATTCCATGTTCTATTTACATGTTTAAACCCACAACCTCCTTATTGTTCTTTAAAATTCTCTGTTTGCTGCAGGATACTAATGCATATTAAAAAAGGTGTTAAAGCATGTGTTTAATGTGCTTTAGTAAATAGATTCCTTATTTTTTACTTTTTACAGATAAGGCTGAGAATATGTTGACCCCTTTAGGTACTGTATTCTTTGGAGCATTTATCCCACAAAAGAAGTCGGTATCAGTTCTTACCAACTCCATATCCAGGTTGAAGACCAGCACTAGGATAAACACCTGCCCCACCAGGATAACCTATGAAGAAGAAAGCATGTTAGAAACTGCAAGTAAGCAAGAACCCTGACTGTAGTTTCAGACAGTCCTATTTTATGAACTTTCTTCAATGTTTTCCAAAAACACAAAATGGGGAAAAATCATTTTTGGATAAGGCCCAAGTTAAGACCTTTTGGGCCCGATAGTCGAAAGACATTTACACGACTTATAGCCCAGTAAACCGTGTAAATGTTTTAAATGGGGATATTCAATAGCACCAACATGGTTTGTGCTATTGAATATTCCCGTCTAACTCCCCTATGCGTCATGATGCTATCCGGTTAGCATCGGGATGTGTTGGGGGCATTCTGGAGAAGAGCGGAGGTGGTGTCAGTCCCTAACCGGGCAGCAGAGATATTGCATGCTTCCCGGTTAGCGATCTGTGCTGAAAAGATAGGCGAGAAAGAACTCTTGCCTATTTTTAAGGTGCAGGAATTAACCAGGCAGCATGCAATATCGCTGCTGCCTGGTTAGCTTCAGCGGCTTCCGATGTGTGTGGTGATCCCTGGATATTCAATGACGGGGCCACATATGACCCCAGCATTGAATATCTGGGGTTAAGGATCGGCAGGCAGGGCTATGCGCTGTAGCGGCACATAGTCTGCCCAGTTTAATATCGGGCCCTTTAAGCACACCAGACTGTACAAATCTTACCTTGCTGGGCCCCAGTGCTTGGGTAACTGCCAACACCAAATCCATTGCTGTAACCTGGACAAGGAAAAAAAAGTTGCTCATCTGCAAGAGATGTTTTCCAAGGGCAGCAGGATAATCAATCACACAACTAGATAATGCTAGCTGAAGGTGCTGACAAGAAGCATTTCTTTGAAAACTGTAGAAAAACCTAGGAAGTCTTCCCACCCTGTACCCCATAGTGCAGGGTTCCCTCAGTTCTATATAATAGCTTAAAATAAAAATCTGAAAAAGGGAGCTCAGTTCCATGCCTTGACAGTTTCTCAACATAGAAGGAGTAATTCTTTCGCTCCCTGCTTGTTTAGGCAAAACATGACTACCTTAATGTTTGTATTAGGAAAATATTTATTGATCTTTAGATCTACAGAGTAACATGGGAGAAATATTTAGTGCTGGGGTCATATCTGGCCCCAGCATTGAATATCTGGGTTCGCCGGATTGCCACAAGGCTACCTGGGAAGTGGCAATATTGAGCTTCTGCTCGGTTAGCTAATGCAGCAAAGGTTAGGCCAGGGTTACCTGCGCCTGACTTTCACCATGTATCGCTAATCAGACAGTGGTTCAATATCGTCGCTTCCCAGTTTAGTGATAGATGCCACCTCTGCTCCACCCCAGAATGCCATGATGCTAACCACTTGGCATCAGGGAGTGTAGTGGCGGCACCCAGGGATATTCAGCAGCATTGTGTTAGTGCCACTGAATATCCTGCAGAGCAGCATTTAATGCTTTGCAGATCCATGCAAAGCAGGGCTTTGTTTAGAATTGTACCAGCCACTCCATGCTAATTTTATTTTGGTGTTATAAACGGCACTTCGATCCTCACTTTTTCCTTTTGAATATATCCTGCATCCAAAGAAACCCTCTTCCAGCAATGGATGTAGAGTAGAACTAGGATATTTCTCTGTAGAATTCAACATATCAAAAATAATTTCTAATTCTGGTGTCATCTCAATAACAGCAATATAAATCTTCACCAGTACTAGGCATATTACGAAGTAATACAAAATGCTACAAAAATCACTCAGCACCTATGAAGAAAATCTATGATACTATAACATTAACTTCCAAACACACACAAGGAACCTACCAAGAAAAGGGCAGCACCTTAAGTATTGCAGTTGGCCAAAACATCTATAGACCTATTCGGAGTAGTGTGTTAAGAACAGATTGGCCAGGGCTCAAATTCTAGTGCCGCTCCTTGTGATCTTAGACTAGTCACTTAACTCTCCATCTTTTCTACACCCTCTGGATGTTTTAGAGTCAAAAAATGCACTTTCCTAATGCCTATTTGTGCCTGCAGCAGATCTAAACATGGACGGTGTCAAAGACTTCCCCAATGTTTCTGAAATTGAGAGGGGACATCTAAGTTCCTTGCACCTCCTCAGACACACATCCGCCATACCCCCTGCCTACTTGAACATCCGTGCGCTGGAGACATCTTTAAAAGTCATTTGTGAAATGGCTCTGGGGACGTTTCCGCGATTTGGCTGTCCATGTGCATGTCTTCGGACGTCCAAATCACAAAAATGACCCCCATGGTTGTAACAAGCCAGCTTTTAGTTAAACTAAAAGTCAGTTAGAGCACTGCATAACAAGTCAGCTTTCAGCAAGTGTTTCTTTATGGCTTATGGCTTATTGTTTATTCCAGATTTGATATACCACCCATTACACAGTATCAGAGAGGTTTACAACATAAAATCATGAAGACAATAAAAACAATAAAAAATTAATAAAATAAAGCAAGTAATAGTAAGAAAGAAAAAAAAAGGAAACAACAAAAGGTGACCCGCTGAAATTGCTGTGCTCCACGTTATTTTAGAGGGCTACCATTATGGATGGTCAGCAAACAATGCTCCACTTATGTGAAGGCCATCTCAAAAAAGTAGGTCTTCAGATTTCTCTTAAAGACCCTAAGAGAGGATTCTTCCCTCCAATAAAGCAGAAGAGAGTTCCACAGTTATGGGGCAAGGGCGTAAAAAGCCAAAGTTCTGGTAGACTTTAAGCAGGCCATACACCTAGTCAGAAGTACCAATAAATGTGCATTGAGCGCACATAGAACTTGATTAGGTGTGTAGGGAATCAAAGCACGGGATACGTAGGAATGCTGGAGTATAAAGCTTTTTGAGGTAATAGCAGAACTTGAAACTTTAAATGGTAGGTTATAGGGAGCCAGTGGCTCTTATAGAGCAGAGGGGTTGCATGGTCAAAATGGGAAGCATTATGACATAGCTTTACGGCCATATTTTGAAAGTGTTGCAGTTTCCCCCCTCACCACATGACTCCCATCCACCCTGTTAAGGTGAAAGAAGTGATCTTATTCACTTTCATATTTAATTGGTTATTTCCATCAGCAAGTTTTTAGGCCTTAGGAATAGATTAATTAAAGCCTTGCAGTTCATCTTGAGTATTAAACAAAGTCTCTTAACTTATTAGGTATAATTGCACTGGTTCAAGTGTCCCAATTTCCTTGGCAAATTTAAATAAGTAAACAACTTAAAAGGCTAAACAAATATTTAAAACTAAGATGCAGACAGCAGTCCAGCAGTGAGATGGGGGCTATCCAGTCTTTTGCATTGAGTATTATATGTATGATTTTCTCCCAGTTGGTGAGAGGTTTTGTGTGTGCACTAGGCGCAAAGAGCTCTTTGCTCTCAGAGAACAAGTCTAATCTCTAGAAGCTAGAGTAACAGACTTAGAGGAGCTGAGACAGACAGAGAAGTATATAGACAAGATCTACAGTGACATAGTAGAAAAGTACCACCTCCAGTTTGGCAGCCTCTGTTGACATGGACGCAGGGGGCCATGTGAAAGGAGAACATCACCTTGGTGTGACAGGAAGTGATTCTTTAGCTAGGATCTGTCCTCCAGGAGATGTAAAACCCTCTCAAACTGAAGAAGTTTCTTCAGGGCCATGTGCCATGAGGGAAGGATTAGGACAGCCATTATAGATGATGGTTCAATCATTAGGCATATAGATAGCAGGATGACTGGTAAACATAAGGATCACCTGGTAATTTGCCTGTCTGGTACAAAGGTGGCAACCTGACGTTCCATCTGGATAAGGTTTTAGATAGTCCCTGGGAGCAGTCTGTTGTCTTGGTATATGTTGGTACCAATGACATAGGAAAGTGTGGTGGGGAGGTTCTGAAAGCCAAATTTAGACTTTTAGGTAGAAAGCTGAAATCCAGAACTTCCAGTGTAGCATTCTCAGAAATGCTTCCTGTTCTACGTGCAGGACCCAAGAGGCAGGCAGAGCTCCATTATCTGAATGCATGGATGAGATAATGGTGCAAGGAAGAGGGTTTTGGATTTGTTAGTTACTGTGGAACATTCTGGGGAAGAGGGGAGGGAGGGGCTTTTCCAAAAGGATGGAATCCACCTTAACCAGGGTAGAACCAGGCAGCTGGCATAAACTTTTAAAAAGGAGATGGAGCAGCTTTTAAACTAGATAATGGCAGAAAGCTGTAAGTCACCAAATGCATGATTCAAAATGATGCCTCAGGTACACTTAGATTGTGAGCCCTTCAGAGACAAGGGAATAAACAGTACTTGTTCGTATATATATATATATATATATATATATATATATATATATATATATTTGTAAACCGCTCTGATGCGCATAATAAAGGGCGGTAAATCATGTGCCTAAACCATAAACCATCTTTGAAAGACACTAGCAAAACATGGAAGTTAGGGCATCCTGATAGAGAGGTTCCAATAAAGGTTAAAATAACCTATATGAGTTGAAAGATTCCAAATTACTCCTGTCAACTGATAACCAGATTGTTAATATGAAAAAAATACAACCATTGAAACACCTGTATGCACATACTAGAATTCTAAAAATAAGATGGGAAAGTTAGAATATATAGAATAAACGAAAGGTTATATATAAATGCATCTAAGAGATCTGGTGGAAGGACAACCAGTGGGATGCTCTAATACCTGTGTACAAATTATATCACATTGATAGGGTAGTTCAAACTGGTGGGGGGTTGTGCTCTATGTTAGAGAGGACATTGAGTCACATAGGATTAAAGTTTTACAGGAAACAAAATACACTGTAGAATCTCTATGGATAGAAATTCAATGTGAAAAGGGGAAGGAGATGGCAATGGAGGTTTATAGAATGACAGATAAATGATGAAATGCTAAAAGAAATCAGGGAAGCTAACAAAAGTTACAACACAGTAACATTTGGTGATTTCAACTATCTGAGTATCAGCTGGGTCAATGTCACATAGGACATGCTAGGGAGATAAAGTTTCTAGATGAAATAAATGACTGCTTTTTGAGCAGCTGGTTCATGAACTGACAAGAGGAGAAGCCATTATGGACCTAGTCCTTAGTGGAACACAGGATTTAGTGGAAGAGATAACAGTATTGAGAACACTTGGCAATAGTGATCATAACATGATTACATTTGATTTAATACACAGGTCTGCGACTAAAAAGCTGTTTATTTTCATCTAATTTCCATGTATTTTGGTGTTCTGAAAACAAATAAAATATTGAAAAAACTCCTAGACATCATTATTTGCCACAACATGCAAAATTGCCTTCAAATTTATCAATTTTTTTCTAATTACTATTGTTGTTGTTGTTAAGTGCCGTCGAGTCGGAGTCGACTCATGGCGACCCTCTGGATAGCTATCCTAAATTGTGTTCGGTCTTCAGTCAGGCGGCTCATTGTTGACAGACTGGTACCCGTAGCTGCTGTTATTGTATCGATCCATCTCATTGCTGGCCTTCCTCTTTTGCGTTGACCTTCTATCTTGCCAAGCATAATGTCTTTCTCTAATGATCTCTCTCTTCGCATGATGTGTCCAAAGTATGAAAGTCGAAGTCTTGTCATCTAAGCTTCTAAAGAAAGCTTAGGTTTGATCTCCTCTAGTACCGACTGTGAGTACGGTAACAGCTGCATCAGATTGCTGCAATACTTCTATGGGAATGCTATCAATGCCTGGTGCTTTGTTCTTTGATAAGGCTTTCAATGCTGCTTCAACTTCTTCTTTCATCACCAATGGTTCCCGATCATAAGGTACAGGTTGAAACGGCTGTTGGTCCACTTGATCTTTATCATATAAAAACTCTGTATATTCCTTCCACCTTTTCTTGATCTTCTCAGCATCATTCAACATAGAACCTTGAGCATCTTGTAACATTCCAATTCGAGGCTGGAACTTTTTCTTTAACTCTCGTAGCTTTAGGAAAGCCAATCTTGTTCTTCCTCTAATAGTTTCTGCTTCTATTTCCTTGCAAGTGTCATTGTAGTACTTTTCCTTGTTATGTCTTGCTGCACGTTGGAAATCTCTGTTGAGTTCTGCGATTGTCTTTCTTTCTCCTCTGGCTTTAGCTTCTCAGCGTTTCTGGGCAATTTTCAGAGTTTCTTCCGTCATCCATTTTGGCCGTTTTTGCTTTTTCACCTTTTGTAGAGACTTCTCGCTTTCTTCCAACACAACCTTCTTGATGTCATTCCATAACTCTTCCGGAGCTCTGTCATTTATATCTAAAGCAGCAAATCGATTTTGCAGGCAGTCTTTAAATTCCAGTGGTATATTCTCAAGGTCATATTTTGCTTGATTCATGAGTGGTTTGCTCTTTTTCAACTTTAGCTTGAGTTTGCATACTAGTAGTTGATGATCTGTACCACAGTCAGCTCCAGGTTTTGTCTTTGTTGATGTTACAGAGCTTTTCCATCGTTAACTTCCGCATATGTAGTCAATTTGATTTTTATATAATCCATTCGGTGAAGTCCATGTGTACAGTCGCCGCTTGTGTTGCTGGAAGAAGGTGTTTGAGATGAATAGATCATTGGTCTTGCAGAATTCTATCAGTCTTTCTCCAGCTTCATTTCTGTTGCCAAGTCCATATTTTCCAACTACTTTGCCTTCTGCTTTGTTGCCAACGTTTGCGTTCCAGTCACCCATGACTATCAGGATATCCTGTTTGCATGTTCTGTCAATTTCAGCTTGTACTTGTTCATAGAACTCTTCAATTTCATTCTCTTCTGCAGCTGTTGTTGGGGCATATACCTGAATTATAGTTGTGTTGATAGGCAATCCTCGTAGACGAATAGAGATTAAGCGTTCGCTGACTGCATTGTATTTCATTACAGTTCTTGCAAGTTTCCTCTTTATTATAAATGCAACACCATTTCTTCTTTGTCTTTCATTTCCAACATAGTAGACCATGTGATCATCTGATGCAAAGTGCCCCATGCCAGTCCATTTCAGTTTGCTGACACCCAACAGATCAAGTTGTACACGTTCCATTTCATTCTTGACCACCTCCAACTTCCCTTGGTTCATGCTTCGTACGTTCCATGTTCCAATGTGTAAGACATCTTTACGGCTTCTGACTCTCATTTCATGCGCAGCTACATCAGCAGTCAGACTTCCCGAGGGCTTTGATCCAACCACATCATAAATGCTGGCTTTACTCTGAAAAGTCTTCAGCTCTTCCCCAGTAGCTAGTTGAGTGCCTTCTGACCTGGGGGTCTCACCTTCCAGCACCATAGCACAATTTGTTTTGTTGTAACTATCCATTGGGTTTTCATGGCAAGATACAGAAGTATATTGCCAGGCCTTTCTTCCGTGCAGTTTAAGTTTGGTGTTGTTGCCGTTGTCACAAAAATGTGATCCTCCGCCGTCAACACTGTCCCATTCTGCTGCTGCATATGGAAGACAACATCATGGCCAACTGACTGGAAAAGATCTGTGTTTATACCAATACTAAAGAAAGGTGATCCAACTGACTGTGGAAATTATCGCACAATCGCTCTGATCCCACATGCCAGCAAGATTCTACTGAAGATTATTCAAAAGAGACTACAACCATACCTGGAACAAGAACTACCTGAAGTGCAAGCAGGGTTCAGGAAAGGGCGACGAACGAGAGACATCATTGCGGATGTGAGATGGATCCTTGAAAAGACTAAAGAATACCAAAAGGATATCTATTTGTGCTTTATCGACTATAGCAAGGCTTTTGACTGTGTAAACCATGAGAAACTCTGGGCCACATTAAGAAGCATGGGTATACCAGAACACCTGATCGTTCTCTTGCGCAATCCCTACATTGATCAAGAAGCAACAGTTCGAACGGAACAAGGAGAAACAGAATGGTTTAAAATAAGCAAAGGTGTAAGACAAGGCTGCATACTTTCCCCCTACCTGTTTAATTTATATGCAGAACAAATCATCAGAGAAGCAGGATTGTATGAAGACAACAGAGGTGTGAAGATTGGTGGAAGACTCATCAACAACCTTCGCTATGCTGATGATACCACATTACTGGCTGAAAGTGAAGATGATCTAAAACATTTGCTTCTCACAATCAAAGAACATAGTCTCAAAATGGGCCTGCACCTTAATGTAAAGAAGACAAAGATCATGACAACTGGCATAATCAACAGGTTCATCGTTGAAGGAGAAGAAATTGAAATTGTGAACTTTAACCTACTTGGATCAACTATCAATAAAGAAGCAACAAGCAGTCAAGAAATCAGATGACGTATTGCTCTTGGCAGAATGGCTATGAAAGACCTAGATAAGATTCTCAAGAGTAGAGATGTCTCTCTCCATACAAAGATTCGACTTGTTCAAGCCATGGTATTTTCAATTACTATTAATTAATTCAAATTACTATTAATTAATTCACAAAAGTGCATTTAAGATATAAAATGCCAAAAAACCTTAAAGGGGTTGTCCAAGTTATGTAAAAAAAAATATAGCACTGTAAATCTGATGATCAGCAATATATACATAAGCTAAACAAGTTTTAAGTCCGTGCTTCTAACGGTAGAAGGGGTTAATCTTTCCTGAAGAATCCAGTGGGAGGGAGACACAGGGCAGATAGCAGCAGCTCCGGTCAGTGCAGGGGAGCGTGGCCAGCACTGTGACGTCTTGTGTACAGACACAGAGCTGCTCTCTCCTGCATGCCACACTTGTGCACGAATCATCATCAGGTTCTTGGTTCTAGGCTGTTCACACTTTTTCATCGCAATTCGTGTTAGCTCGTCATTCTTCAACCGTTATGTTATGGCTCCGTGAAAGTGTATTAATTCGCCAGACAGTTTCTGTTTCATCTGTGGTGAATATACAGTGTTGAAGCAACAGCAGAATATTACAGACTTTGTGAAAAAAGTATACTTTGCATACTTTGGACTAAAAATTGGAGATCAAGATAAAGTCTTGGCACCTCATAAAGTGTGCAAACGGTGTGTTGAGGACCTCCGAAACTGGTTCAAGGGTAAGAAAAAAATCTTTCCGTTATGGGATTCCTATGGTATGGCGAGAGCAAAAGAACCATAGTGACGACTGTTACTTTTGTTCATGCAATGTGAAAGGGTTTAATTCCAAATGGAAGCATTCCATTTCATACCACAATCTTCACTCGGCAATTCGTCCCATTCCCCATGGCACAGATATTTATTTACTGCACATTTATATACCGCTACTTCCAGCGATCAGCAGCGGTTTGATTCATGTTCGGGGATTGTCAATCAAGACTGGGGGGGGGGTGGTATGTACAAAGAACTGGGGTCACAGCACACATGGCTAGCGTCTTAGGGGGTGACTTATACATTCTTATACCAGTATCCAAGCCCCCTGCTACCTTGGAAGAGATACCTAGCTCCGATGAAGGTGAAGTCATACCTGAACCAGATGACGAATCAAGTTCTGACTTTGAAGATGATACAAGACCAAAATTGTTTTCTCAGGAGGAGATGAATGAATTGGTAAGAGACTTGAATCTTCCCAAAGATGCCACTGAGTTACTCGGATCAAGGCTGAAAAGCAGGAATTTATTGTTGCCAGGAGTGTCATCTTCATGGTTCAGACATCGTGAAAAGGAGTTCGTTCCTTACTTCGCCCAGGAAGACAAGTTGGTTTATTGCATCGATGTTGAAGGTCTGATGGGTCAATTTAAAATCCAATATGATTCAGAGCAATGGCGTCTTTTTATAGATTCTTCAAAAAGAAGTCTCAAAGCAGTTTTACTCCACAACAGTTTTTACGCTTCCATACCTGTAGGTCATTCCGTACACTTGAAGGAAACCTACGAGAACTTGGAATTGGTTCTTCGTAAACTTAAATATGAAGACCATGGTTGGCAAGTATGTGGGGACTTGAAGGTCTTGTGCATGCTGCTCGGGCAACAAGCTGGGTATACCAAATATCCTTGTTTTCTATGTCTATGGGACAGTCGAGACCGACAAAATCAATGGACCAAGAAGAGTTGGCAGCCGAGGGTACTAACAGTCGGTGAAAAAAATGTCCTCCGAGAAACTTTGGTACCTTCCCATAAAGTTCTTCTACCACCTCTCCACATAAAATTGGGATTGATGAAACAATTCGTAAAATCACTACCAAGAGATGGAGAATGCTTCAAATACTTGGTCACCAAGTTTCCAGGCCTGTCGGAGGCAAAATTGAAGGAAGGTATGTTCATCGGACCAGACATTAGAAGGCTTATAGTTGATCAAGAGTTTTTCAATACCATGACGGATCCTCAAAAAGAAGGGTGGATTGCATTTAAAGAAGTCGTACAGAAATTTTTAGGCAATAACAAAAAGATCGTCGGACGAATGCTGAAAGCATTTCAAGCTTTAGGTTGCCTGATAAGTTTGAAAGTGCATTTCCTCCAGTCCCACCTTGACTACTTTCCTGAAAATTTGGGAGCTGTGAGTGAGGAACAAGGTGAACGATTCCACCAAGACATTGGAGTGGAGGAGTAGCCTAGTGGTTGGGG
Organism: Ichthyophis bannanicus; assembly: GCA_033557465.1. NCBI lineage: Eukaryota > Metazoa > Chordata > Amphibia > Gymnophiona > Ichthyophiidae > Ichthyophis > Ichthyophis bannanicus. Next base: position 391,210,350 of record CM066036.1, read on the forward strand.
CAAGGTACTTCGGGCCGGAAGGTCGGGGGTTCAAATCCCACTAGAGGACAACAACCTTGGGCCGGAAGGACTGGGGTTTCTAGTCCCACAGGTGCTCCTTGTGGTCTTGGGCAAGCCACTTAACCCTCCATAGCCCATGTTCCCTGTAAAATAGTTCTCTGTGTGCTGTGCTTTCCTGTCTAATCAATTTGTTTATACCTCAAAAATTTCCTGTCATGATTTGACAATTTCCAATCTGTAATCAAAAAAAACCGCTGCTGATCGCTGGAAGTAGCGGTATACAAAATGTATACTAAATAAATAAAATAAATAAATTAAAGAGATGGAAAGGAGATACCAGGGAAAATGGAGCATTACAATGATGGCAGACTACTGTTGGATGCTTCAGAGAGACATTCCAGATGCTACTCACAAGCGTAAATGCACCAAAAGGAGCCTCAGAAGGAAGACGAATCGAGTTTAGTGTGTGTAGGTGAGCTCATTTCAGTTCAAAAAAGGATTTTCATGAAAATAATGTAATAAAACTTTAATTTTATAAGTCTATTTCCATGTATTTTGAGGTATTGCCTTATTTAACATAGTAACCTAAATTGTTGGGAAACGTGATGTCCTATGACAAAATGGAAGTCATTTTCTGATTCAGCGTACCAAAAAACAAAGATTACATGGAATAACCAAAACAGCTCTTGAAAGAAATTTTTTGCAGACCTTATAATTGGAGGGAGATCATCAAGGAACTCCACCACACAAACATTTAACTTTCAAAAGGGAGACTATGATAAAATGAAGAAAATGGTTAAGAAAAAACTAAAAGGAGCAACTACAAAGGTTAAAGGTTTACATCAAGCATGGGCATTGTTTAAAAATACTATCTTGGAAGGGAAGACCAGATGTATTCCACGCTTTAAGAAAGGTGGAGGAGTAGCCTAGTGGTTAGAGCGATGGCTTGGTAACCACAAGAACAGAGTTTGATTTCCATTGGCACTCCTTGTGGCCTTGGGCAAGTTACTTTTTCCTCCATTGCCTTGGAAAAAAGGCCTGGCAATCCACTGCCAAGAAAACCTAGGAGCAGCTGGGTCACCAGGAGTCAGCATTGACTCAAAGGCATACCTTACATTAAGAAAGGTGAAAGGAAAGCCAAACAACTGCTAGCATGGTTTAAAGATGAGGTCAGAGAGGCTGATGTAGCCAAAAATGCATCTTGCAGGAAATGGAAAAGGAGCCAAATGACAAAAACAGGAAGGAACATAAGTACTGACAAGTTAGATGCAAGGCATTGATAAAGCAGGTAAAAAAGAATTTGAAAAAAGCTTGCCATGGAAGCAAAAATTCATAACAAACACTTTTGCAAGTACATTCGTAACAAAAGCCCGTGAGAGAGTCTGTTGGACCATTAGATGATAGAGGAGCAAAGGGAGGACAAGGCTATAGCAGAGATACTGAACGAATCGCTGCTTTGGCCTTTACTGAAGATGATATAGGGAAGTTACCCATACTTGAAATGGTATTTAAAGATAATGTAGTACAGCTATTTGATAAAATGAAGAGTAGCAAATTACCTGGACTGACTGGTATACATCCTAGAGTGCTGAAAGAACCAAAATGAGACTGCGGACCTACTGTACTATAAGTAGTCTGTAAACTATCATTAAAATCATCTGTAGTACCCAAAGATTGGAGAGTGTCCAATGTAACGCCAATTTTTAAAGAGAGTTCTAGTGGGTGATCCAGGAAACTACAGCTTGACATCAGTACTGGGCAAAATTGTAGAAACCATTTTAAAGAGCAAAATTACAAGGAGGAAGTGATGTCACTGAGCTGCATGGATGGCTAGACCCGGAAAAGTGACGAATAGATAGTAATTACCCCCGTGGTCAGCTTCCTCATCCACATGGAAGAGCTGCAGCACACATCGGGGAGCAGGTGATGGCAACAATGTGCAGGAAAACTGCCAACTTGAAAGAGTCTGTCTATCGAGCTCACAAGCTGTCTTAGAAAGACAAAGGCAAAATGTCTGACTGACGTTTCCACAGGAGCAACAATATGGATGATGATTCGGAGGGCAAGGAGTCTGTCGGTGTGTGTGCACTCGGGCAGATCATCCATGGTGAAATGTGGCAGTGGTTTGCTGATGTTAAGGCAGAGGTGGCAGAAATGGTGGCAGGCCTCCAGATCAAAGTTTTGGAGGTGGGGAAGCACATGACAGAGCTTGATGGCCACATGGATGAAACGAGTGCTGCCATGGTTGTGTAGCAGCAGATAAGCATGCAATAAATAAAACCAGGAGTCGTTTCAAGGATCCAAGCCAGTTTAATGTGCACATGGCTCAAGCAATAAGCAATTTCAAAATGGCTGAGCAATGGCTGTTAGTAAAACAACAACTTTTATAGCGTTCTTCTCCATTCTAGACATAGGCAAACTTTTCATTGGTCCCAGGTAGCCCCCTCTACCCCATCTATTGGTCCCGGTACTGATATGGCTACCCAATCGGGACTCTGGTCTGGGCTCAGCACCTGGTTGCCCCCCTTCTAGTCCCAATTACAATGGTCAGTGTCTCTAACTTGTTACATCTCTCCTCCAAGGTCGCTTAGCTTGTTAAAACATATGGGAAGCAGGGCACTGTAACCTTGCTTTTTGCAGAGTTAATTAATTCCATAGAAGCATAGCACACCTTATCAGTACCAATTAAACTTGTTTTTCTATATTTTCTAAGTTTCGTTTCTGCTTAGCTATGTTCAGTTAAACTGAGTTAAATTTCAATTCTATGGTGTCATCATTCAGGGGGGTTTTCATCCCTCTGGGCCTAACTACAGGCTTCAGTTACAGGTCAAGCTGCTTAGGCCTGTCTGCTTAGTTCAATTAGCATGGATCATAGGCCGTCGCCTACCACAGTTGAACTGTGCAAAGAGTTACATAAGTTGGAGGGAAAAAATAAGGACATGGCTCTGAAGTTTGAAGACCTGGAAAACAGGTCTCGTAGACAAAATCTGTGCATCAAAGGGGTCCCTGAAGGTACAGAATTCCAGGATTGTGTAAAGGTAGCGCAAGCAGTATTTGGACAACTGCTGGCCCGTGAAAGTGAGGAGGCAGGTAAGGAGCTTGTAAAAACTGATTGGCTCATCGGACTCTGGGCCCTGTGAAACCGCAAGGCCTGACATTGTTGAGTGTTTATACGAGTATGCGGTAAAAGAATGCATCACTGCCCAGATGCGGGCAGCTGGCAAATTTGTGTGGAAGGGGTATACCATTGCGGTTTATGCAGACTTAGTATCAGCCTCTATAACCCACCGGAGAGTATTGTGGGGAATGACTGCTATTCTGCACCAAGAAAACATTGGGTGTTGAAGATTTGAACAGAGAAGGTGGTGTGTGATGGAATGGCAGAGAGGAGAGTGGCTGAATAAAGACGTGTGTGATAAGAACATAATGTAAGAAATGCCATACTGGATCAGACCAAGGTCAATCAAGCCCAGTATCCTGATTCCAACAGTGGCCAATCTAGGTCACAAGTACCTAGCAGTTTCCCTAGAAGACACAGGTTCCACAATGCTTGTATTGGGACAAGTAGTGGATTTCCCGGGTCCCCTTTAATAATGGTTTATGGACCTTTCCTCCAGGAACTTGTCCAAACGTTTTTTAAACCCAGCTACACTAATAGCTTTTACTACATCCTCCGCAGGGGCAGCTCTATAATGAGGCGGAGTGAGGCGGTTGCCTCAGGCGGCAAGTTTTGAAGGCGGCAAAAATGCCCCCAAACAGCCGCCTCGCTCCGCCTTCAAAAGTTTAAAATATTAAAAAAAAAAACCGCACAAGTTGCTTCCGCTGCCGAGTCCGCTTCTCAGCAGCGGCAGATTCACCCTCTTTTCTCTGGCGGCAGCGGCAGCGGTTGCGGTTGTGACTGTGTGAGCAGGGCCGGATTTAGCTATATGCCATGTACGCCATGGCATAGGGCCCACAGCTGCAAAGGGCCCACAAAAATTGAACTAGTTAGGCTTTTTTTTTTTTAATAAAATAAAAAAAAACCTGCTGGCTGCCGCCGCGGGGCCCCCTCTGCTGCCGCGGCAGCATGGACTGACCCGCGGGGGCCCCCTCTGTAAGCTCGGTCCCTCCCTCCGTGCCTCCGTGTCTCCCTCCGTGCAGGCTGTTAGAGACGCGAAGGCAGCCTGTCTCCTTCTGCCTTCCCATCTCTGTTCAGCCCGCAGGGGCTGATGGGAAATTTCCCATCAGCCCCTGCGGGCTTAACAGCGACGCGAAGGAGACAGTCTGCCTTCGCGTCTCTCACAGCCTGCACGGAGGGAGACACGGAGGCACGGAGGGAGGGACCGAGCTTACAGAGGGGGCCCCCGCGGGTCAGTCCATGCTGCCGCGGCAGCAGAGGGGGCCCCGCGGCGGCAGCCAGCAGGTTTTTTTTTTAAATTAAATTTTACTTTAGGCCGGGGGAGGGGGAGGGGGTAGGACTGGTAATTGGGGGGGCTGGGACTGGGGCTGGAAATGGGTTGGGACTGGGACTGGAAATGGGCTGGGACTGGGACTGGAAATGGGTTGGGGGGATTAAGGCTGGAGGTGGGCTGATGAGGTTAGGACTGGTAATGGGCTGTGGGCTGTTGGGGGGGGGTTAGAACTGGTAATGGGCTTTGGGGGGGTTAAGACTGGTAATGGCCTGTGGGCTGAGGGGGGCTGTCTGGTAATGGGCTATGGGGGGGGCTAGGACTGGAAATGAGCTGGGGGGGGTTAAGACTGGAGGTGGGCTGATGGGGTTAGGACTGGTAATGGGCTGTTGGGGGGGTTTAGAACTGGTAATGGGTTTTGGGGGGTTTAGACTGGTAATGGGCTGTGGGCTGATGGGGGCTGTCTGGTAATGGGCTATGGGGGGGCTAGGACTGGAAATGGGCTGGGGGGTTAAGACTGGAGGTGGGCTGATGGGGTTAGGACTGATAATGGGCTGTTGGGGGGTTTAGAACTGGTAATGGGCTTTGGGGGGGTTAAGACTGGTAATGGGCTGTGGGCTGATGGGGCTGTCTGGTAATGGGCTATGGGGGGGGTTAGGACTGGAAATGGGCTGGGGGGGGATAAGACTGGAGGTGGGCTGATGGGGTTAGGACTAGTAATGGGCTGTGGGCTGAAGGGCTGATAGGGGGGTTAGGACTGGCAATGGGCTATGGGGGACTGACTGGAAATTGGGTTGATGGGGTTAGGACTGGAAGTGGGCTGATGGGGGTTAGGACTGGTAATGGGTTATAGGGGGGGCTTAAACTGAAAATGGGGTGATGGGGGTTAGGACTGGTATTGGGTTGGGGGTTGCTAGGACTGGAAATGGGCTGATGGGTGGCTAGGACTGGAAATGGGCTGATGCAGGGACTAGAAGGGAATGGATGCTGGGTGAGGCTGGAACTAGAAGGGAGCTGATGTTGGGGGAGGATTAGAATGGGATGGGGCTGGAAGAGTAAAATGGAGAAGGGAAAAATATTTTGTGTGGGAGGGATAAAAAAATCTACAATTGGCCGGGTATTGGGAGAGTAAGTGGGGATTGAGGATGGAGGGGTAAAATTTGAGTGGATGAAATAGGAATGAGGAAAGAGCAAAAGGAGAAAGATTAGTATGTTAAAGCAGATGTAGAGAGAGAATGGAAAAAAACTAGAAGAGAGAAGAAAGGACAAATGGACAGCAGACGATGGAGAGTTAGCAGAAGACATGAAGAAACCAGAAGAAAGTGGCTGGAGCAATTGCAGCTGAAAAAAATGCACAAAAGGTAGAAAAATATCTCTTTATTTTGAATTTATTAATTGGAATATGTCAGCTCTGGTAAATGTGCATCATTAACGTCTGCGCTTTGTTTAGTACAAGAGCAAATTAATGTATAGTTTTATTTCTACAGTGTTGTACATTCCAAGTTTGGCTTTTGGGATTCCCAGTTTAATTATTGTCTTCCTGTTTCTAAAATGTGATTACTTGTTTGGTGATGGTCTATGTTCTGCATGTGTAACTGAGCTGAGGTGTTCTGTTTATATAATTCCTATTTGACATTGCCACTTGTTCTCTTTCCCCAGTAGGTCATGTATTGTTGTTCTCTGAAATGTATTGGTTTAATATTTGCAGTGTTGCCTTTTGATTAGTAGAGTATGGTGCTTTGTGAGTCCTGGTAGTGCTGTTAGGATACGGCGGGTTTGCTATGGGTTCTAAATGGGCAGTGTTTGTAGTAGTTCCTAATGTGTCTGGCAGTTGGCACTGGATTATAGTAATGTAGAAATCTTTTAGTCTTTCTTTATCCATACACTCATTAAGAGGCACGTTTACTAAAAGTTAGTATATGGTAACATTATGCAAATATTTATGCAAATGAGGCCCCTTATGCAAATGAGGCCCACACCCCCCTTGGGCCGCCCCTGCTGGGGGCCCACAATTTTTGTTGGCATAGGGCCTCACTCAAGGTAAATCCGGCCCTGTGTGTGAGTCATCTTTAGTTTAAAGAAAAGTGAAACCGGTGCAGAGCCTTCCATCTCTGTGAAGGAGCCTGTGCAGTTGTGTCCTGCCCCCAAAGGAAGTTACATTGACTTCCTTTGGGGGCGGGACACATCTGCATGGGCTCCTCAGAGGTGGGAAGGCTCTGCACTGGCTTGGCTTTTATTTAAACAGAAGATCACTCACACAGCCGCAGCTGACAGAGAAAAAAGGGTGAGTCTGCAGGCTGCGATATGCCTCTTTGTCCCATCATCTGTTAGAGATGTCACTGGCCTCGGGCAGCTGGCAGGGGAGCCATTGGAGATCCTTTCTTCCCAAAGATACAATGAACATGATAAGAGGTTTGAGGAAGGGATCTAGGAGAAGCTAGGAGGGATTTTTTCATTGTTTTCATGGAGGAAGGAGAAGACATTTTTTAATTTTCTTTAGTTTTTCATTTAAGTCTTCAAATTTCATTTAATTTTTTTCCATTTCAGACAACCCAAAAAAAAAGGGAAATAAAAAGTGAACACCTTAGCATGTGTGTGGATACAGTAAATCTTTCTGAGTTGATTGTGAAAACTAATGAGTCTTGAGATCAATTTTGGGACTTGAATCTGTTCCATTTTTTGTGATGAGAACTATGATAGTGCTCTCTGGTGCCATCTGTGATGCAGTCAGAAGGTATTTTTTGTACTTAACTGAGCTATTTGTAGCCATGGTACAAATTTGCACAGAAATTGGTTTTGGAAGGATACCTCTATGACTTTTATTTCATGCATAAGCAGAGTCTATTGCAATACTTTCAAATTCTTGTGGTTTCAGTGATGATATATGCCATTCTGTGCCTTCTGCTTTATCTACGTGCAGGATTAGATATACAAGGGTGTCAAACTGCAATCCTCAAGGACTGCAAACCAGTCAGGCTTTCAGGAGAGCCCTAATGATTATCATGAGATTTATTTCCATCTGCACCTAAAATTTTCATGTGAGTTAGTCATCATCCTCGGACTCCGTTCAGTTAGTCTTTGTACACCAAATCATTCATGCATTTGTCTCCTTCCCCATTCAGGTTTATGGGGAAAACTATTTTAGAATCTTAACAAGAGGCTCGCCATACATTTTCGATCAAACCTGCTTGAAATTTGCTGGGTGTGCAGCAAGCTAGTCCTGATGTGGTAATTGGATAGCCAGTCACCACAGTCATTAAAGGCTTGGGAGACAAGTCAGGCTTTCACCTGCTTTCTGAAGGTGGCCTTGATTGAAATGTAGCTCCTTTGGAGAGGGTTCCAGACTATGAGGACTCTCTTGAGAAAGATTGCTGGTGGACATCACATTGTGTGATTTCCTTTGGCAAGGATACAATTAGGAATGGTCCTTGAGAACACTTTAAAGGCCTTAAAAGTGTGTCGAAGGCTAACTTGTTCTTTAGGTACTCTGGCCCATTTCATTTGAAAGCTTTGAAAATCAGAGATAGAGTTTTAAATATGGCCCTTTATGGTACTGGTAGCCAGTGGTGTTTTTTCAGGATGTGGTCACCCTCTATCAGTTGTGCTGCAGCATTCTGAATTAATTGGAGGTGGTGCCAATTCTTTATATACAGGCAATTACAGTAGTCTATTCATGACATTATCATGGCATGTACTACTCTCTTGTCCACTCAAAGCTTTTGGGTGAGAGGGTGGCAGCATAGTGTACTCAAGGAGGATAGGAATAATAGGGAAATTGGATTTAGCTCACTCTTTTTCTCAGTAGTTTAAGGCAAGTCACATTCAGGTACAGTAGGTATTTTCCTATCCCCAGAGGACTTGCAATTTAATTTTGTACCTGGCACCATGGAAAGTTAAGTGACTTAGGCCCAAGATCACAAGGAGTGGCAGTGGGATTCAAACTTAGCTTTCCTGGTTCTCAGCACACTGCTCTAACCATTGGATCAAACTATTGGATTAAAAGACAGCACAGTTTCCAAGGGTACGGGGAAGGGAATGGCAGTGGGGGTGTTCTACTGTCAGTCTGGAAGTCCAATGGAGAGCAAACAGCACCCACAGAGGCATGAGATGTGACCAACAATTAGCAAAGCAACGCCGCATGATGAAAGGTTTTTCTGATGACATCAGGGTGACTTTTAGCCTTGACAAGCATGCTAAGACAAACTTTTTTAGAAGAAAATTGAGCAAATCTGAGGGCTATGACATCAAGGACCTTGAACAGGAAGGTATATATAAGTATCTGAGAATAGAGGAAGGAATGACACTCAAGCAGAAACTATTGAGAGAGAAAATCAGTAAAGAATATTACAGGAGATTAAAATTGTTATTGAAAAGTGCTTTAACATCACAGAATAAGATACAAGCCATCAATCAGCTGGCAATTCCTGTACTCTCATACAGCTTTGGGATTGTAGTCTGGCCTCTTAAAGATCTTGAAAAACTGGATGTGCGAGCAAGAAAACTCCTCAATACTCATGAAGTAATTCACAAGAATCAGTGTATGCCAAGACTATACATTCCTAGAGTTGAAAGAGGGCTAGGACTTATAGAGATTGATTACACCTATAAAGCTACAATCATAGGCCTCCAAGCCTACCTGGCAGCATCATCGGATCCAAATATGCAAAAAGTGTTGAAATATGAAAGTAAATGTCCAGAATCTGTCTCCATCATCAAACTTGGACAAGTGTTCCGAAGCTTAGAAGGAATGAGTGAGAATCCGCAGGCATGCATGAGAAAGGAAGTAACAGAATTTGCAAAACAAGAGAAAAAACTCTTCAAAGAATTAGATCAGCAGACAAGGAAAAACAAGTGGCAAATGCACAAATATAGTGGAAAATACAGAGTGTTACTCCAAGAACCTTTTGTCAATCAAGAACAGATGCATGAATAATTAAGAAGAGGTGAACTGAAACTGAAGGATGAAAGATTGATAGTTGCAGCCCAGGATAGTGGACTATGAACAAGATGGTTTACAGTGAGTATTGAAAAAACTGGCAAAACAGTTATATGTTGATTCTGTAAGAAAGAGCTGGAAACAGTGACTCACCTTATATCAGACTGTGAAGTTCTGATGGTGGAAAACTTCTATACAGAAAGGCACAAAGAGTGGACCTGAGCTGATATCCTGTTTCCCATCAGCGCTGATAAAATATTCCATTCAGGAAGTATGAGGATCTCTATAGGGATGTAGAGTTTGCCTTCATATTGGACCTCTGAGTGTGAAAAAAGCTGCATAAGTTGCCTCTACTAAGACTGCGAAATAAGAGAAAGTGTTTCCAGAAGGCTCCTTGGAAACAGCTAAAATGTAACTGTAGCATCCAGGCCCCGATCTAGGCATATGCAATAAAGGCAACTACCTAGGGTGCCAAATTTTGAAGACTCCAAATACCTAGGCTAAACAGGAGCTTGATTCTGCTTTCTTTAGGACCAAGCTGCACAATCTCTCCACACTGTGCTCCAGTCCTGCCTATGGGCACCAACATCTCAAATCTGGCCCTGGTAGTTTGTTGATGCAATAATCTAATACTTAGGAAGTAATTTTATAAGTCTTTTTATATATGAAAGCAAGATTAGGCAGAGTTGGAGAAGAATTGCGATGTAGCAAAATACAGTATGTGGGCATTTTAGAAAATCTACTATATATGTACACGCATATATTTACACCTTCTTTGGAGGAGGTATAAATTTGTATGAGAGGATTTGTGTATACAGGGGTCATTGCAGGAGTCTATTTTATAAAGGCACATAGGCGTCTATATTACGTTAAATTCCCCCTCTTAGTTTGTGGTGTTTTACCAATAAGTAGCAGAGAAAGCCCCTTTCATCTGTGGGGTTCTTAGGATTAAGCTGAGACCTCTCACTAGCCAGTGAAGGCAGCCTGCATAGGGGTACTGGACTGAAAGAGGCACTTAGCTGACTGTGTTTCATTACACTCCCCTCACCGACAACTTCGCTCCATCCATACCAATCGTTTATCCCTACCTTCACCTTCCCATGCCCATCTGGAACAGACACGCCATTCAGCTTTTTTCTTTCTCGGACCATTATTATGGAATATGTTACCAACTCACCTCCGGCTAGAACCATCATATCCTCAGTTTAAGTCTTTGCTCAAAACTCATCTTTTCCAGAAAGCATTTGACCTCACCCCTGAGGCTTTTCCCTGAGTATTGTCTGTCCTTGTCTTTTGTCTTGTCTATAGCCACCTCCCCTTACCCCTGTCTTTGTGATCTGTGTGGCACAGTTTAGGCCACTCTGTACTATGATTTGATATTTGTGTGCAGTGCCTCTGTCTTACTTTGCTCCCCTCTTTCCTGTCTATTTTTTGGCGTTCATTTTCTAGGTTTGCAGTGTGTAACCAGTTTTTATTGTACACCGCTTAATGTTTGTACAACAGCGGTCTATCAAGTGCTAATAAAGATAAAGATAAAGATAAAGTGCTAGTTTAAAGTTATAATAATCAATGTGATTGCATTGGGCTCCACTGTTCCTTGAGGCCCTAAATAGCTTTTTACTTAAACTCTGCAACCTGACCTTCTTTTTGAGTCTGCAATTTATTGATTTTATAAAATTGCTTTTGTACTGTGACCAAGAGATCAAAAATCTCCCAACCAACAGGGCATAGAAACTGCATAAACTATAGTGTGTACATGGGGAACTGCAAATCTGGGGTTACATTGAGCCACAAAATTTCTCAAATCTCTATTGTTCTTTCTCAGTATTGAGAACATGTTTTCAAAGCTCCACTCTGCGTCCTTGTAAATTCACCACTTTAAAAGCATGGAAGCAGGCCAACAATTCTACAGCCCAGTCCTATGCCTTTCAGGGGTGCAGAGCTGCCAAGGTACCCAGTTCCAGGAGGGAGATTTTAATCCAGTGCTGGATGTCTGACACTATCCTGATATATTTTAGAACCATATTGTAGCGGCAGAGCGCAAACAATCCAATAATACCAGGAGTCTGTTCAGAAGGTCCAAATCATTTATTCTGCACAAGACTCAAGCAGAATCACATTCAAAATGGCTGAGCAATGGTTTCTAGCAAAACAACAACTTTTATACCGTTCTTCTCCATTCTGAGCATAGGCAAACTTTTCATTGGTCCCGGTAACCCCTATCACCCCATCTATTGGTCCCGGTACCGTTACGTAGCTATCCAATGAGGACCTTTGTCTGGGCTCAGCACCTGTTTCCCCCCCTTACAGCCCTCATTACAATGGTCAGTTCTTAGACTCTTGATACATTTCTCCTCCAAGGTCACTAGCTGACTAGTACATGTGGGAAAGCAGGGTACTGTAACCTTTCTTTCAGCAGAGTTAATTAATTCCATAGAAGCTTTTCACATTCTTATCAGTACCAATTAAAACAGTTTTTCTATCTTTTCTAAGTTTTGATTCTGCTTAGCTATGCTTGGTTATGCTTAGTTAAGTTTCGATTCTATGGTAGCAGCATTCGGGGGGGGGGGGGGTTCATTCCTCTGGGCCTAACCACAGGCTTCATTTACAGGTCAAGCTGCTTAGGCCTGTCTGCTTAGTTCAAACAGCATGGATCATAGGCCTTCGCCTACCACATTCCCCCCTTTTATTAATCTCACCCTATAACTGATAAGGTGTGAGATTTAAATCACTCAATTACACTGGGGTCGGATTACGACCAAACGTTCCAGGATTAGGGTGCCATAAGGCCAAAATCTTAGCGGCAGTCTTCCGTTCTACGGTATTCTCAATAACACTGTTAATAGAGTGCATGCAACATGGGATTATACATGGTAACAGCAAAAACACGGCTACAAATACTAATATTATCATAGCAAAAGTAGTAAGTCCCCCCAATCCAGAGAAGATAGATTCGAACCAATTAGGCATCTTAAGACCATGCCAAGTCTGTACTGGCACATAAGCTTGCTTTCGCATGTTTTCAGCAATATTTTCAACTACTTGACCCTTGTCATCTATCTTCAAACAACAATTGGTTAAATTCAACTTACCACATACTCCTCCTTCAGCTGCTAATAAGTAATCTAATGCCAAGCGATTCTGATATATTGCAGTACGCATTTGTGTGCTCTGTCTAGCTAGGAGTGTAAGTGCTTGGCTAGTTTCATTAGTTATTAATTCAACAACTGCTTGCAAACGTATAATACGATTTATCATATACACAGGGGTCCGGTATCCCCAAGTGCCATCTTGCTCCCAAGTGGCAGGTCCGTAGTAGGCAATAATTCTTTCAGGTGGCCAATCTTCACCCTCCCATCTCTCCCATTTGCCTATCTGCAAAGCTGCTCTTTTCTGTCTCTTTGTATAGACTGGGTAACCTAATTGTTCTCCGTGTTCTGTGGGTAACAGAAAGAAAGAAGGTCGGATGGTTCCTAAGACACATGCCCCTCCCCAGTGAATAGGGAGTCGAGCATATGCTCGGGTTCCACAGATCCAATACAGACCAGGTGGGGCTTGCCAGGCATGAGACTGGGCATGGTCGGTCCATAGATCGGCAAGCTCAGGGAATTGTACTAATGGGTTGGTAGGTTCAGATTCATTAACTCCTGACCACCAGGACGTCTGTTTTGTGGTGTCATTATAAAACTTCTGGCTAAGACAGACAAGCTGTCCTACTTTCAAATTGAACTGGGGTCCAGTCCGAACATAACACAGACGTCCAACTATTGTGTGTGCCAATACCCATTCACTTGTGGTCTTATGCAGCTCAGTATGATTATAGATTACTGAGTAATTCAATTCTTGGGCCTCCCAGGGCCACTGATCACCCATTCTAGTTCCTCCGCAAAAATAACAATCTGAAATGTGGAGACTGGATACTACTGCTCCAGCTAATTCTAGGAACAGATTTTGAGAAGGGTGTGGGATATCAAACTTATTTACATGCATAGTTTCGTAAAAGGTGTTATGTATATGGTACCGTGATGAACGATGGGCCTGGGTGTTCAGCCTAATATATACAATGGTTCCTGGATCTGACCCAGAGCCTGCAATGCGTAGTCCAAATTTATACCCTTGTGTCCATGCACTAGGATTTATTACATGTAACTCTAATGGATTACAAGCACCCTTCTTACATTTTTCCAGATTCTTAACATATGGCTGATATAAGGCAGCCATTCGGTTATCTCTAGTATTTTCTATCATACCCGTCTTCTATGTGGCATAGAACACACATTCCCCTTTGGCAATAGTAATCTTCAACTGGTGCTGTACTATATTCATTTGATAAAACTCGTTTACCTGTACAGGCTCCCCACCCGGTAGTTCCTTCTGGACACATATACTTGTGATCATGATAATATGCTTTTTCCCAGTTAGCACAATTAGACCGGCTATCTCTATTTATAGCATCACAAGCATCAAAATACAAAACAGCACTCTTAGTAGAATCAGTGAGTGGGGGTGTGGCATTAAGTAAAGCTCCGTCTGCATCATTCCATCGTATTTCTAGGGTATAATAGGATGGGTTCTGATGCGGGTTAAAACAAACTTTAGTATTTCCCTTGGTGCAAATGTTCAGTTCAGTGGTGTTATATATACACCGGCTTACTATACCAGTACAGGTATAGTAAGAATGATAAAGCAAAGTCTGAGTTACTTTCATTACAGTCCGAGTAGAAGTAATGCAGGCAGTACATGGGGGTAAAGCAAAAGAGAGTTCAAATTCCCCCAGGCAGGCAACCAGAACAAAATAGAAGCAAAGATGCATGTTGATTGTAGTCCTTCTGAATCTCCGCTGGAAGATCTTGACCTCGACGTTCACTGCTGCTTGACACAATGCTGACCCGTTTGCTAATGAAGCAATTCAACGGGTGTCAATGTTGATTGAAGATCCTCAAGTGTCCGCTGTATGCCAACTTATCATTCGTAGTTGGACCGAAGAAAGTCTGTGAGTGCAAGGTATTCAGTGAAGAAAACAAGCTTTTTGCTGTACGGGAAACAGCAATCCTCTTCAAAAGACTTGTCTACTGTGGAGTACCGTAGTTCTCGGGTGGCCTGAATGAAGTGCTAGGTCACCGGTTGCCGCCTCAGGGTGAGCCGCAAAGGAATATCAGGATGCTGCACTGCTGTCCACTGGTCTGGGTCTGGAACTGCTGCTGGCTTGACTCTGCTATGATGGATCCAGGATTTGATTTCTGCGACCTTGACAGCTGTTGGTGTAGACAGGATGACGATGTATGGTCCCTTCCAATGAGGTTCCAGCGGTGTCTTCTTCCAATCTTTGACCCACACCGAGGTACCAGGCTTGTAGGGATGCAGGGATTCCGTCAAGTTGATGGGTAACTGGTCCTGTATCCACGCATGAAGAGTCTGCAGAACAGAACTAAGAGCTAGGAGTTCTTGTCTGGTTATCTCTGAACCAATTTGTGTCAAACTCCCTTTGACCCCCTGCACTATTGGTGGGGGTCTACCATACATGACTTCAAAGGGAGAGAATCCTGATGATTTCACAGGGGCTGAGCATATTCTGAGTAAAGCTATTGGGAGAACTCGGGGCCACTTCAGGTGAGTCTCCTGACACAACTTAGACAACTGAGATTTTAGAGTACGATTCATTCGCTCAACCTTCCCTGAACTTTGGGGTCTGTAGGCAGTGTGTAACTTCCATTGTATCTGTAAGGCACTTGCTAACTGTTGGGTAATTTGAGATACAAATGAGGGCTGTGACGCGGGGGCCGGGCGGAGTGTGCGCGCGCGTGTGCCAGCACCCCCTGGTGGCGGCGTAGTAGTTCCACCGAAGGATGGGTTCCACGGGGCGCCACCGCTCGCTGGTCCGCTGTCACCAAGAAGGTTAGATTGGGGTTGGCCAGGTGCGAGGGTCAAGGGTACCAGCCTTGTGCCGGCCTCGTTACCAAACTCCCAAAGAGAAAAAAATTATACTCTTGCACAAAGTGGAGGAAAAATGAAAAAGGCTTTTATTCCCCTTTTTGCACTAAGGGTTCAAATCATACGCACAACACACTGGTAAACGTAACAGAAAAAGTCTTTGCAACGGATTTTCCAAACAGGGCCTGAATTAACCAAAAAGGGCTGTTAACTTCACAGTATCAAAAATGTTCAAACAGTAATGCTTCATTCACTGCCAGATCTATGGAATGATTCAATCTCATCCACAACACAATAGGTACATTCCATTGGGCTATCCAAATCCTCGGATATAGATTCCACTTGCATGGCCTCCTCCTCTGACTGCTCTGGGGAAACCGAATAAGTGTCCTTCCCTGGAGTATGTTCTGGTGTTTCCCAGGGCTTAGCCAAATGTTTGGGCCTAGGCTTCTGCAAGGTGGAATACCACAGTGGCAGCTCTTTTTCTAAATGTTTAAAAACATTTTCTTGGTAAGGTTTTCTTCCGCCAGTTCTTTGCTTATAACAGCTGTCTTTTAACTTATACTTCTGTCCTTGTTTATGATAAGGAGAGTCACCTTCCCAGGATTCTTCTCTAGGCAAACTATAACAAATTTTAAAAGCTTTACCTCTTGCTTTTCTCCTGGTTCTTTGGGACAAAGCTGGAGGCCTACCTTGGCTACTGCCCTCCGTGTCAGTGCTCTCTGGTGTGTTCCTTCGGCTCTCCCACTCTTTTCTCCTTTGGCTTTTATGGCTGGTTTTCTTTCTGGCTTCAGAGCCTAATCTAGTCAGGCTTCGGCCTTCTCGGCCTATCCTCTGGGCTATAGGACTGGTTCTCCTTCCCCAGCCTGTCTTTCTGCTCAGGCTTGACTGGGGCCTAGACCTTGGCTTTGGTCTCTCCTCTGCATAGCCTGTTCTTGGTCCTTCTCTGGAGTTGCTTCTAACTTGTTCTCTTCCAGCTGGCACACTTCCTGGTGAACCTTCTGAGCTCCCTTGCGAGACTGCTGACTCTTGCCTGCCTCTCCTTAAATGTGTGGAGTTGGAGTATGACTCCTGCCCCCTGAGGCGTGGTTCTAGAGTCTCTGTCCTGCCTCTCCTGCTCCCCCTAGATGGATCCTTTGGAAATTGCAGGTCATTTCTTTTTTTCTCAGAATTTAAAACTTTTTTTCTCTCTAGAAGAGGGTCCGCTGCGTCACAGGGCCCATTGTCTGACCCTATTACTGCAGGGATTCCAAATCGGGGTATAATTTCCCTCAGCAATACCTTGGTGACTTCTCTGGCCTTTTCAGTCCTGGTGGGGAAAGCTTCCACCCACCCAGAGAAGGTACAAACTAAAACTAACAAGTAACGATATCCGCTGACTTTTGGCATTTCAGTAAAGTCTACTTGTAGGTTGTGCATAGGGGTTACACCACCTGACTGAGCTCGGGGTGGTGGTGTAGGACCCTGCTTGGCATTGTTCTTTGCACAAATTACACACTGGCGAGCTACTGAGGCTGACAAGGCTCCCAACACTGAAATGCAAAAATGGGGTCTGAGTGCTTTTTCCATTGCGTTTTTCCCATAATGTGTGGCTTGATGAAAGGCCTTCACAAAGGCCGGTCCCAATGATTCAGGGATCACTATTCGTCCTGGAGGTTGGTTGCCCTCTGCTGGTGGCAGCTCAATCCATCCATCTTTCAGTACCCCCTTTTCTATAGTGCAATAATAGTCCAATTCCCTTGTGGTATATCGTGGCGTCCACAAGTTAAGGGGTACCGGAAACAATGCTGCTTGTACTGGTGTTGCTTGTGATAGAATTTGGCCTATCATGGCTGCTTTGCGTGCTGAGGCATCAGCAAATCTGTTTCCTTAGGCAACTTCTCATTTTCCTGTTTGGTGGCCTCGGCAGTGCATCACAGCAACTTGTGCCGGGGCCCATACTGCATCTAGTAACATTAATATTTCTGGGCCATACTTAATTGATTTGCCTCTGGAGGTAATGAGTCCTCGCTCTTTATACAGAGCTCCATGAGCATGTAAAGTTGTGAAAGCGTATTTTGAGTCTGTATATACGTTCAACTGAAGTCCGGCACCTAATACTAGTGCCCTTGTTAGTGCTATCAATTCCGCTTTCTGGGCTGATGTTCCTGAGGCAAGAGCTGATGATTCAATGACTTCCTCCCGGGTGACTACTGCATAACCGGCACAGCGTCGTCCATTGATGATGAGGCTTCTTCCATCCACAAAGTAAGTCTGGTCAGGGTTCTCTATGGGTACATCAGTTAGATCAGGTCGACTTGAAAACACAGTGTCCATGACTTCTATACAGTCATGTTCTGGTGGGTCCTCACTGATTGGTATCAAGGTGGCTGGGTTGAAAGCATGGCTCACTTCCAGTTGTATTCAAGGATTTTCACATAGCATACTCTGGTATTTCAGCATTCGAGAGTTGGTGAACCAATGATGTCCTTTTTGTTCCACAAGGACAAATACTGCGTGTGGTACTGTAACACGTAGGTTCTGTCCTAAGGTGAGTTTGTCTGCTTCACTCACTAACAAGGCTGTAGCTGCAACAGCTCTCAAACATGGCGGCCATCCTTTGGCTACGGTGTCTAATTGTTTTGATAAGTATGCTACGGGTCGCTCCCAATGTCCCAATGTCTGAGTCAACATTCCCAGGGCGTTCCCTTGCATTTCATGTACAAATAAATGAAAAGGCTTCTGGACATCTGGTAGTCCAAGTGCTGGTGATGACATTAACGCTTCCTTCAAGGCTTTGAAAGCTTCATCTTGATCGGGTCCCCACTCTAGTGGTGACTTCTCTTCTCCTTTGGTGGCTTCATATAGTGGTTTAGCAATCTGAGCAAAGTTGGGTATCCATATTCGGCAGTATCCTGCTGCTCCCAGAAAGGCTCTGACTTGCCTCCTGGTAGTTGGGGTTTGGATACTACACACAGCTTCTTTTCTTTCTGGTCCTGTCGGCTTCCTTTGGTCAGCCGGAAACCCAAATACTTTACTTCCGTTTGGCATAGCTGTGCTTTTGCTCTGGAAACTTTGTATCCAGCTTCATCTAGTAGTTGCAAAAGGTCATTTGTGGCTTGTACACATTCACTCTCCGAGGTGGTAGCTATCAATAGATCATCCACATACTGAAGAAGCACTCTTTTCCCAGGAATTACAGGATAGCTTGAAAGATCTTGGTTCAGTGCTGCACTAAAAATGGTGGGTGAGTTCTTGAATCCTTGAGGCAATCGTGTCCAAGTGAGTTGGCCCCGTCTTCCTGAGACAGGGTCCTGCCATTCAAAGGCAAACAACAATTGGCTAATCGGGGCTAATCGTATGCAGAAAAAGGCATCTTTCAAATCCAGGACAGTAAAGTGGGTAGCTTCAGCAGGTATCAGTCCTAAGAGTGTATAGGGATTTGGCACGACTGGATGTATGGTTTCGACTGCTTCATTCACTCTCCTCAAATCTTGCACTAGGCGGTAATCACCTGTCCCAGGCTTCTTGACTGGCAGGAGAGGTGTATTCCAAGGTGATTGACATACTTTGAGAAGGCCATACTCCAGTAATCTCAATAAATGGCGATGAATGCCCTCAATGGCTGGCCCTGGGAGTGGATATTGTTTAACATGTACTGGTTCTGCTCCAGGCTTGAGGGTCACAATTACTGGGGCTATGTGCTTGGCTAGACTTGGTGGGTTACCTTCTGCCCACACTCCAGGAGGAGCCACAATGCTCGTTGGCATGCTGAAATTGGTATCAGGAACTGGTTTAGTACTGTAATATCTCCACTCTTCTTCTCGGGGAACAGTAAGCACCATTAATCCTGCAGGCTTTGAATTTACAGTCATTTGCATTTCTCCTTTCTCTGTAAAGGATATTTGGGCCTGCAGTTTGGCTAGCATATCTCATCCCAGTAGTGGCACTGGACACTCAGGCATATAGAGGAATTGGTGCGCTATTTGCTGTCCTCCTAATTCACATACGCGGTTTTTCAGAAAAGACTTGGTGGCTCTGGCACCAGTTGCTCCCATAATAGTGACTGCTCTTGTGGACAAGGGAGCTATTTGCTTATCTACTACAGAATGCTCTGCTCCAGTATCAACCATAAAGTCCATGAATTGGTCCCCTATCTTTAAGCAGACCATAGGCTCCTGGGGACCTAAAGCGAATTCGGAGCCCGGTCTGTCCTAATCTGTTTCATCTAAATCATAGTCCGTTGCAGTTGCAACTCCTTCTATGGCCTCCTCTCTTTCCCGTTGAAAATGTTCTCGATTTGTCCCTCTGCGATTCTGTGATCGGCCTCTCTCCCTCTCTCTCCGAGGGGAGTGTTCTTCTTCTTCGTGTGAGGCATCTTCGAGTTGTGGGCATGCATTCCTCCAATGTCCTTCTTCCTTGCAATAAGCGCATTGATTTACGCCTAGCACGGGCCGGCTATCTCCTCGGCCCCTCCCTCTACCTCTGCTCCTTCGGTTAGGGAAACCTCCCCGTTTCTGTTCAACTAACGCAGCAGCCAAAAAATCGGCTTTCTTCTTCATTTTACGCTCACTTTCTCTCTGTCTTTCATTATCACGATTCACAAACACTTTCTGGGCAACTTCCATTAGCTGTGACGTATTCATGCACGCAAACCCTTCTAATTTCTGTAGTTTACGTCTAATGTCTGGTTGGGACTGACTGACAAAAGCGGCATTCACCATGCACAGGCTCCCTGGTGCCACTGGATCATAGGGCGTGTACATTCTGTATGCCTCAGCTAATCACTCATAGAATACTGCTGGGCTTTCATCTGCGCCCTGGATGACTTCTGCTGTCTTGGAGAGGTTCATGGCTTTCTGACCCCCCTTTCGCAGACCTTGTAAAAGGCCTTGGCGAAACCGAGCTAGGGCTCTGGACCCTTCATCGGTGTTTGGATCCCACCGAGGGCCTTCATTAGGAAATTCTTTCTTCGCTGCTTCGCGGTTATCTATTCCTCCTGCTCCCTCTACTAGGGGATTTTCTGCTAACCAATTGACAGCTGCTTGCATAATTCTCGTCCGCTCCTCAGTAGTAAATAAAGTAGACAGGAGTTGACGGCAATCTGCCCAAGTAGGCTGGTGGGTTTGCATGATAGTATTCATTACCTCTGTTAATTCTTGGGGCTTGTCAGTGTAAGAAGCATAATGCATTTTCCAATTCAACAAATCAGTAGTGGAGAATGGCACATAAACTAGACTCGTGGGTCCCGCTACTATCTGGTTCTCCTCGTTCCTTATGGGCATTCCCGGGACCTGCCGCAATGGCAATAATTTCTTGGTAGGGCCTCTCTTTCTCAACTTAAGCTTAGCCTGGGAACTTTCGCTTGCAACAGATGAGCTTGCACTGACAACTGATTTTACACTGTCAGTCTCGTACTGGGAAGACGTTTCTTCATTTTCCGGCTCTGACTCAAGAGTTTCCTCAGTCTCGAGCTGATCAGCCTCTTCAAGGGGCGGATCATCTAACTGAGCTTCTGGTGGGTCAAGGGGTGGAATTCGCCGGTCCCGGGAGCCTGCCGCGGGACGCGGTGGTACTTTTACTGGGCGCTGAGCTTGGGGCTGTCTAATTACAACTTCCGGGGACTCAGGATCAACATATACAGACTTCTTTTCTATCCCTGTCCTCTGTGTCTGTTCTGTCAGCGCTACCATTATTCTGCACTGTTCTTCATAACAGCGCCGGGCCCAAGGGGGCAGGTTTTCACAAATACTTAACCAGGAATCTATATAGGGATACTGGTCAGGGTGCGCTACTCGCACCTTCTGATGAACTGAGTTAATAATTCCTATGGCAAATGTTCCATCTCGGGGCCACATGGGGTCTAATGCGGGCCACTCCCTAGTACACAAAACCTGTAATTGTGTCGCAGTCATTTTCACCCCATAATCTCCTGAATATCCTTTATTAAAGTACTTAATCATACATTCTAATGGAGTGTACACAGTAGACCCCGCCCCTCCCATATCGATGTGTGCGCGCAACAACAGACAGAAGGGAAAAGGAGGGCGGACCGTGGGTGAGGGGTCCTCATGGCCCTAGAAACATTCAAGGGAAACAAAAAACAAGACAAGACGACAGTCGCTTCCTCCTTTTTACGACCTGGACGCGGTGCCCAGGCAGGAACTGCGTTACTCAGGAGTCCGCCTTCGCTTGGTCTGTGTCACCAGACCTCTCAACCACACTTCATTCACCCAATCATGCTATCAACGTATTCCCAAAATGCCCAATCCTGTCTGTTCTGACTAGGCTATACCAAAGTTATACAAGTTATGCCGGCTATTCCAAAATTATTCCAAGAAAAAGGTGGGTTCACCCCGCGAATACACTATGCAAGGTTAATTGGACCGCCTTGAGAGGTGACCAAGCTCTCTTACCAAAATTCACAAGTTCCAAGTTTCACAAGTTACAAGTTACAAGTTTCAAGCTGCAGTTCTGACTCATCTGTCTAGACATACCAAAAACTATACTCACCGGATCCGGTCCACGTTCCCGAGAAAGCGCATGAGTTGGACCTCGGACTCCCCTCACAGGTTCGAGGTGTTGGCTCCGACCGGGTCCAGCACCCGCCGAGGCCTGGCCCAGCTCCCTCCGATGCAACTGGACCGGTGGCGCCCAGGAGCCAAGCCCACGTCGGAAGGGCACGAGCCCGGCAGGACCAAACCTATAGAGGCGGAGAGTCGTGGTATATCAGCTCGTATACCCTCTACTAACCACACGTTCCCGGCCAATGCACCAAGAATATGTAGCGGCAGAGCGCAAACAATCCAATAATACCAGGAGTCTGTTCAGAAGGTCCAAATCATTTATTCTGCACAAGACTCAAGCAGAATCACATTCAAAATGGCTGAGCAATGGTTTCTAGCAAAACAACAACTTTTATACCGTTCTTCTCCTTTCTGAGCATAGGCAAACTTTTCATTGGTCCCGGTAACCCCTCTCATCCCATCTATTGGTCCCGGTACCGTTACGTAGCTATCCAATGAGGACCTTTGTCTGGGCTCAGCACCTGTTTCCCCCCCTTACAGCCCTCATTACAATGGTCAGTTCTTAGACTCTTGATACATTTCTCCTCCAAGGTCACTAGCTGACTAGTACATGTGGGAAAGCAGGGCACTGTAACCTTTCTTTCAGCAGAGTTAATTAATTCCATAGAAGCTTTTCACATTCTTATCAGTACCAATTAAAACAGTTTTTCTATCTTTTCTAAGTTTCGATTCTGCTTAGCTATGCTTGGTTATGTTTAGTTAAGTTTCGATTCTATGGTAGCAGCATTCGGGGGGGGGGGGGTTCATTCCTCTGGGCCTAACCACAGGCTTCATTTACAGGTCAAGCTGCTTAGGCCTATCTGCTTAGTTCAAACAGCATGGATCATAGGCCTTCGCCTACCACAATATAAATGTTTTGATTAACACAGTAATATAATAAATGATGGCAGATAAAAAACAGTATGGTCCATCTAGTCTGCCCAATAAGGTAGCTAGACTGGTGTCCTCCTTGATGCTTTATTTAGGGTTGTACCCATCGATCCATGCAGTTTATCTCCCTCGATGCCTCTGTTTAGGGTTGTACCCGCTGCTCCGTGCAGTTTACTCCTCGATACTGAGGATATGGAAAGTTAAGTCATAAATCAGATTCTCAGGGCTGTGTCCTTTATTTGAAGCCATGTGCTTAAGATGGCTTCTTGGCTGCTTCTGAGAGAACAAAGAAAACACTACTGAGCATGTGCTAAGCTGTGAAGCAGAGGTCATATATGGGAATTACACTAACATATCACTGTGATTGGCTAAGAGTCATACTTGAGCTTTGCTGTGTTTGGGAGCTTAGGGGTGTGTGTGAATATTGAAAGAGGATATGAGAGCAGAAGGAATTGGTGAGAATCATGATGATGGGGGAAAGCCCGTCTACTATATAAGCTCATGCACAGGAGTGCTTGGCAGATTTTAGTGTACAGCTGGCTGGCACTGAAATCTCGTCTGTGCAACAGT
The DNA here is from genome assembly GCA_033557465.1 of Ichthyophis bannanicus. Taxonomy (NCBI): domain Eukaryota; kingdom Metazoa; phylum Chordata; class Amphibia; order Gymnophiona; family Ichthyophiidae; genus Ichthyophis; species Ichthyophis bannanicus. Next base: position 391,233,611 of record CM066036.1, read on the forward strand.
CTATTTTATTTTTGTGTACTTTGTAATAAAGGGAAGGGATCTGATCTTGCCTCCTAAATTCTAATAGCCTGATATTGAATTGGGCCCTGCCCGCCGATCCTTAACCCCAGATATTAAATGCCACGGTGACGGTATTGAATATCCTGGGGTCACTGCACATGCCCCGGAGCCGCTGATGGGTAGGGGCGATATTGCATCGCTATCCGGTTAACTTCCATGGTTAAAATTAGGCCAGCTTTTGCCACACCTAGTTATACTCACTGATCGCTAACCTGGTAGCATGCAATATTGCTACTACCCAGTTAGCAACAGTCTCTGCCTCTACTTTGCCCCAGAATGCCCCCAACACGCCCCGATGCTAACCGCATAGCATTGGGGTCTGAAGCAAGGTTAGAAGGGGATATTCAATGGCACTAACCACGTAAGTGCCGTTGAATATCCCAATTTAAGGCATTTACACAGTTTACTGTGCTGTAACCCGTATAAATGCCTTTCGAATATTGGGTCCTAAATTTCGAAAGAAAGTGGTGCTCCGCATGAGGAATTGAGACTCCTGGCAGTGGATCATGGACAAGGGAGAGGATACGATAGATATATCGACATTTTCCAGGTAAGTCAACCTTTGTTGTTTCTTTCTCTCTCCCGTCGTAAGTCGCTGTACAATATCTCAGTCAGATCTTGATTTAATTATAGTTTTATAGAGGCTGAGGCTCAGTGTAAATGTGTGGAGGAATAAAGAAAGAAAAAAATTCCTCCTGGGTATTAGCTATTAGGTTGGTAGTCAGGGCGACAGGGTGGGATCCCATAGTACAAAACTAAAAGAAAGGAAACATGGACAGAGGTTTTCTAAGGACTCCCCAGAAGATATAATGTATAAAAAATATGGCGAGAGCACCTATATTTAGCAAAATGGCACACTTTTACTTCTGCCCAGTCTGATATTTGGTTCCCTGAAATGGGCAGCTTGGCTTTGTATATTTGAGAGATTGTATGTCTAATAAAATGTATATCAGTAAAATTAGCAATTTGCAATAGAAGCAGTATTATATTTGGTATGCTGAAGCAGGATAAACAATCAGCAGTCTCTAAAGTCTGGTCCAAAATGTATGACAAAATTAAAACTTTAGAGAATAAAGCTAATCATTTTGAAAATAAATGTTTAATTGCAAAGATTAAGTCGGTTGATTCATCAGCCCCGCTCTCAGATTATGAGGTCCTAGCGGAATGGGAGGGACAAAATAGAGAGGTTGAATTGGAATACACAGCCAGTCTGGATGTGCCAGGGGCTGCAGTGCCACAGGTTCCAGAGCAGGGACTGGATCAATCATCTCCACTGCAGTCAATTGAGTTCATCAGGGGCCAGCAGATTGAGCCACCCTCTGCTCATTTGCCTGCCAAAGACAGAGACTGCTGGATTGGAGATGGAAGAGAAAAAGCAGCACATAGAGGGTATAGAAGATTTCATGCGAAAAGAGTTGGTCTGAAGATACTATACAAAGTGTTAAATTGTTTGAAATATGTCATCAGCTGAAACTAAGAAAGCATGGAAAAATATATGCAAATTACATGAGGAGTGAATAAGAACTAGAGAACCTGAAATTTTTAAAAACTTGTTAGTTGAGGGATGTAAAGAAATGAGGTAGACCAAGGAGGTCCAGGAATTATGAAAGGATGAGTTGAATAGATTGCCAGTAGCAGAAATAGCTAAAGAATTTGAAGTTTGATGTGGAAAAGTTTTAAGAAATAGAGAGAGGGGAGGGGACAGTGATAATGACTATGGAGCTGGAGTGGTGGGAGGAGGAAAAAGCTATGCTTATCTTTATTAAAACTTGATATACTGCCCTTCAAGGAAATGGTGGAGTGGTTTACAATAAAAGAAAATAGTCAAAAAAGCAGAAAAGAACTCCATAAAATCATAAGATAGAAAAGCACAGCCGTACTAGGTAAAGAGGAGGGAGAGAGGTGTGGATGGAACAGATATCATCAGCAGGGGGCCTGGCAGGTCATGTAATGAGGATGTCATAGTCAGCTTGAAACAAAAAAGTTTTAAACCGAGATCTGAAGACATTGTAAGAAAGTATCAGTTGGAGGTCAGAGGGGAGGGTATTCCAAAGGTGTGGGCCAAAAAGAAGGCAGAGTGTTGGGTGGATTCATACCTAGCTTGGGAGGCAGAGGGGAGGTACAAGCGGTAGGAGTGCAGTGCACGGAGATTATCGCAGTCTTGTAGAGGTGATGATAACATCAAAGGGCAAATAAAGAGCTGGTGGTGCGCTCCTTACACCAACAGTGCTCAGCGTGGCGCAGATGGGAGCGGACGCTGTAGTCCAGAATGATACCAGGGGCTGTGGTGCTTTGTTGAAATCCATTTCAGACTGAGGGTACTGCTTGATTAAGAGCTGACGGAAGATGTGAATGCCATTGGTGGACATGGTTGTCCACAGGAAAAGAATAGAAATCAGCAGGGAGAAGCTATGAGCTACCCCTCTGCTTCCTGCCCAGCCCACAATAGGAATGATGAGAGTCCCCACCCCATAGACTGTCCATGAGATATAAGGATCCAGGCAGATGGAAAGCAAATTTGCATTTTGGTTGATGCCTATGATCCTACCTGGGTGGATATTAATAGATTGTTATCCCACTGATGTTGAGACTCTTAGAACTAGACTTCAGTGACCAAGAGAAGATCCATTTTGCAGACCCTAATGGTATAAATACTGGACACTCTTATATTGATTTCGTTGAAAAGCATCAGCAAGTTTGGGGCGATTTAGTTGATGAGTTTTTTAAGTCACGTGTGAACTGGACAAAAATTAATTCAAGTCATCAGGCGCCAGATGAATAAGTACATTCATAGCAAAAAACCTGTGAGAGAGTCATTTGGACCATTAGAGGGGTAAAACGGGCACTAAGAGGGGACCAAGGCCATAGCAGAGAGACTGAATGAATACTTTGCTTCGGTCTTTAGTGAGGAATATATAGGGATGTTACCCATGGTATTTAAAGGTGATGTCGCAGAAGAATTGAAAGAAATGTCAATACAATGGGATGATGTATTACAACTATTTGATAAACTGAAAAATAGCAAATCACCTGGACCAGATGGTATACATCCAAGGGTGTTGAAAAAACTGAAATATGAGATTGCAGACCTACTATTAGTAATCTGTGAACTATCATTAAAATCATCTATATAATACCTGAAGATTGGAGGGTGGCCAATGTAAGCCAATTTTTAAAAAGGGTTCCAGGGGTGATCCGGGAAAATACAGACATTAGTAATAAAATACAGCCTGACATTAGTACCGGGAAAAATGATACAAACCATTATAAAGAACAAAATCTGTTATGTTTTTTTGAAGGTGTGAATAAACAAGTAGACAAAGGTGACTCATTTGATATAGTGTATCTGGATTTTCAGAAAGCCTTTGACAATGTCCCTCATAAGAGACTCTTGGCAAAATTAAAAAGTCATGGGATAGGAGGCAGTGTACTATTGTGGATCAAAAACTGGTTAAAAGATAGAAAGCAGAGGGTAGGGCTAAATGGCAAATTTTCCCAATGGAGAAAGGTGAATAGTGGAGTACCCAAGGAATCTATGCTGGGTCCGCTGCTTTTTAACATACTCATAAATGACCTGTAAATGGGAATAATAAGTGAGGTAATCAAATTTGCAAATGACACAAAATTATTCAAAGTTGTAAAAACCCAAGAGGGTTGTAAAAAATTGCAAGAGGATCTTGATAAATTGGAAGAATGGATGTTCAAATGGCAGATGAAATTTAATGCACCTAGGAAGGTTATGCACCTAGGAAAGAACAAACAAAACTATGGTTACACAATGTAAGGTTCCATATTAGGAACCAGCACCAAGAAAAAGATTTAGGAGTCTTTGTGGATAACATGTTGAAACTATCTGCTCAGTGTGCAGCAGCAACCAAGAAAGCAAATGGAATGCTAGGAATCATAAGGAAACAAGTTCCTGGAGGAAAGATCCATAAACCATTATTAAAGGGGGCCTGGGAAATCCACTGCTTGCCCCAATACAAACATTGTGGATCCTGTGTCCTTTAGGGAAACTGCTAAGTACTTGTGACCTAAATTGGCCACTGTTGGAAGCAGGATACTGGACTTATTGGACCTTGGTCTAAGTCAGTATGACATATCTTATGTTCTTATGTTAGAGGGCCTTACTGAACCACTCCCTAATACGTCTGGGGAGACTACTACCTCAATTCCTCTCCTAATAAACCCTACATTTTCTGTCAATTTGCTTGGCCAAGATTTCCTGTCTGCCCTGGTTCTCTTTCCCTCTGCCTACCTGAACTTGATGGTCCACCTCTGATAGCCAGCTCCTCCACATGCTCCACTGACGACCAGAGAGCATACACTTCCTACCTAAAGAAACACCACGAAGCAATCACTGAGAAAATGAGGCAATATCATACAGAGCTCCTGCAGCGCTCCTTAAACAAACCACATGACCTATTTAACCTAGTGAAGAGGTGGTAGAGGTGGCAGAAACCCCTCCGAAAGAATTAGAAGAGACTGCTTGGTTTACTGCTGAAGAACAGGAGGCCCATATATCTGCTACTCATGTACCATCTGATTTATGGGCAAAGCACAGCACAGAGGTAGGTCATCTGCACACTGTGACTGTGCTTATTACACTGGATGCTAGTAAGTCACCCCATGTCAGGCCCAGTACCCTATATCTCCATATGCAGAAGATATTTTTCCTGTTACCTTTTTACTTAAACAAGGTGTTATCTATCCTACAAAACTCACCCTTTAATATTCCAGTCTTCCCCATAAAGAAACCTGATAAGACCTGGAGGTTTGTGCAAGACCTCCGGGCCTTAAACAGAGCTGCGATTTTGACTCATTTGACTCATGGTAGCAAATCCAAATACTATTTGAAGTGGAATGGTGTGCCTCCCCCACCCCTCCACTGCAGACTGTTTCACTGTCATAGATTTTAGTAGCACCGTTTTCTCTGTGCTTTTAGTGCTTTTATTTTGCTTCATCCATAGGGGGTGCCATCTTATTTTTCACAGGCGTTAAAGACTTGTTTGGATCCATTTACCTTCCCCTGTAACTCTGTTCTTTTAAGTACGTTGATGACCTTTTGATAGTCCCAATACAGGGCACACAGTCACAGATGCCTTACTTTGTTTCCTCTACCAGGTGGGACTCAAGGTAAATTGCAGCATGCTTATAAGAACATAACATAAGAACATAAGATATGCCATACTGGGTCAGACCAAGGTCCATCAAGCCCAATATCCTGTTTCCAACAGTGGCCAATCTAGGTCATACGTACCTAGCAGTTTCCCCAAAAGACACAGGTTCTGCAATGCTTGTACTGGGTCAAGCATTGATATCCCGGGTCCCTTCTTAATAATGGTTTATGGACCTTTCCTCCAGAAACTTGTCCAAACCTTTTTTAAACCCAGCTACACTAAAAGCCTTTACTACATCCTTCGGTAACAAATTCCAGAGTTTGATTACACGTTGAGTGAAGAAATATTTTCTTTTATTAGTTTTAAATAGTTTACCCTGTAGCTTCATTGCATGTCCCCTAGTCTTTCTATATTCTGATAACGTAAACAATCGATCTACGTTTACCCGTTCCACTCCATTCATTAATTTATAGACTTCTATCATATCTCCCCTCAGCCGTCTCTTTTCCAGGTTAAAGAGTCCTAACCTTTTTAGTCTTTCTTCATAGGAGAATCCTTCCATCCCCTTTACCATTTTGGTGGCTCTTCTCTGAACCTTTTCTAATAATGCTATATCCTTTTTAAGATATGGCGACCAGAATTGCACACAATATTCAAGATGCGGTCTCACCATGGAACGATATAGAGGCATTATAATATCTTTTGTTTTATTTTCCATTCCTTTCGTTATGATACCTAGCATTCTATTTGCTCTCTTGGCTGCCGCTGCACACTGAGCCGAGGGTTTTAACATGCTATCCACAATGACGCCTAAATCTTTTTCCTGGGTGGTGGTTCCTAATGTGGAACCTTGCATCGTGTAACCATAGTTTGGGTTGTTCTTCCCTAGGTGCATAACTTTGCACTTGTCCACATTAAATTTCATCTGCCATTTTGATGCCGTCTTCCAATTTATCAAGATCCTCTTGCAATTTTCCACAATCCTCTTGGGTTTTAACAACTTTAAATAGTTTTGTGTCATCTGCAAATTTGATAACCTCACTCGTTATTCCACTTTCCAGGTCATTTAGGAATACTGTATGTCAAAAAACAGCGGACCCAGCACAGATCCCTGGGGTACAAATGCTTCCGTTTTGTCTTGAGAGAGTTACTTTTATAGAGTGTTAAGTCTTTAAAGGGGGTCGGGTTCTACTCCCATCCAGAGTCCAGGTGGTGTCAGCTTTTCCTCGCCCACTCACTAAGAAGCAGCTTCGGTGATTCCTGATCCTCTGCAATTATTTTGCTATTGGATCCTGGACTTTCCTTTTCTCAGCAAACCTCTCACTGACCTCTTGAAATCTACAGTCCCAGAGGATTCTTTACCCTGGGAAAAAGAGGCTCAAACTGCTTTTAGTGCCCTTAGACAGGCCCTCATCAGTGTATCTGCATTAGCTTTACCTGATTATTTCAAATCTTTCTCTTTTGTCACAAGAGAGGAGGTGTGGCATCGGGGGTTCTAGTCCAGGACACCAGAACAGGTAAGAAGCCAGTTGCCTACTTCAGTTCCAGGCTCGACACTGTTGCCTGTGGCCTACCAGAATGTCTTTGTAGTGTTGTAGTGGTTGCCAACCTCTTAAAATTGGCTGATCCTCTTGTATTAGGACATTTATTACATCTTTATGTTCTTCATTCTGTGGAACTCCTTGTTAATTCAGCCAAAGGCCAGGTACTTTCAGCATCCAGACTGTTGAACTATGAGCTTCACTTGCTCACAGACCCCCAAATTGTGATTCACCCCTATTCTATGCTAAATCCAGCTACTTTTCTTCCTGGTCCTACCGAGGGAGCACCGGACTCTCTGCACAACTGTTTATGAACTGTTGAACTGGAGACCAAGCCCTGAGAAGATCTGAGCTCTATTCCCCTGACTCATCCTGATTTTATTTTTTTTGCTGATGGCTCTTGTCTCAAGGATGACAAAGGTATTTTATGTGTTGATATGCAGTCTGTCCTGAATTTGATGTTGTGGAATCCAGGTTTTTACCAGGGATGCATAGCACCCAAGTAACCGAACTGGTGACACTGGTGGCATGTATTCTTACCAAAGATTGTACTGTAAATGTGTATACCCATATGGGTATGCTGTCGTCTGGGATTTCGGGATGATATGGAAAACAAGGGGATTTCTTCTTTCTGCAAATAAGCCTATTTGTAATGCTTCTTATGTATATGATCTCCTGCAGGCTGTTTTGTTACCATCTCAAGTAACTGTTGAAATGTAAAGCACATGATGTTTCTGATGCTATGAAGCAAGGGGCAATGCCAGGGCAGATGCTGCAGCTAAGACTGCTGCTTTGGCACATGCCTCTTGACCAGCAAATGCTTCTAATGGTGCTTTCCTCTTCCAGATTCCATCAATGGAGGAACTTGCTACTTTTCAAAATGTGACCTCTCAGCAGGAACTACAGACATGGGAGGACTCTGGGAGAATACCATTTAGAGAGGAGGTCCACAGGATAATCCAATGCCCCCAAAGGTCCCCCTGCCTCATGTAGCACAATTGTACCATGGTGTTACTCATGAAGGAATGGGAATAATAGTACAAAGGTTTAACACTAGCTGGTACAGTCCTCTGTTCCCAAAATATGTTGATACTTTGTTAGCTACATGTGGTAAGGTAATTCCATGACGTTTGCCTCACCCATTGGGCCCATTTTTGGAACTTCAAATGGATTTCATTATCCTGCCAAGAGCTCAGGGGTTTGAGTACTGTTTGATGTTGGTGTGCATGTTTTCTGGGTGGGTGGAGGCTTATCCTTGTTTAAAGGGCAGATGCAGCTACAGTGGTCAATAAATTACTTGCACAGTACATTCCAGTACAGGGTATGCCTCAGATCTTGTCTTGTGAACAAGGCACCCATTTTACAGGAAACATTATCCAATCTGTTTGTAAAGGCCTTGGGATTTCCCAAACCTTACATACTCCCCATCACCCTCAAAGCTCTGGCCAAGTGGAGAGGGAAATGGGCAACTAACATCAAAGTTTTCTAAAATCGTTGCAGAGACTAAATTGAATTGGGTACAAGCTTTGCCCTTAGTCCTGATGAGCCTCCGAAACACTCCAAATCACAGACATGGGTTGACTCCCTTTGAGATAGTCACTGGGAGACCTTTTGCGCCACTGTATGTAGTACCCGAAACTAATATGCCTCTCCTGTGCAGTGATATTTTGTCATACTGTAGAACCTTAATGTCTGCTTTTTCTACTTGCTGGTCTAAGGTTCAACCTATTTTCCAAAAGCAAAGAGACATACTTTTGAACCCGGTGATTGCGTATATGTAAGACATCAGAGGAAGAATGCTTTGGAGCCGCGGTGGGACAGGTCCCTATCAAGTTCTGCTCACTGGCTATTCTACAGATCCCAGAATAGTCCAGAGAAGACTGCTGGGACAACCCAGGACAAAGGTAATGGGAGTTATGTGTATGTGGGCCTGCTTGTGTGATATTGTGTGCTTTTCTCATGTTTGTCCAATTATGAGTAGATCCTGTAGCTGGAGAAGCACATAAGAATTCTCTGGTCCTTGCTATGCGCAAGGTAGAAACATAGAAAAAATGATGACAGAAAAAGACCACATGGCCTATCTAGTCTGTCCTTCCATATCAACAACTACAACAGTCCCCTTTTTTCCTTTAGAGATCCTCTGTGTTTGTCCCATGCTTTTTTGAATTCAGATACCGTCCTCATCTCTACCACCTCCACTGAGAGAGTATTCCACAGATCCACCGCTCTTTCTGTAAAGAAATGTTTCCGCATATCACTCCTGAATCTACTCTACATAGTGGAAATAACTAATTCCTCCAATTGTGTAGTATGTATACCTCCTCTATCAGCCACTATGGGCCTTCCCATGATAGCTGTACCTCTAAATGAGAGTTTTATAGCTGGCAATATACCTCCATGGAATGTAGCAAGCCCATGGTTTTCCAGTGTTACTTGAGATGAGGCTTGGGAAGGGAAGGATTCAAGTACCTCTCCACATCTGGATGTCTATCCAGTAGGGGATCCTGAATATTGTTTTTCTTTTAATGGATCAATTCAGTTGGGAAATTCTATTTGTGTCTGGACCCAAGGACTGGGGGGGTGGGAACATCGAAATGGTAATGTGTACAAGGATTTTGCTATAGATATTAATATGAATGTTGACCCCCAGGGTCTGGAAATGCTACTTGCTCTTTATCTTTTCATAGTTTTGAACCTGCAGGTAAATGCCCACCTGCTTGGTGTAAGGCACATGGTAGAGAAATTTGCAATGTATTGAGCTCTCTACCTGTAATCCTTTTGATATAAAACATGTTTTCCCATATCCCTGGTGGGGTCACTATGACTGTGACCTTTCAGATGATGGAATTAATTATCCTAAGTTGCTTGGAAAGCTAACTTTCCCAAATGGGAAAATGGCCCTGATGGGACATTATTTTATTTGTGGTGATAAGGCTTATCAGGCACTGCCTCACAACTGGGAAGGAATGTGCTGTCTAGGACTTGTATTTCCCCCAATAGTATTAAGACTGTTAGCATGGAATGTTTCCCAGTCTGCATCCCAAGTTTCTAAGTTACCAAAACAAAAAAGGGCTTTGAAGGAAACTTATGCGCTGGTCAACAGTACCACTCCTTTAACTGCTGATGAAGTAATAGGTGCCTCTATTGGAACCTCAATACCCGTAGCAGTAGGTATAGAAATGAACCAAATAGGAACCAGTATAAGAAGACTGCAAGCCTTGGTAGAGATAGTAACTCATGAGTTAAAGGAGGATATTAATGCCTTAACTGATGAAGTATCAGAGAGCTCTCTTTACAAAACCAGATGGCCCTGGACTACCTTCTGGCAGCCCAGGGAGGAACTTGTGCAATTATTGAAAGGAGTATTGTGTTTTTGTTGATGACAAGTCCCAGCTCTACTGCATTTAGAGAAATTAACATCTGTTCCTAAGAAGTCTTATATCAAAGGTCCTGGCTTACATCATGGATTGCCAACTTAAGTGGTATAGGAGCAAAGATTGTACAGGTGCTCATTATTATACTTGTTTTGGGTATAGTAGCCTGATACCTCCTCCAGTGTGGTACTAAGTCCATACAAGGGTGTTTTAAGTGTGCGGCTAAAGGTCCTCAATCAGTGCAGATGTAATGATGATGCATGGCAGGCATGTCCATGGAGTGGAGGAGTGGCCTAGTGGTTGGGGCAAGGTACTTCAGGTCGGAAGGTCGGGGGTTCAAATCCCACTAGAGGACAGCAACCTTGGGCCGGAAGGACTGGGGTTTCTAGTCCCACAGGTGCTCCTTGTGGTCTTGGGCAAGCAACTTAACCCTCCATAGCCCATGTTCCCTGTAAAATAGTTATCTCCAAGTTATAATGCCCTGTTCAATGTAATTTCAGTTTGTTCAATGTAAACCGCACTGATGCAGAATAGCGCGGTATATAAGAGAATGTAAATAATAATAAATAAAATGTCTAACAGGTAGATCACGATCTACCTGTAGATCACGGAGGGGTCAGAGGTAGATCGCTAGCCCCACTTGACTCCATCTCTCCAGCAGTTCGCCCTGTCGCTAGGAGAGAGCTCGTGCCGCAGGTCGTCTGCCGAGGACTTGCTGCCGCTGCTGATCCTTTGCCTATCTTTTTTCCCTGCCTGCAGGTGTATTGGGGGCGCTTGTTGTTTTTGTGCCAATAGTTTGTGGGTACCCCAGGGGGCCGCCGCCCGCACCCCGCGATGAGACACCACAGGCCCAGCGTCATACCTGGTCTCCTGCCTCTCAGAATCACCCATTCCTGCCTCTGCCCCAACACCCCTTAGAAGTGTGTTATATACCGGGCGATATCCGTATTAGTTGTGTCGTGTGCTGGTCGTTGGTCGCTTTATAGTTTGTTTTCAGGCAGACACAACAAAATGTCAAGAATTTGGTGATTTTGGCAGGCTTTTCCAATTTTGTTCTAACTTGCCTATGCCTTGCCTTCGAATTGGTTCAAACCACTGTGACTTTTGCTTGCCTCTGCAATTTTATTTCACCTTGCCTTTGAGTTGATTCTACAGTGTGTGCAGAATTTATTAAATCGTGTGTGATGGTATTTCGACTTGTTTGGCAGTATTTGATTTTATCTGGTTTGCTGGACAGGTGTTTGAGTTTTTTTGATGATTGTTTGGTGGTATTTGATTACTGGTGCCAGTATGATGAATTCTTATTTTTACTTTTAGAACTGCATGTGTGGTTTTGGCATCTCCAGTCCTTGTATTGCACATCATCCAGAGGTCTTCAGTTCCTGTTGATCTTTAATACTTTGGGACAGTGACAGTTTTGGACCAGATTCAGCCAGCGTTTATACTAACTTAGCAGATTTGGCCTTCTTACATCCGGCCACCCCAGTATAACGAACATGAGTGTTCCAAAGAAGAGCAAAACCTACCACTTTCATGATGAATGGGAAATGGACTACTTCATCATGGTGAACGACAAGTGTTGTTGTCTAATTTGTAACGCCCCAGTATCCTTTTCCAAAAAGAGTAATCTGGAACGTCATTATAAGGCTCTGCATAGCAATAAGTTTGATGTTGATTTTCCACCCAAAAGTGAAATTCATAAACTGAAGCTCAAAGAAAATCAAAATTGGCTACTCAGCAATAGTTGATGACGAAGCCAAGGTCACATTCGGTCAATGCAACCATAGCATCCTTCAAAGTCAGCAACCTGATCGCAAAGAAATGCAAACCTTTCACTGAAGTGAAATTTGTAAAAGAATGTTTTCTTGAAGCAGCTGACAATATTTATGAAGGATTTAAAAATAAGAAAGAGATCATAGCTGCTATTCAAGATGTACAATTGTCAAGAAACACCGTCGTGCTGCGAATACAAAAGATGTGTGGAGACACAACTTAACAATTGTTTCAAATTGTGTTGCTTTCTCACTCCAACTGGATGAATCTACAGACATAAGAGACATAGCCCAGTTACTAGTCTTTATCCGGATGGTTTTTGAAGACTTCAGTGTTAAAGAAGAACTACTTGGAATGATTTCTTTAAAAGGGAGAACTACCAGTCAGGAAATATTCAGTTCTTTCCATTCTTTTGTGACAAAGTGTAATCTTCCATTGCATAGACTTGTTTCCATCACTACTGATGGAGCAAGAGCAATGACAGGTGAGGTTAACATTTTCATAGCCCTCTGTAGACAGCATGACAACTTCCCAGATTTCCTTTCTTACCATTGCATCATTCACCAGCCAAGTTTTGGCAAGCAAGAGACTCAATACAAAGACTGTCATGGACATCACTTTCAAAATTGTAAATTCAGTTCGTGGAAGATCACTTCAAAGACGGCTTTTCAATCTTACTCTTGATGAAGGGGCAGCGGAAATCATTTTGCACACAGATGTAAGGTGGCTAAGTAGGCACAAATTTCTGCAAAGGTTTCGTGATTTGCTGAATGAAATAAGAAGTTGAAGGAGAGGGGAAATGACCAAGTAGAGTTGGAAGATGAGGAGTTGTTATGTGATCTGGCATTTCTCGCTGACTTTACAGGCGAACTAAGTGATATGAACCTTGAACTACAAGGTAAAAACAAATGCATTGGCGAGATGAGTACAGTTTCATCCTACAAGAGCAAATTTGAGCTAATGACTAACCTTGCAAACAACACTTTTGATCATTTTCCTAATACGCAGGACCATCTGAGATAATATACAAATTTTGTTTTTCAGAACAAGAAGTATGTGACAGAAATCTGTTCTGTTATCCAGGAATTCGAAAATAGATTCTGTGACTTCCAAAAAATTGGAACAGTTGTGGAGTACTTGTCATACCCATTCAAAGTAGATGTGGACATTAAAGAAACTGCAGCTGCTATCAGTAAAAATTACTCAATGAACAAGCCATCTCTTCAAAACAAAATATTAACCCTTAAAATGGACATTTTTCTCAAGACCTGTGCTGAGCAAGAATCATTTTGGAAGCTAGTGCCTAGAGACAAATTTCCCAACTTGAGAAGATGCAGTGAAGCTGTACACTCCTGTTTCGTTTCAACTTATTTGTGTGAATCTGCATTTTCCACATCTGAAAATGACAAAGAGTATACAACGTTCCAACATGACAGATGAACATCTCCAGGATTCCCTGAGACTGGCCCTCACGCAATATTCACCCAACTTCAAAAAGCTGGTGGATGAAATGCAGGCTCAGACGTCTCACTAATGAGCAAGAGTGAAATATTAAAGATTGTGCAAGATCAGCCTGGATCAATACTCGACCTAAATTTAACACAAATTACTGAATAAAAGTTAAAGAAAGTTATTAAGACAGTTAAAGAAAGTTATTACTCAATAAAACTTTAAGAAAAAATGTACTTTCCATTTCCCCTTGCAGTTCTTACTGGATCTTCGTCTCCGTTTTGTTTTTGCTTAATTTGCTTAACAGCTGATCACATCCAAGTAAATAACAGAAGGTTCATTAAAAATGGGGAGGGGGGAATCCTCCGACTTTATTGGGTTAAAATTTAATTTGAAACTAATTTGAAACTTAATTTTCATGGTGGTAGATCACCGGCACTTTTGGCCAGAAAAAGTAGATCATGACCTGTTCGAAGTTGGACATGCCTGATATATGGTGATTCTATGAGGACCAATGTCTATGAACTTCCTTATGATTCCTTATTATGCTCCACTGAAAAAAAGGTATGAGAAGGAATGTGAGCAATTGCATGGTATGCAGGTTGACTAGATCGTAAAAACATACACTTATAAACCACACCTTTACTACCATATAAGCTCAGGTATCCTAGAATAGGTAACCATTCAAAAGCGAGGGTCTTAGATTTTAGGAAAACTAACTTTACCAAGATGGGCCAATACCTCAAGGAGTCGTTAGCAGGATGGGAACAGCTGGGGGATGTAGAAAAACAGTGGGCAAAACTGAAAGGGGATATTTTAAAGGCAACCAACCTTTTGTTAAAATGGTAAATAAAGGTAAAAGGAAACAGCTATGGTTTTCGAAAGAAGTAGCTAAAAAGGAAAAAGAGGGAGGCCTTCATGAAATACAAGAGATCACAGAAAGAGGAAGACAGGTATCTATATTTGGAAAAACTTAGAGAAGCAAAGATTCAAAAAGAGGAGGAAATAGCCAATGTAATAAATTGGGGGGGGGGGATAAGACATGTTTCAGATATATTAGTGAGAAGTGGAAGGGCAAGAGTGGTATTGTCAGACTCAAGGGTGAAGGGGAGGAATATGTAGAAGCTGATGAGGATAAAGCGGAATTTCTTAACAAATATTTCTGTTCTGTGTTCATAGATGAAGAACCAGGAACAGAACCTCAGAAAACACCCACAAACAGGAAAAGAAGTGCGGGGCATCTTGAACAATTTTCAGAAGACTGTGTTTGTGAGAAACTAGCTAAACTTAAATTAAAGTAGACAAAGTGATGGGACCGGATGGGATACACCCTAGAATACTGAGGGAACTTGGGGATGATCTAGCAGCTCCACTGACTGAACTTTTCAATGCCTCTTTGGAGTCAGGAGTGGTGCCAGAGGACTGGAGAGAGGCACATGGGGTCCCTTTACACAAACGTGGAAGTGAGGATGTGGTTGAAAACTACAAGCCAGTTAGTTTAACCTCAGTGGCGAGTAAATTATTGTAAGCACTGCTGAAATAGAAAATAGTGAGGTTTCTGGAGTCCAATGGATTACCGGATCCGAGGCAGCATGGTTTCACAAGAGCCAGGTCTTCTCAAACAAATCTGATTGATTTCTTTGACTGGGTGACCAGGGAGTTTGACCGAAGGAGAGACCTAGATGTGGTGTATTTAGATTTCAGTAGAGCCTTTGACACCGTTCCTTACAGGCATAGACTTATAAACAAACCGAGCACACTAGGGATGGACCCTAAAGTTATTGCTTGGGTTAGAAATTGGTTGAGTGGGAGGCGACAAAGGGTACAGGTAAATGGAGTTCACTCTGAGGAGAAGATTACCAGTGGTGTGCCACAGGGATCTGTTCTTGGTCCGATTCTTTTTAACATCTTTGTTAGTGATATTGCAGAAGCGCTGTCAGGTAAGATTTGTCTCTTTGCGGATGATACCAAAATCTGCAATAGAATAGAAACCCAGGAAGGTGTAGATAACATGAGGAGGGATCTAGCTAAGCTTGAAGTATGGTCTAGAGTTTGGCAGCTGAGATTTAATGTTAGAAAATGCAAGGTCATGCATTTGGGCTGCAGCAGTCCAAGGGAGCAATATAGTATAGGGGGTGAAGTACTTCTGTCCACAAAAGAAGAGCGGGACCTAGGCGTGATTATGTCTGATGATCTTAAGGTAGCTAAACAGAAAGAAAACGTGACAGCAAAAGCTAGAAGGTTACTTGGGTGCATAGGGAGAGGAATGGCCAGCAGAAGAAAGGAAGTGATAGTGCCTCTGTATAAGTCTTTGGTGCGACTTCATTTGGAGTATTTTGTGCAATTCTGGAGCTAACACCTTCAAAAGGATATAAAAAGATTGGCGTCGGTACAGAAGGCGGCTACTAAAATGGTTAGTGGTCTTCATTATAAAGCATATGAGGACAGACTTAAGGATCTTAAATATATACTTTAGAGGAAAGGCGGGATAAAAGTGATATGATTGAGAGTTTAAATACCTCCAAGGCATAACTGCACAGGAGGAGAGCCTCTTTCTATTGTAAGCAAGCTCTGCTATAGGATGAGGGTGAAAGGGGACAGAGTCAGGAATAATATGTAGAAATATTTTTTTACGGAAAGAGTGGTAGATCCATGGAATAGTCTCCCGGTGGAGGTGGTAGAGATGAGGACAGTGTATGAATTCAAAAAGGCACGGGACAAACACAGAGGATCTCTAAAAGAAAAAAGGGGACTGTTGTAGTGGTTGATATGGAAGCGCAGACTAGACAGACCATGTGGTATTTTTCTGCTGTCATGTTTCTATACTTATAGATTATTTAGAATTGCTTTATACCACTTATTAGTTATTAGTTTTTAAAAGAAATAAGATAGTAACATAGTAAATGACAGCAGATAAAGACCAGTATGGTCCATCTTGTCTGCCCAGTAAGATGGCAAGAGTAGGTGTACAGGCCACCCCTCCCCATGTCTTTGTTTAGGGGTGAACCCACCGCTCCATGTAGGACACCACGGTTTGTTGAGAAATTAGATAGTTACGTTTATTTTGATTTTATCCTGTTGCTGTAAAGGGATCCACTGTGTCTGTCCCATGCCATTTTGAATTCTGTCACTGTATTTGCCCCCACCACTTCCAACGGGAGGGCATTCCAAGCAACCACCACCCTTTCAGTGAAAAAGTATTTCCTAACATTGCCTTTAAATTTACCCCCTTGCAGCTTCATGTTATGCCCTCTAGTTTTACAGCTTCCCTGTCTTTGGAAGAGGTTTGTTTGTTCATTATTTCTCTTTAAATATTTAAAGGTCTGAATTATATCTCCCCTATCCCTCCTCTCCTCCAGAGTGTACATATTTAGGTCTTCAAGTCTCTTCTCATAAGGCTTCTGACGCAGGCTCCAAATCACTTTGGTTGCCTTCCTCTGAACAGTTTCCAGTCTTTTTACATCCTTTGCAAGATATGGTCTCCAAAACTGAACACAGTATTCCAAGTGAGGCCTCACCAGTGACTTATACAGTGGCATTAGTACCTCTTCCTTTCTGCTGATAATTCCTCTTTGTATACAACCCAACATCCTCCTGGCTTTTGCCACTGCCTTGTTGTGCTGTTTTGCCACTTTGAGATCGTCAGAAATAATTACAGCAAGGTCCTTCTCCTGGTCCGTGCACACCAACCTCTCGCCCCCCTATCACGTACATTTCCCTTGGATTTCTGCTTCCCAAGTGCATGACCCTGCACTTCTTCGCATTAAATCTTAACTGCCAAGCATTAGACCATTCTTCCAGATTTTGTAGATCTTTCCTCATGTTATCCACTCCCTCAGGGGAGTCCACTCTGTTGCAAATTTTCGTGTCATCTGCAAAAAAACAGACTTTTCCATTCAGTCCTTCAGCAATATCACTCACAAATACATTGAACAGTGTCGGGCCCAGGACCAAACGCTGGGGCACCCCGCTAATCACCCTCCTTTCATCCGAGTGAGCTCCATTTACCATCACCTTCTGTCGTCTGTCAGTCAACCAATTTCTGATCCAGTTCACCACCTTGGGACCCATCCCCAAACTACTGAGTTTATTGATAAGCCTCCTATGAAGAACAGTATCAAAGGCTTTGCTGAAATCCAGGTAGATGACATCCATCACATGCCCCTGATCTAGTTCTCTGGTCACCCAGTCAAAGAACTCAATCAGATTTGTTTGGCAGGGTAAAACCATGTTGCCTCGGATCAGGCAACCTGTTGGTTTTGAAAAAGTCCACTATTCGCTCTTTCAGGCGCTCCTCCATTACTTTTCTCGCCACCGAGGTAAGGCTCACGGGCCTGTAGTTTGTCACTTCTTCCCTGTCACCACTTTTGTGAAGAGGTACCACATCAGCCCTTCTCCAGTCCTGAGGAACTTCTCCTGTTTCCAAGGATCTGTTGAAAACATCCTTTAACGGCCCTGCAAGAATCTCTCTGAGCTCTTTCAGTATCCTGGTATGTATCCCATCCGGTCCCATGGCCTTGTCCACTTTCAGTTTTGCAAGTTGTTCTAACACATCATCTTCTGTGAATGGTGTGGTATCTACTTCATACCCATTTTTATATTTGGGAGTCTCCAGGATTTTCTTTAGTAAAAACAGAGCAGAATTATTTGTTTAGCAAGTTTGCTTTTTCAGTGTCACTTTCCATGAGTCCATTCCCAGCACTTCTGAGTCCTGCAATTCCATCTCTGATTTTCTTCCTCTCCCAAATATACCTGAAGAAAGTTTTGTCGCCACACTTCACATCTTTCCTCTGCCTTTGATTTTGCTTTCCTTATTTCTCTTTGTCTCTTTTAGTTTGATCCTGTATTCCTTTCTGTGTTTCTCTGTTTGCAAGCTTTTGAATTTTGTGAAAGCTGTGTTTCTTGCCTTTAATTGAGTAGTGTCAGACGGGTGCCTGGGTGAGAATGTTCACAGTCTTGGCAAAGGCATATATTAATATGATTTGCAAGGGATTGTGGGAAATGTAGTCCATTCACACCAGACACAGCCGTTCACAATAATTAGTTGTGCTTGAGTGTAAAGCCAATAAGATATTTATTTATGGGGTTATTTCTCCCAACACAGATATGCTTGGTAGCACATAAAACAGGATACTTGCTTTCAGTGTTAAACTTAGAAAAACAAAATCAGGAAAACAACAGTTGAACTTGTCAGGCAATCAAATCAAAAGAATAAAGACCTGGTTGGTAACAAACTGGTCTTTTCTGTAGGCTCTAGCTAATATTTTCTTAGCAGTGCTTTAATCAACAAACAAAACCCACAAAGTAGGGAAAAACTGTTCTTTTCAGGTTAGCTTCTTATATCTTCACACATAGACTCAGAAGTGATTTCCTCAGAGCTCACAAGCAATTAGGTAAGGCTCAATTGCTAGCAGTTACCCAGCTGAATCCCCTTAGCTGGCTTGCTTTCTACTGCGTGGCTCAAATCCTACTCAGGAGCTTTTCTGAGTAGATTAAAGAACAAGTTTGTATTTCTTTGTGATGGTTGTTGTACTTTGTAACAGTAAATTACCAAAGGAGTTTAGACAGAGAGCAATCCATGTATTCACAGCCTGGATCTATAACCTCTCCCCCTTCTTCAACAATCATGGGTTCAATATCATGGATTGGCACAGAGGAATTTCTCAATGGAGCACTCTCAGGAGAATACTTGTTTCCCTGCTGTCTTTCAAGGGTATAGCTAGGGCATAGATCAGTGTTCATACCTGAGCTTCCATTGCTGTTAGAGTTCCTCTCTAAATAGCCTGGCCAGTATGTAGTCCAGTTCTTATGTCCAGCCATCCAATCCAGATCCCTGGACACTGGATCTCTCTTCACATACCTTCTGGCACAGGTCCTAGGGTCCCTTCCAAGTGCAGCCGTCTCCCTCACAGGTACCGTCTGGAGATTCCTAGCTCTGCAGCACCACTCCTCTGGTTTTCCCCAGTCCAATGGTGTATGCTGGCCTTTTGAATGTCTCCCAGTATACGTACTGCTCTGGACTCCTTTAGACCTCCCAAATGCTTTTCTCTTCTTTCTTCTAAAGGGTTTCTTGCCCTCTCTGTCCGTCCGCTCTGGCTTCTGCTTCTGATGATCCTCCAGATGATGAAGCTGTCCAAGATCATGAAGATGTTTTTCTGTAGAATAAACTCTACCTTTATTCTGCTTAGATGAGTGCTCCACCCTAGCACAGCGCAGCTGTGCTGAATCAGGCCCTGCCCTTTGAGATGAGTGCTTGGGGATTACCTCATAGCCCTCTTGATTGAACACACGTTTCCCCACTTCAGCTCCTCTAATGGCTGTTGGAAACCTGGTGCATTCTGGGACTGGTAGTCTTTTATGGGAAAATTCTGTTTTCTTATTTCTACCAGAACTGACAGGTTGCTTGTTCAGAGTCACTTCACCTTTACTATAGCTCCTTCCTGAGCTATGATAAGCTTCCTTATCACAGTAGCCACTTCTTTGGAGAACCAAATAGGTTTCCTTCTCCTCTTGTTTTTATTTACTTTCATTACATATTTATCTGTTGCCCCTTTTATTGCCACTTTTAGTTTAGCCCATTGCAATTCCACTTCCCTTATCCCCTTCCACCCTGCCAACTCCTCCTTCAGGTACTTGGCCATTTTATTGGAGTCAGTCTTTTGAAGTTTAGGAATTTGAACTTGCTATGATTGGACTGCACCTTGGCTTTTATCTCAAACCACACTGTGTGATGATCGCTGCTGCTCACAGGGGCACCCACCCGGACATTCGACACGCTATCACCGTTGGTGAGCACTAAATCCAGCACTGACCTTTCCCTGGTTGGTTCCATCACCATTTGTCTAAGTAATGCATCTTGGAAAGCATCCACAATTTTTTTGCTTCTTTTCAGATTTGCAGGAGTACTCCAATCCATATCATGTAGATTAAAGTCACCAAATATGATCGCTTCCCCCTTTGTGGCTATCTTGGCAATATCTATAATCAATTCATTATCTATTTCTTCAATTTGAGTCACTGTAGACTATAGTAGTATGGATGACAGTGCCATCTCCTCTTTCCAACATATGTCTTAATCAAGAATCAACATTATAATATATATTATATTATATTATAAGGCGATGGCATTGCACACGCTCCACTGACGATCAGAGAGCATACACTTCCTACCTAAAGAAACACCATGAAGCAGTCACTGAGAAAATGAGGCAATATCATACAGAGATCCTGCAGCGCTCCTTAAACAAACCACATGACCTATTTAACCTAGTGAAGACCCTAACAAAGAAACCTTCCGCCACCCAACAAAGCATGATACAACCACAGGAATTTGCGTGCTACCTACAATCCAAAACAAGCCAGACCAACATAACCACAAACCCTATTCCTTTAGACGAGTCACACCATCCAACATCACTGACCGTCTTCTCAACCCCATTAGAGAAAGGCACCGAAGATATTATCACCGCCATCAACACCACCACAGCGCCAAATGACCTTTGCCCAGCTTTCTGGATAAAGTCATTGCGCGTGGAATTCAGCCCATTCCTATCCAACTCATGGACCTTTCCTTCACAACAGGGACATTCCTACGAAGTCTGAAAGAAACATCCATCAGGCCACTTCTAAAGAATCACAAACTAGACCCCCAGAAGGTGGATTCATACAGACCAATCTCAAGCATTCCACTAGTGGCCAAATTGAAAAGGTTGTCCAACGCCAAATCCAACACCACATCGAGACTATCACTCCTCTCGACCCATGTCAACACGGATTCAGAGAGTCACATGGCGTCGAGACTCTCCTGACCACCCTCTTCAGTACTCTAATCACCGGAATGGACAACATCAGACAAGGATTTGCACTAATTTTCTTGGATATTGCTGCAGCATTTATTTAGAGTTTTTTCTATACCGCACTATTTGCCATCAGCGCGGTTCACAGGTAACAAAAATTGTACAATGGGGAAGATCCACATTGAACTTACATTAAAACAGGGAGTTGAACATGGTGAACAGGTACTATATACAGACTGGGAACTAATTAAAGGTTGATAACAGAAGGAACAACACCTAACTAAGCTTTATTCATAGAGAACACGGCATGAGGAATAGCTAGTATACATATTTGCATGTTATAGGCTGGGATACAGCTCAACAATAACGTGAGTCAGCAGGGAGGGGATTAACGGGGGGAGAGGAGGGCAGTGTGGCGTGAAGTTGGTTATGTGATGTCATCTGAGTTGGAGAAGTATTGAAGAAAAAGGTGGTGTTTCAGCGCTTTCCTGAACTGGGAGAGGTTGTTTATTGCACGAATGTTTGCAGGTAGAGTGTTCCAGCAAGAGGGGGCATAAAGTGCAAATGCACGGTTTCCTGTGGCCTTGGCACATTTGGTGAATGTTTTTGGGAGTCGCAAGGTGTTGGTGGCGGCAGATCTTCTCAGTCTGTTGGAGGGGGTGATCTGGATAAGATCAGAAAGGGAGCTGGATGTGCACTTGTTGATGGCTTTAAATGTCATTGTCAATATTTTAAAGGTAATCCTACAGTGAACCGGAAGCCAGTGTAGAGCTTTTAGGATAGGGGTAAAATGGTCTCTTCTGGGCACTGTCAATCATGATATACTCATGGGGCGCCTCAAGGAAAAGGGAATCCATGCCACAGCTCTAAACTGGTGTAAGTCATACATTACAGACAGATGGCAACATGTAAGAACAGGCTCCACGACCTCCAAACCTTTCCAACAAAAACAAGGTGTACCACAGGGATCCTCGCTCTCGGCCCTGCTGTTCAATATATACATGCAACCCATCTGCTCACTCATCCGCTCATTCAACATCGCCTGCCTGGTATACGCTTATGATGTACTGCTCTACATGCCATTCTCAACCAACCAGCCAAATTTTTCACCGCTAACAACCTGCTTCGATGCTGTCACTGACTGGCTCCACACCCAAAACCTCAGAATAAACTTTAAAAAAATGGATGACCTATTCATAACCAGGAGCTAAACGTTTACACCTCACACATCATTAAAAGTAAGAGACACTGAGCTCCTAAGCAAACCCACGATCTGCTATCTAGGAGTCACCATAGACCAACATCTGGACATGAAAGCCCATATAAAGAACATGGTCAAGGCAGTCTACCACAAGATATGGACAATTCAGCACCTACGTCCCCTACTGGAGCCAGACAACTTCAGGACAATTTATCAAGCACTCATAATCCTGTGGCAGGTGAAGGCCTGTGATCCACGGTGTCTGACATAAGCAGGCCAGCATGGCTAGCTTGACCTGTAAGTGAAGCCTGTGGAGAGGCCCATAGGATTGCACATCCCCCAATATGCTGCTATTGTAAGATAGAACTCAGTAGAAGTATTGAATTAGCTTAGGTAGGCAGAACTGTAGAACTGAGAAATGGAAAAATACAGAAAAGACATGTTTAAAAGTTACTGATAAGAAAAAGTACATCTGCAAAGAAATAATTGGGAGTGCTGACAGATGAGTTGCAGAACCCTGCTCCTCTGCACGCACAGATTGGTTCTATGGCCTTGAGAGTGTGAAAGTAACAAGTTGATGAACTGACCATTGTAATTAGGACTAGAAGGGGGGCATGCAGGTGTCATGCCCACAGAAGGGACATAATTGGATAAACTTATCAGTACCGGGACCAATGGAAGGGGTACGGGAGGTACGGGGGGTTACCGGGACCAATGAAATGTTTTTCTATACCTAGAATGGAACAAAAGTCTATAAAAGTTGTTGTAATGCTTGAAAACTTTGCTCAGCCATTTTGAAATTGACTGGTTCGAGACTTGTGCACAAATAAATGATTTGGACCTTCTGAACAGACTCCTGGTATCATTGGTTTGTCTGCGCTTTGCTGCTACAATCCCCCACTTCGACTACGCCAACTCAATTCTACATGGACTCCCGAAGAACATGCTGAACCCACTCCAACTGGCAATGAACGCCGCCGCCAGAATACTACACGGAGCTTCAAGAAGGGATCACATAACCCCAATCTTGAAACAACTCCACTGGCTGCCTGTCCACTGCCGACTCTCCTTCAAAATAGTAATACTAACCTTCAAAGCCATCAACAATTGCTCATCCGCCTCACTCACGGACCACGTCCGCCCCACTCCCCCCAACAGATCCAGAAGGTCATTCGCCGCCAACACAATGATAATCCCAAATGCAATCATGAAATGCTCGCAAGCAACAAGGAACAGAGCCTTCGTGTTCTATGCACCCACAAGCTGGAACACCCTACCAACCACCTTCCGGTCCATTACGGACCTGGCACAGTTTAGGAAAGCAATGAAGCACCATCACTTCCTCCTACACTACTCCCAGGCAAGTGACAAGCCACAATCAGACATATCCAACCACTAGAACAGCGCCCCCTGCACACCCACACACTACTGATGCAGCGCCACTTGAACAAATGTATAACCTGTACATAGCAACATGTATATAGCTATCTACTCTGTAAATAGTTGCTAAGCAACGCTTGTCACCACTGTATCTGTGACCTGTGTGCCCCAGCCTGTATATAGTTACCCACGTTAGTCCCCAAGTTACACTACCTGTTCATTGTAAGGTACAGTGCAGGCCCCCACCGCACTGTACAGGCTACTGTTTACCTGTAAACTGCACTGATGATAAAGAGCGCGGTATAGAAAAGATATTAAATAAATAAATAAATAAAATATTTGCAAATGATAGAGGTTAGACAATTATATTGAGTTATGAGCAGTAGAATATGTATCATACACATTCCAGCTGAATGTCATTGCATATCAGTCGTATAGAATTTGAGCCATGTTACCCTCCTTGGATGGTATTTGGTCAGAGCCCTATAGGGAGGGTTTAACCAAAAGAGGGGACTGAGGATAGTTAAGCCATAAAATCATATTCTTAGGGCTGTGTCCTTTGTTTCATGTCATGTGCTTAAGATGACTGCTTGGGTGCTTCTGAGAGAATAAAGTAAACATACTGAGCATGTGCTAAACTGTGATGCAGAGGCCATATATGGGAATTACACAACATATCACTGTGATTTGCTAAGAGCCAAACGAGCTTTGCATGTATGGGAGGCTTAAGGGTGTGAATGAATGGTGAAAGAGGATACGAAAGAGCAGAAGGGATTGGTGAGAGTTATAATGACAGGGGGAAAGCCTGCCTACTATATAAGCTCAAAGAAACCCACTCTAGAAACATGGAATACCAAGGAAAGGAACTAATTTATTATCAGCATATAGAGGATCAAACGCCAAGGACCCAAAATAGTCCTTGGCCTTTGATCCTCTATATGGTGATAATAAATTAGCTCCTTTCCTTGGTATTCCATGTTTCTAGACTGGGTTTCTTTGATCCACGTGGTTTTTGCTGTCTTTTGGTGGATACGATATAAGCTCATGCACAGGAGTGCTCAGGCAGATTTTAGTGTACAGCTGGCTGGCACTGAAAACTCATCTGCGGCCACAGTCTATTTTTTTTGTTTACTTTGTAATAAAGTGAAGCTACTGTTTCAGGGATCTGGTCTTGCCTCCTACATTCTAAATTTCTACAATACCTTTGTGTCCGAGTGCACCCGCTGCTCTGTGCAGGGTACTCCCTCTATGCCTCACATGTACAAATTTCATGCCAATAAAGTTTCATCTATCTGAGATACAGACAGAAATGGAGACAGAAATGGACTAAAGGTAATGTACCTGTTTTAGGGGCTATAACTCCTCTTCCAAGACCTGTAAAAATGAGGCATAATTTATTTGCACATCCATGGATGCGTATTCATTGCTGTCTGTATTCTAACCAGCCAGTCAGGAGAAAAATACATTCACAGATTCACTTACCTCCCAGATGGAGCAGTCCATGGGGAAAACCAACTCCACCATAACCTAGAAGATCACAGAATGGAAAGTAAGTAGCAGGAGAAGCTTCTCAATCAACAATAAATAAGAGCAATAACATAAGCCATCAGCAAACTACCAGTAGTTAGAACATATATTTCAGTTTATATTTCCACTCCCCAGGCAGGGTTGGCCCTAGGCATGTTCAACATGTCGTTTGCACGAGGCCCTGCTCCAGCCTCAGACTGCTCTTGCTCAGTTCAGCTCGTTACATCTTGGCTCCTCAACACCTTACCCAGGGCAGTGTCCTAGAATGAGCCATCATCCGGTTTTCAAGCTTGTATACAGTACCCGGTTATAAGTTGTAACCAGACACTATACTGCCCTATTAAGCTGAATTCTCCCTCCCATTGCTGCCTGTTGCCACCTCACATTTGCTCCACCTCCCTCCAGCATCTAGCCCCTTCCTCCCTTGCCAGCCCCTTTTCTACCCTCAAACCTTATTCTGCCCGTGGTAGTTACTACAATTGCAAAAAAAAAAAAGGACTGATAAAGCATAGCTGCGCCGACCACGAAGCCTCCCAGCCTAAGCAATTGTATTTATTTATTTATTTATTTTATTTTTTTATACCATCTTTTTACCAGTCAAGATGGTTTACAGAGAACTCAGTGCATACAAAGAAAGTAAATTTAACAAGCCTTTTCCTTGTTCTGCCCCCTCTAAGACACACTTCCTGCTGCGATCGAGGCGGGATGCGGAAGAGGTTTCAAGATTTCTTAAGCTGGGAGGCTCCACGGTTGGTACAGCTATGCTTTATCGGTCCTTTTTTTTTTGTAATTGTAGTTGCTGCCACGGGCAGAAAAAGTCTTGAGGGGAGAAGAAGGGCTCGCAAAGGGAGGAAACGGGGAGGGGGATGCTGGATAGGGGCTGGGGGGACAGAGAAAGACAGGGGATATGTGGGAGTGAAAGGTATGCTGGACCTGCGGCTGGGAGAAGAGGGTAGAGGCTAAGGTGTAGGGATACTACAAGGGGGCCAGCTGCCAACCCACGGGC
Source organism: Ichthyophis bannanicus (assembly GCA_033557465.1). Taxonomy (NCBI): domain Eukaryota; kingdom Metazoa; phylum Chordata; class Amphibia; order Gymnophiona; family Ichthyophiidae; genus Ichthyophis; species Ichthyophis bannanicus. The sequence continues at coordinate 391,259,838 of CM066036.1, forward strand.
TAATGCTCATGCAGGGGCTGGGACTGCAGCTGGAGCTGAGGGCCAATGTGGAGGCTGGGAGCTAACATAGGAGCTGCAAGTAGGGAACTAAGGGCTAATCAGAAGTTGGGAAAAAGGGCTGGGGGCTAATGCAGGGACTGGAAAGTAGGGGCTGGAGGCTAACACAGGGACTGGGAAGTGGGGGCTGGGGGCTAATGCAGAGACTGGGACTGGGAGAATAGGGCTGAGGGTTGACATGGGGGTTAGATATGGGAGAAGAGGAAAGAGGCTGATGCTAGGACTGGGAAAAGGGAGCCAGGAGTTAATCGGATGGGTCTGTGGTCTAACACAAAGATTAGGGGCTGATGAGGGAGTTGGAGATGGTAGAAGTGGGATGCTGTGGAAGTGAGCACATATACTGTAAGGGAGGGAGAAGCATGAGTATATGCAGAGAAAGGGGTGGATGGAGGGGCAGAGGAATGGATGCTGATGTTAAGGTGGAGGAAAGGCAGGGTAAATAAATTACTAGAGGATGAGGTTGGTGGATATATATTGGGGAGGGGAGAAAGAGGTATGGGAGAAGAGGCAGAGGAATGGATGCTGGAGATGGGTGAGGCTAGAGCAATGAATGATGGGGAAAGGGAAAAAAGTACAGAGGGCTATGAAGAGGGTGAGAAAGAAAGAATGGCAACGGGTCTTTGAAGGAAGTGAGAGAGAGAAGGTAGAAAAAAGAGAGCTAAAAGAGGGAGTGGAGTAGCCGCCTAATGGTTAGAGCAACAGTCTACTACCTAGGAGATCTGCATTCACTTCGCATTGGCACCTCTTGTGGCCTTGGGCAAGTCACTTTACCCTCCATTGCCTCAAAGAAAAGGCCTGGCAATCTACTTCCGGTCATAGCTTGTGAAGAAAGCACAGGGACTGCTGGGTCAGCAGGAGTTAGCACTGACTTGAAAGCACTTAAAAAAAAGAAAAGAGGGAATGAGAGGCTAAATAAGAGACTAAAACATAACAAAGGGAGAGGAGGCATAGGTTCTTAGCACCCACAACAGGGCAAGCATAAGGGTACTGTGTTACACAGCACATTTGGTGTTCAGTGCCTGTGGGAACCAGGGCTGGCCCTAGACATGTTTGGACATGTTGCCTGCACATGGCCCCAACTCCATTAGAGGCCCTGCACTGTGTCATGCCTGCAGACTGAAAACAAAATCTGCTGCCACTGCAACTGCTCTGCCACAGCAGCAGCATCAATACTGTTCTTAGCACAGTGTGGGGCCTCTTGAGACATATGTGCGTCTCTAAGGCCCTGCTGGTCATGACCCCTCTGATGCGAAAAACAAGCGTCAGAGAGGTCATGACCAGCAGGGTCTTGAAGGCGTGCAAATGCGTCACAAGAGGCTCCACACATTCTAGTAACAGTATTTTTGATTGTTTTTTTATCCCTAGGTTGAACTCAGTTAGTAGATCAACAACTGTTCAATGTTACCAAAATTGTGCACACTCCAGGGGTGACTCAGCATGCAATGTTCCTAAATGGGTTAGTTGTGTACATACTATGACAAAAATTAACTTCATACCTAAGCCAAGGGATGATGGAGATTATTATACACACCAGCATTATTTGTGCAGTGTGCACTGTATGGATCTGTGTGAATCAGTACTAAAGGGCAGTGCACACGAGGAGTGGGGCAGCATTATCAGTGCATTATTAACTTCAAGTGTGAATTAGTGTGAACGGTGTACTGCACAGTATATGCCTTTCAGCAGTGCTAATTCTGCATTTTATCTTTCTATTTTGAAATTGCCAATGATCAGTGTATTCACCCTGAACCAAAACATACCTGAACATCAGAACAAGCTACAGTGCATACTAGAACTAATCCAGATGTTCTCATCAGAAATCATGAGTTAAAGTACTGCTACCAGTATATTTGGTACTAAAATCATTTTAAGGTATCATTGTAGTATCAGAAAAATGAATACAGTTGATCAAGGCAGTTTAATGTACTAAGCAGGAAAGAATGCAATCACCAAAACAGCATTTACTGTCTGCAGTATCACTACAGTTGCTGTGGCTGAGCAGATGAAGCAGCAGCAGAAGTTTTCCATAAGCAGGTAAGTCACTAATGCCCATATGGACCCACTAATGGAGTGAGTCCATATGGGCAACATGCCCAAACATGTCTAGGACCGGCTCTAACAAGGAAATGCAGCAGCAATGTTCACTGTTGGTTGAGGGGAAATATTGTAAGGGAAGTGCATGAGAGGGAGGTTGGATTAGAGGGAGTATGGAAGCCAGGACTTTATGGCAATAGAAGGGAAAAGACAGCTACTGGACACAGGAGAGGAGACAATATAAAGAAGGAAGGGAGATATTGCACAAGGAGGGAGATCATAGAGAGATTGAGAGGACATGCTTAGTTTCTTCTTTCCGTTATTTGGGTGTAACATTGGATTCTTCCCTCTTTTCACAAGCATGTGTCTTTCCTCACTCGTTGTTCCTTTTATGCACTTAGGCAAATTAGGGCAGTCTGTTCTCTGCTACCTCCGACCTCATCACCCTACTCCTGGCCCTATTTATAAGTAGATTAGATTAATGTAATGTGGCATTAGCGAACCTACCATTCTATCAAATTCAGCGCTTACAACTATTGCAAAACAAGGTAGCGCGACTCGTTTACCGTGCCGGACAGTATGACTATGTCACTCCTCTTTTACTTCGTCTCCATTGGTTGCCTCTCCATTATAGATTTAAGTACAAATTCTGAATTCTGACCCACAGAGCAATCCATACTTCGATTCCGCTGTATCTTGCTAATCTCATCTCTTTGTATACTCTCCACCGGCAACTTCGTTCCATTCATGCGAATCATCTTGCCCTCCCTTTTCCTTCACAAGCCCATTTGGACCAGACCTATCGTGCTGCTTTTTACTTTCTCAGCCCTGCACTCTGGAACACTTTACCATCCTCTCTCCGTTTAGAACCATCATATCAGAATTTCAAGATATTGCTCAAAACCCACCTATTCCAACAAGCATTTGAGCTTCCTGACTGTTAGCACCACTTAAGTATTTTTCTTTTTGTACTTTTTGTCTTTGTTTGACCTATACTGTTATCTCTACCTCTTTCCTATTATACAATGGCGTTCTTTTCCTCTTTTCTGCAGCATTTTGCTTTTATTGTAAACTGCCCTAATGTCTTGACGTGGACGGTATATCAAGTGTATCGATAAAGATAGTTTTGGAAGCAGTAGTGTTGAGATGATCATGATTGCTGAGTTTGATTATCAAAATTTGGGGGGGGGGGGGGGATGTAATACCCATGTACCTGTCCTGATTGGCAAAAGCCATCTCTTGACCAACAACAACATTGATTCGGATCATTTACAGTGCCATCTAGTGACCGCTGAGAGTGATTGAAGATAACAAAAGTCACGGCTCAATGCAAAAACACTGCACTAGAGTTTAGGGCTAACAAAATCACAGGGTTTCCCTCCTACAAATTTTATGCAGATATTTTGCTCAGTGATGCTATAAGCAAACAGTATGCAAATGAGCTGTGTGCAAAAAGACTGTGTTAAACAAGGGGAATAGGCCAGACAGATATGCACATAGGCCTGTGTTGTGTTTGGCACCTATCACATACGCTGGCATGCTTGTAAACATTTCTTTTTCTGTCAATGTGTGAGCAGGAAGGGAGATAAAAAGAAAACAGGCCAGGTTCCATCTCGCCTGACTCCTTGCGATACGTCTCGGGATACACTAGGTGGGGTTCAGTCTACCAAATAAAACAAATTTTATTTGGCAGACTCACCCTATCCAATGTATTCCAGGAGGCATCGTGCGGTGTCAGATGCTATTTGCAATAATAGTTGTACAGAGACAGGAGCATGTGGGCTATGCTCCTGTCTCCCAACATTGGAGGCATCAGGGGGCTAGGGTTGGGGGAGCGGCTCAGCCCATTTTTGGAGTTCAGGGGGTAGGGGGATGTCAGTCCCTTCTTGGGCCACCAATGGCTTACTCTGACAGTTCAACTGGATTGGAGGTTCAGAGATTACTTTGGCAGTTTGGGGTGGGAGGTTGTCGGGGCCCATTATTTTTTTTTGGGAGGGGAAGCAACTAGGGTTGCCAACCGGCCAGTTTTCAGCCGGCCTGGCCGGTTTTTCCGTGGCCAGGCCGGCTGCCGGCAGAGATACAAAACCGGCCCTTGAAAAGCCATTTTTTTGCTCTGGCCACAAGATCGGAAGCGGCCAGAGCAGAAAACAGGCTTTGCGATCGCGATTGCGATCGTGGTCCCCTCTTGCAGCCGCTGCTCCTGCTTCTTACAGAGCAGCGGCTGCAATAAAGTTAATTTAAAAGGAAAGAGAACCTGTAAGGAGCCCTCTGATCCTATGAAACAACTTCTGCAGCGCCCTCCCCCTCTGACATCACTTCCTTTTTAGCCCGGGCACTGCAGAAGGAGTTTCCTAGGATCAGAGGGCTCCTCACAGGTTGTCTTTTCTTTTAAATTAACTTTATTGTAGCTGCTGCTCGGTAAGAAGCAGGAGCAGCAACTGGAAGAGGTGAAGCTGCACTGGGGGGGGGTTAAGCTGCACTGAGGGGGGAGTTAAGCTGCACTGAGGAGGGGAGTTAAGCTGCACTGGGGGGAGGGGGGAAGGTGAAGGTGAAGCTGTACTGGGGGGGTGAAGCTGTACTGGGAAGGGAAGATGAAGCTGCACGGGGGGGGGGGGGGGGGTGAATATGCACTGGGGGTGAGGGGTGGAAGGCTCCACACAGGTTTAAATTTATTTTTAACTTAACTTTATTGCAGCCACTGCCCTGTAAGAAGCAGAAGCAGCAGCTACAAGGGGAAAGAGGTGGCAGAAGGGACTGACAGGTGGAAGGTGAGGGCTGGAAGAGAGCTGAAAGGTAGGGAGGAGGTGGCTGAAAGGAAGCTGACAGAGGGGGTAAGGAGGGAGCTCAAAGGGAGCCGACACCTGGGAATGGTACTGGTAAGTGACTGGGTAATGGGGAGGAGGCTGGAAGGGAGGGGGCACTGGGACTGGGAGGGAGCAGAAATGTGGGGATGGCACTGGAAGGGGGAAGGACAGAAGGCAGGGTGTCTGGAAGGGAGCTTACACGGGGAAGGCACTGGGAGTGGAAGTGAGCTGATACCTGGGATGGTGTTTGGACTACAAGGGGCTGGACAGTGAGGAAGGAGGGGGACTAGAAGGGAATGGATGCCACTGGCAGTCCTGGGAACACAAGGGGATTGGCATTGGAATGTAATGGGAGGGGAGGCTGATGGAGGGTTACTGGGACTGGAAATAGGCTGATGGAAGGAAGTGAAGAAAAGAGAGAAGAAATGGTAGATGCACTGTAGACCATAGAAAACGAGCTAAGAGAAGACCGGAAAACGGAAGCCTCAGATCGGAACCAGCATGATCAGAGAATAAAATGGTCAGACAACAAAGGTAGAAAAAAATAATTGTATTTTCAATTTAATGATTGGACTTTGTACTATCTTTATATTTTACACAGTATGGGAAACTGTATCTCTTATTTATCTGATTTTGCACTGCATGCAGAGTCTGTCTTCTTGGGGTTTCAGTTTAATTTTTGTCTATATATTTCTCTTTTTTTGTGCTCATTTATTGATGAAGACCTGTCTGTATTGTGTGTGTGTGTACAACCAATGATGTGTATTCTGTCAGTATAGAATTTCTGTTTAAGAATGTGTAGAAATCTTGCTTGTTCAGTTTTCACATTGCCCTCTCTGCAATTTTTTTGGGGACAGGGGGTGGAGCAAGGGTGGGGTGGGGAGGGGCAGGAAAGGGCGGGGTTGGGGTGGGCATGAGCGGAGCATGACTATCCACAGGTGGCGGGGTTTTTTCTTTCAAAATGTTGGCAACCCTAGAAGCAACCCATGTGGACCACTAAAGACTATGGGTCATCCGAGATGAAATATGACCCTTCACCTCAGATAATCCAGGCACTAGTAACCCCCAACTTCGACTACGCCAATGTGATCCTTCATGGACTCCCTAAGAACACACTAAACCCACTACAGTTAGCAATGAACGCTGCTGCCCGCTTCCTACACGGGGCCTCTAGAAGGGACCACATTACTCCAATCCTGAAAGACCTGCACTGGCTACCAATCTACTGATGACTCATCTAAAAGCAGTACTGTTAACATTCAAGGCCATCAACAAAACAAATGCTAGCTCCTTGACGAATCTTATCCACCCCACACCTGCAACTAGAGCAAGAAGATCCTTCGCCACCAACACACTAATAATCCCCAGCGAAGTAACAAAATGCACTCAGGCAACAAAAAACAGAGCCTTCATGTTCTACGCACCTACCTGCTGGAACAAGCTCCCAGTGACTATCCACGCAATCACTGACCTTGCCCAATTAAGAAAGGCACTAAAGCACCACCTTTTTCTCCTACACCACGCCCAGGCCAACAGCACGTCCCCACCTGACACAACCCTACAATCTAACCATAAAAAACAGACAACCCAGTAAATAAATCACATCCCTGTACATAGCTCCCAGGGCAAGCTATGTCGTTGCAACTGCATAGTGATTTCCTGTCTTGACTGTTAATAGCCTGTATGACTTCCTGTCTAGACTGTAAATAGCCTGTATATAGTTACCCCTGTTCTGAATCCAAGTTGTTCTACCCGTTAGATGTAAGTGCAGAGCAGGCTCTTCCTACTCTGTACAAAATGTTATCTGTAAACCACACTGATTTTAAAGAGCACGGTATATAAAAGCATTAAATAAATAAATAAAAATAAATAAAATAATCGTTTTTACATCAGCCCTGAACTGGCATAAAGATTCAGTGTTAATAGACGAGTAAAAAACTGCACAGATTTTCAGCACAGTTTTTTACATTGGGATAATTTTGTATTCATCTGATTTACATGCCCTCTGAGCTATCCTTTAGTGCAGGGGTTTTAGACTGATTTTCCCACTCTAATCTTTCTTCCTGCATTGGGGAGTAAGATCAGAACAGGAAAATCAAGCAAAAATTGCTGCATTAAAGGGTAGCTCAGGTTGCTGCAATGGCCCATCAGTGACTACTGATTGTCAGTGAACATTAGTTTCTACAGATTAATACACACTACCAATTACATGACAAGTGACAGAAATGTCCAGTGACTGGACAGAGGCAGCGATTAAAGGTAACTATAACAGTGCCATTTAATAAGGTTACCAGATTTCTGAAGGGCAAATCTGGACACTTGGAGAATAAAGTAGCATCTTGGAGTTTTGGGAGAAGTGGGAAGGAGGAGGAGTCCTCCAGATATATAGAGCATATTGGTTCTCACGGCACAGAAAGTCCATGGAGATGGGGACATTGGTTCAAAAAGCGTAGTTACTCACCTGTAACAGATGTTCTCCGGGGACAGCAGGAATCAGCCCTCATATATGGGTGACGTCAGTGCTGACGGACCCCTCGTGAAAGCATGCCCCAGCTTTCAAAGAAAGTCCTTGGGAGATACCACCATGCATGCGTAGTCCCCTTCCCTCCCAAGGGTGCCATCATGCTCAGTCAGATGACATAGTGAAAAGACAGCAAAAAAAAAAAAGATGGTAAAGGAGCAACTCCAAGGGGAGGAGGGAGAGTTATGAGGACTGATTCCTGCTGTCCCCAGAGAACACCTGTTATAGGTGAGTAACTACGCTTTCTCCAGGAAGAAGCAGGAAGTCAGTCCTCACATATAGGACTCCCCAGCTACAGGCTACCGAAAGCCCATAGCAAAAAACACGGTCGCCTTCAAGGGGAGCCGTGAGCAATAGCAATTGAGCCCGTAGCTATAGACTATAGTAGGACCCCTGTGTCTGATGGAAACTAGCACTCCGGTAGCCTGAACACTACGGAGGGTAGAAGTTGCCTAGACCCCGAAAAGATTACAGAGCACAGTTTGGCCGAAGGCACTGTCCTATTGGGACTCCCTTTCCAGGCAGTAATGGGCTGCGAAGGTATGGACTGAAGACCAGGTTGCGGCCAGGCAGATGTACACCATCGGGATGGAGCGCAGGTTTGCCACAGAGGCCGCTAAAGCCCTCATACGGTGTGCCGTGACTCGGCCTTCCAGCGGAAGCTCTGCCTGCTCATAGGCGAGGACGATGCAGTCTGCCACCCAGGTAGACAGTGTACGTTTGATCACTACCTCCCCCAGTCTACTGGGGTTATACAAGATGAAAAGCTGAGCAGCTTTGCGGTGGCCCTGAGTACTTTGGATGTAGAAGGACAAGGCCCTCTTACAGTCAAAGGTGTGAAGGACCATCTCCGCCCAACTGGTTTGAGGTCTTGGGAAGAAGGTGGGGAGTAATACCTCCTGGTTGAGGTGGAAGGATGATACCACCTTTGGAAGGAATTTAGGGTGTGTGCGGAGCACCATCCTGTTCTTGTAGAACCTGGTATAAAGTGCCTCTGCCACTAAGGCCTGAAGCTCGCTAACCCTGCGAGCAGAGGTGAGTGCAACCAGGTACACCATCTTCCACGAGAGGTAGCGCAGATGGCAGGTAGCCAGAGGCTCAAAAGGCGGGCAAGTGAGCTGCCCCAATTCCATGTTGAAGCCCCACTCAGTTGCTGGAGGGCGAACCGGGGGCTTTAATAAGAGCAGACCCCTTAGGAAGCAGGTCACCAGCAGCTGGACCAAGAGAGGCTTGCCATTCACCAGGTGGGTGGTGCGCAGCCAGGGCTCTGAGGTGCATCCTAACAGAGTTCGATTTAAGCCCGGATTGTGAGAGGTGGAGAAAGTACTGTAGCACCTGCCCCACCAGGCATGAGAATGGGTCGGTCCCGTGCTCAGCACACCAAACTGAAAACCTGCGCCATTTGAGGGCATACGCTTTCCTAATGAAAGCCTTTAGAGAGGCCAGCAAGATCTCCTCTACCTCATTCGAGAGGATGAAAGGGGCTAGGGTCACCCTTTCAGCAGCCACGCTGTCAGCCTCCTGGGACAGGAGACCTGGAGATTTCCCCAAAGGGATGGAGGTCTCCATCAATAACCGGAGGAGTAGCGGGAACCATGGCTGCCTAGGCCATCGAGGGGCTATCAGGTTGAGCAAAGCCTTGTCATGGAGGGTTCTGAACAATGTCTTGGCAATTAGTGGTGCGGGTGGGAAGGCATACATAAGGCCTTCCGACTATGAAATGAGGAATGCCTTTATTTACCATTTTAACAAAAAGGTTGGTTGCCCTTAAAATATCTCCTTTCAGTTTTTCTACATCCCCCAGCTGTTCCCATCCTGTTAATGGCTCCCTGAGGTATTGGCTCATCTTGGCAAAGTTAGTTTTCCTAAAGTCTAGGACTCTCGCTTTTGAATGGATTTTAACAGCCCTATTCCTAATACTGAACCACACCATCTGGTGATCACTGGATGCAAAATGATCTCCCACTATAACATCAGAAACACTTTCACCATTGCTAAGCACGAAGTCCATTATGGTCCCTTCATTGTGGGTTCTGTTACCAGTTGTCTGAATAGTTCTCCCTTTAGAGAGTCCAGGATCTCCTTACCTCTAGATGATACTGCAGCAGAAATGTGCCACTCAACATCTGGCATATTGAAATCCCCTATCAGTAGCACTTCCTCTTTCCTAGCAATTGTCACGGGGCTGCAGGCCTTCGCCTAGGGCCCCGAGGTTGCAGTTGCCTTACTATCTTCTGGTAACAAGAATAGTCTCCAAATCGAGTGTTTAAGGCAAAACAAAACAGAGCTTTATTCCCCTTCCCCTGAGGATATCACGTGCACAACAAAAACATGGAAAACAAAACAGTTTTTTCTCAAAGAAAAATATCTTCTTTTTCTTTGGTGTCTTACAGGCCTTCAACACAAGGACTTAATATCATCCGCATGTGACCCATTTTCCCGCATTTAAAACATTTTACATTTGCCTCTTTAACATCTCTCTTAGGCAAACAATTGGTCACACCTTTCACATAGGGTCTAGGCTCCTTTATTGCTTTCTCAAAATTTGCCTCACCAAACATGCTCCGAGCGCCTCCCTGTAGTTTACTGGCCAACTCAGCCTCCATAAACCGCTCCGTGAGGAGGGCTGCTTCTATTGTGGTTTGGCAATTTTGTAAAGTCAAAAAGGACCTTATCTCAGCAGGAACTGCCTCCGTAAATTGCTCTAGGACAATGGCATCAATAACGGATTCGAGGGTCTTTCCCTCAGGAGCGAGCCATTTCCAGGCCAAGCTGTGCACCCTTTGGCACAATGCCTTAGGTGTTTCACCTGGTTTGAGTTTAGTGGCTCTCAACATTCTCCTGTATACCATAGGGGTTAAGCCTAATCTATCACAAATGGCTTTCTTAAACTCCTCATAATCTGTCGCCAGAGCAGTGGGCATGGCTTTATAGGCCACTAAGGCCTCTCCCGTTAGGGAGGTAGCAAGCCGGACTGCCCATTGCTCGGGCGGCCATCTCACATTAAGGGCTACCCTTTCAAAGGCCTCAATGAAATCATCAATATTGTCCTCCACAGTCAATTGTCCAAAAGACAAAACTCCACAGTTCTGTGGTCCTACCACACAGGAATGTTCTTTTGGTGTTTTCTTCGCTGCCTTCTGGCCTGCCAGCAAAGCCTCTATTAAATCCACCATGGGCTTCTGCTGGGCCTGCATGGCTGCAATGGCTTGTTCTTGAGTCAGCTGTGCCAGTTCCCTTTGCTTTTCAAACTGAGAACTCATCCAGCGAAGAACTTCGTGGAGATCCATCTCCGGGTTTTCCTCTGTAAAACAAACAGAAAAAAACCCCACCAAGTGCGGTACCACACTTCTGTTTTCAGAGATTAGTTTCTCTGAGTTTCCTCAGCACGCCTTCTCCTACGAATCCCTTAATACCTGTGCCCAAATATCTATTACCTGAGCCAGGTGTAGACTCGAGCGTTGAGAAGGTGTCTTTTCACTGGTTCTGGAACCCTCTGGCCGATACTGCCAGCGACACTCAGTCTGCTCCTCAGCAACACTGTTTTTCTGTTTTCCCTCGTTGTATTCCAGATGCACAAAACCAAAAATCCTCAAAACTACGCCATTTGTCACGGGGCTAGGGCCCCGAGGTTGCAGTTGCCTTACTATCTTCTGGTAACAAGAATAGTCTCCAAACCGAGTGTTTAAGACAAAACAAAACAGGGCTTTATTCCCCTTCCCCCGAGGATATCACGTGCACAACAAAAACATGGAAAACAAAACAGTTTTTTCTCAAAGAAAAATATCTTCTTTTTCTTTGGTGTCTTACAGGCCTTCAACACAAGGACTTAATATCATCCGCAAGACATAGGGTACAATCCATAGGAGTATATTCTGAAACACTGGAGTTACTTTCCCATTGCATATCCTCACATTCCCTGGGTGTTGAGTTTGGGTTTAAACCTCCACAGCTGACTTTGTGAAAACCCCTCTCTGAGGATTCAGATACGTTACAGGGATACAGTTCTGTGCAAGTGGGTTTAAAAATACCTGTAGGAGTGGTGTTTCCTCTCCAGCTCTCCTTTTCCACCCACCAGTTGTTAGGGATTAGTTTATATCTTCCTGCAGATCTTTCTTATCTTGTGCTCTGCTCTGGCCCTCCGTTCCACACAGAGTTTCTAGCTTTCCTTCTCAAAATGCTAGGCTCCCACCTGTGTAAATGCTGAGGTCTTTCCTCTGGCAGTGAGGACTGGGGACTTTCCTGCTCTCCTGGTCTGGGCAGCTTCCTAGCTGCAGGTTGTGCCTTCCTTCTCTCTGGAGCACTGGCTTCTCTCCCTGGGCTGTAGTCAGGTTCCTTGTAGGACCTCCAGCTACCGACCGTCTGAGCACCTCTCTTGCCACGTTCCTCTGAAGCCTTGCCTCTGCTGCTTCCTGTTCTAATGACACACCCACTGCTTCCTCTGTTCAGCAGGCTTCCCTCTGTGACCTCTGCCTCTCTGGTTGCTGACCTCTGGCAGATCTCCGCCCTCTCTGACCCCTGCTGGATCTACTCAGCAGCTTTTATCTCCCTGTTCTCTGCACGCTGACTGTGCTCTCTTGGACAGGCGATCACAATCAGTTCCTAAGCTTTCTACCACGTCATAGCCTGGGCGTGGCAACTCCACTCCTCTGCTCCTTTGCTTCTCCTGAGCTGCATATGTTGGCTACCTCACAGATTCTAAGGTAAATTCCTCTTTTTTATCTATTTGCATGTGCTCTGTGTGAGCTTCTACGTCACACAATGCTGTGCATGTCTTCAATTAACTCTCCCTCCACCTCTTCCTCCTGTGAGGGAGGTCTGTATATCACACCCATGCAAATAGATTTCTCTTTCCCTCTTTCTAGTTTAACCACAGTGCCTCCTCTCTCTCTTTTAAGCTCTGTAGTTCAAAAGCTTTAATATTATTTTTTTACATATAGTGCCACTCCTCCTCCTCCTCCCCTTCTTCCTACGCTGTCCTTTCTGAATAAAGTATAGCCTGGTATAGTTTATTTTTATTTAACACTCATTTATAAACCACATCTTCCAGAGATCAGTTGCGGTGTACAATTAACAAATTAACAAAGCGAGGTTTGTTTTACATAGAACATCTTAAATTTTACATAGAACATCTTAAATTAAACAAAGCTAAGTCTAGTAAACTAAACAGTATATTTAAACTGGAACAGTGTGAATAACAATTAACTAACAGTGTAGTGTCTTTAAAGCGTAAGACAGTACATAACAGATACAACTATATACATGTGAGGTATTAGGGCATAGGAGATTGGGTCGTCAATTCGTTTAAGCTATGTGTGTTGTCCATTTAAGTTGGAAGGTTTGTACTTTGTGGTCAGATACCTGTTTAGCCTTTATCTAAGTTGAGTGCAAGGTTTTCCATGGTATTATAGTGTTTTGTGAATAGATACGTTTTTAATTTTTTTCGGAATTCCATGATCTCTGTTAGTGATCGTAGATCCTCTGGTAGGGAATTCCAGATAGTTGGAGCTATGTGGGAAAAGGCTCTATTGTTGGTTAATTTATGTGCTTTTTTGAAGTCTTTTGGAATCTTTAGTTTATTTAATTGTCCTTTTCTGTGAGTAGGCTTAGTTGGTTCTTTGCATATTAGATTACATAGTGTAGTCGGAGCCATGTCATTTAATGCTTTGAATGAGGTTATTATTGTTTTGTAAATTACCCTGCTTTGTATTGGTAACCAGTGAAGGGAAGCTAGTATTGGTGTTATGTGTTGGAGTGAGTTTATTTTTAAAATAATTCTAGCTGTTGCATTTTAGGCTAGTTGAATTCTTTTAATGTTCTGTTTTGAAATGCCCATTAGTATTAGGTTGGCGAAATCGAAGTGAGGGGTTATGGTAGCCTGTATTATATTAATAAAATCTTGAACAAATACTAGTGGGCGTAGTTGTTTGAGGATTTTAAGTTTGAAATAAATTTTCTTTATAGTATTTCTAATGTGGGTTTCCATTGTAAGGTGTGTATCTAAGATAACACCTAGATATCTTATTTCGTTTTTTATTTTAATTTCTTGGTCCTGTAGTGTTATGTGAGTTGGAGGGATTACATCCCAGTTACATCCAAGTCATGTTATTCTGTGAACCATGTTTCTGTATTTGCCACTAAGTCTAAGTCAGTCTCTCCCATTAAAGCTTCAACATCTGGGATCTTATTTCTCATGCTACAGGCATTTATATACACCACTTTCCATATGTTGTTCCTTTTACCCATTTCCATAAGGTATTTAATGTTTCACTTACCTGGGTACTTTCTTCACCCATCCCCAACAAATCTAGTTTAAAGCCCTCTTCAGTGGGTTAGCCAGTCTGCTACTGAAGACATGTCGACCTTTCTTGGACAGATGGATTCTATCTCTGCTCTGCAACCCTTGGAACAGCATCCCATGGTCCAGGAAACCAAAACACTCTCAATGACACCATCCACGCAGCCATGCATTCATCTCCAGGATGCGAGCTTCTCTTTCTTGGCCTTTACCCTCAACAGGGAGGATTGAAGAGAACACCACCTGCACCCCTATCTGCTTCACCCTCTGTTCCAGAGCCATGAAGTCACTTTTGATATGCTTAGAGGGATACCTGGCAGTATCATTTGTGCTGACATGGATTAGCAACATTGGGTAATAATCAGTGGGCTTGATGAGTTTTGGCAAACTCTGCATGACATCTCAGATTTTGGCACCTGGCAGACAGCATACCTCTCTGGACATCAAGTCTGGTTGGCAGATGGATGCGTCAGTACCCCTCAGAAGAGAGTCATCAACCACCACTACCCTTCGCTTTCTTATGGTCACTTATTCTGCAACTTTGGGGTGCTCAAGCTCTGGTTCTTCCCTTTTCAGGGATGCTTTCACCTCCTCCACTTCCAGAGCTGCATAATTGTTCTTGAATTCAAGGCCTGGAGAAGTTGGATTGGTGATTCTGTTGGCCCTTTTGACTTGTGTCCAACCTTCATCATTCTGTAGACTCCTATCTTCTCCTCTGCTGGAGAGCTTGGATATTGCAAGAAACATTTCATCAATGTACTTCTCACTCTCTTGAATGCTCCTCAGCCTCACTACCCCCACTTTGAGTTCCTCCACTTGTTTCATGAGAAACAATCAGCCATGACCATATAGAACAGAAGGACATGTATCACAGTACCAATCATCCATTTTCCCTTTTATATACAATAGCTCACCCTTACTGCCACCCCTCCCAACCCACCACAAGCCAAACTCTGGGTGTACATGTTCCTGCACATCACCCAGAGCACCATTGCGGAAATTCAAGGCCCGAAGACACAAGCATCCCCACTCACAATAGACCCACACACACCCCACTTCCCCCCTGACTTCCACCCTCAGTCGGTGTGAAGCTGGACACTGGGCATACACCCCACACACTCACCAATGACCACATCCAATGGTTAAGGACACGGCTCCGAGCCCCAGGTGTTAGGGACTGGAGATATGGGCGCCACACTTCCATGATGCGTTTACAGTGGGACGCATGCCCCGTGCCCTTTCATGCTCCATAAGAAAAAGGCCATGCAGGACTGTCCTCCACTGCCAATACGACAGGCCCTCAGGTTTACAAGATCACCTTCTGGGCCAGAAGAAAAGCCAACCACAGCCACGCCTTGTCTGCACCCGAGATATCATCCTGATCCATCCAAACATCTAAAAAAAAACCTACCAGGAATGGAAGCCACACTACCCCGCTAATAAATCCTTCCAGGTAGCAAAACACCTTGATCCAATAACACACAATGACTGAAAAATGCCAAAACATATGACTGAGGGTCACTGCTGCTGCTCTACATTGTGGACATTCATCTATTGGCACTATCCCGGCCCTCCAAGACCTCCTAGAATCACTAACTTGTACTGCATATCCCGGAGGTCCACCAGGTCTGCCTCAGCAATGGGGACATCCAAATCCTATTTCTTGGCAATGGCTAGCGCCTCCTCATCAATGGTAGGATCACCATGAGTAATGCCTGATACAAATGCATTATACAAAACTGCTGATCTCCGCCCATGAGCAGCTCTTCTAGCATAGAACAAATGTGGCTCTCCAGAGAGGTTTGCAGTAAACTACGCACATAATTGCGGACCTGCAAGTACGCAGACATCCAATCCCAAAAGGCAATAGTGCAGCCGCAACTCGCCAAATGGTATCAAAGAGCCATCCTCCGACACCAGTTGTTCCAAATTCACAACGCCCGCCTTTTCCCAGCGCATGAACCCCACCCCATCAAGGTCCAGGATGAAGTCCCCATTGCCTTGAATTGACAAATAAGGCAAGCAGGAAGCTGGCCACCCCAGTAGGGCACACAAGTGTCGCCAAGCATACTGCACTGACTGAAACAGAATATTCTGACATACCTCAGAGATGTAACGTGAGTTTATACCATGCAAAATATAACACAGATGAAGTGGAACTGCCAGGGTACTCTTTCACACAAGAGGGGTATAATCCAACAAGTCCCACAATCAGTCTCACATGACTGCAATCCGGACTTTAGGCTGCCGACTCTGCCAGAGCAGGACATTCACCTGCCTATCCATGAGCTGAATATCCCTTTTCTTGAAGACCAGGGTGAGCGCTTTCAGGACATATAACCACTTGGGAAAAATAACCATCTTAAACAGTACTATCCAACCCCTCAATGACAGAGGGAGGTCACGCCAATGCTGTGCCACCCATTCCAAGTCAGCCAATAGGCCCAAAACATTCACCTCCTTAAAGATCGTCAATGGTTAGTTGAATACCAAGATACTTAAACTGCCCCTCCATCCACTTAAGGGGAAAAAAAACCCTTCTATCGCTTTGGAATAGCAGGGTCAAGTGTTGAGGAATTTGGATGCCTCTTAGGGTTGAAACTTAATATAACCTTGCTGTGTCTGAGTTCACCTTCACATCTAGATATGATGGTGGTAGTCATGGCCAAGAAATGACACAAACCCAGACAACAAGGCACAAATAAACTGACCTCATTCACTGCTCAGAGCAAAATGAAGGAAATAAACTAAAAGGATTTCTTGAGCTCAAGTTCTAAGTGATAAGTATAAAAATTTTATTTATTATAGATGGTTATACCTAATAACAGATTTAATTTACATTGCATTCAGAATCTTTTCTTTTTTTTTTTTTTTACTAACTATTATTTATTTTACTATAGAACATTTCACTATTAAATGCAATAAACAAAAGTCAAGTATCAGATTCGTCGATCAACGGTTAACATCTCTGGAACAACATATCAGATAAGTAGTAGTATTTACTTTCTTCGTTCCTTAATATTTTCTAAATAACAATTTACTTGTTTGGTTTATTTTTTTTTTTAACCTGAACGTTTATGTAACTTTTATCTTTACAGAAAACTTCGTACAGAACTTCTATCAACTTCTATTCACAGATATATATCTATTTTCCTTCTTCTCACAAAACAGAGTCTCTATGAGCACTTAACTCTCCGTAGTTACAGTAGTTGTTGGTATCTGTAGCTGTAGAAATTTCTTGATAGATTTGATGACTTTACATCAACAAGAGCTCCCACGAAAGGAATACTAAACACCGGTGTTGCTCAGCTGACGGTAGTTCCCGAACACCCACCTACTACCTAACCTTTAAATAAACCAAAAATAGAAAACCCTATCTATCTTACAAACCAGTGAACAATCACTGTAAAACTATTCAGTACAGATTTAAAATTCCCTAACTGACTAAATAAAAACAAAGTATAATTAATGTCCCTAAATAATGAAGCCTATTCTTTACTGTTTTCCCTAACTACTGTCACAGCTCCTCCCGGTGGCAGCATGCTGAAGGGTCAGGGTGGACATTTTTTGTTTGTTGAAGCCGGGAACTATTATTTATATTCTCTTATATATTCTCTTATATACCGCGCTATTCTGCATCAGTGCGGTTTACATTGAACAAACTGGAATTACATTGAACAGGGCATTATAACTTGTCATAAGGAAGCTTATCATAGCTCAGGAAGGAGCTATAGAAAAGGTGAAGTGACTCTGAACAAGCAACCTGTCAGTTCTGGTAGAAATAAGAAAACAGAATTTTTCTATAAAAGACTACCAGTCCCAGAATGCACCAGGTTTCCAACAGCCATTAGAGGAGCTGAAGTGGGGAAACATGTGTTCAATCAGGAGGGCTATGAGGTAATCCCTAAGCACTCATCTCAAAGGGCAGGGCCTGATTCAGCACAGCTGCGCTGTGCTAAGGTGGAGCACTCATCAAAGCAGAATAAAGGTAGAGTTTATTCTACAGAGAATTATCCTCATCCTCAGTTTCTTGGAGATTCTCATCTTGGACAGCTTCATCATCTGGAGGATCATCAGAAGCAGAAGCCAGAGCGGACGGACAGAAAGGGCAAGAAACCCTTTGGAAGAAAGAAGAGAAAAGCATTTGGAAGGTCTAAAGGAGTCCAGAGCAGTACGTATACTGGGAGATATTCAAAAGGCCAGCATACACCATTGGACTGGGGAAAGCCAGAGGAATGGTGCTGCAGGGCTAGGAATCTCCAGACGGTACCTGTGAGGGAGACGGCTGCACGTGGAAGGGACCCTAAGACCCGTGCCAGAAGGTATGTGAAGAGAGATCCAGTGTCCAGGGATCTGGATTGGAAGGCTGGACATAAGAACTGGACTACATACTGGCCAGGCTATTTAGAGAGGAACTCTAACAGCAATGGAAGCTCAGGTATGAACACTGATCTATGCCCTAGCTATAACCTTGAAAGACAGCAGGGAAACAAGTATTCTCCTGAAAGTGCTCCATTGAGAAATTCCTCTGTGCCAATCCCTGATATTGAACCCATGATTGTTGAAGAAGGGGAAGGAGAAGTCTTAGATACAGGTTGTGAATACATGGATTGCTCTCTGTCTAAACTCCTTTGGTGATTTTCTGTTGCAAGGTACAGCAACCATCACAAAGAAATACAAACTTGTTCTTTAATCTACTCAGAAAAGCTCCTGAAGTAGGATTTGAGCCACGCAGTAGAAAGCAAGCCAGCTAAGGGGTTTCAGCTGGGTAACTGCTAGCAATTGAGCCTTACCTAATTGCTTGTGAGCTCTGAGGAAATCACTTCTGAATCTATGTGTGAAGATATAAGAAGTTAACCTGAAAAGAACAGTTTTTCCCTTCTTTGTGGGTTTTGCTTGTTGTTTAAACACTGCTAAGAAAATATTAGCTAAAGCCTACAGAAAAGACCAGTTTGTTACCAACCAGGTCTTTATTCTTTTCATTTGATTGCCTGACAAGTTCAACTGTTGTTTTCCTGATTTTGTTTTTCCAAGTTTAACACTGAAAGTAAGTATCCTGTTTTATGTGCTACCAAGCATATCTGTGTTGGGAGAAATAACCCCATAAATAAATATCTTATTGGAGCAGCTGTGTCTGGTGTGAATGGACTGCATTTCCCACAATCCCTTGCAAATCATATTGCGATATGCATTTGCCAAGACTGTGAACATTCTCACCCAGGCAGCCGTCTGACAAACTATAACTTAGACCAGGTACATTATGGTCCTTGTAGTTCCCTTCTTTATAAAGAATAGTTGTGTGAGCCTTGTGCTGGGTTAAATATAAGGTTTTATTCCCTTGATGTGCTAAGGTTCTCCAAGAAGACAACAGAATTCGCCTTGATTCAGGGTTTCTACCAAAGTATTTACAAAGTCCAAAACTGTTATAAGAGCTTCACAGTCTTTTCCATTCAAGCAGGATTTTTCAATATAAACAGGTTAAATAAACACAAATACTTCTTTTCAGCTCAACAAAGCAATGACATTTTAGAGCATGTCTTATGCTATGACTCTGTGAGAGATTCTATACTCTCAGCTACACAGAGAGTACAGTCCATAGGATATTCATGTAGCAATGGTTTTGGTTCTACAAGGTCTGTTTGCATATCCTCTTGCTCAGATATGGTGTCTGCTAAGCCTGAGCTTTCCCTAGGCAAAACTGGATGTACTTCAGTAGTTCTCTCCAAGACTTTCCAGCCTGGCTGGACCTGGTCTGGCAAACAATTAATATGGCTTTTATCTAGGACCTTCTGCACAGGTTTCCAAAGCTTTCCCCAGCTTTGCTTCTTCTATGGCTCTCTGGATTACAAGCCTTTCTAGGACCTGGTACACATTCAGGAAAGGAGGTGTGAATGTACCTTTGTTCTCTGAGACGTGTGTTGCTGGTATTCCCTCTACCAGGCACTCTCCTGCTTACACTGTCTTCCCTTGAGACTTCTTTCTGGAGCTTTTCAGCATGGGCTTGTCCTTCCTGGAAGTTGTCCCTTCCTTGTAAGGACTGCAAGCTTAACTGCCTTTCCTTCCGTAGTTGGAGCTTTCCCCTTTCTCTCTCCTTAGTAGCAGGGGTTTCTGTTGCTCTCTGTATTTGTGGTCCTCTCTGCTCCTGTGGTCGTTTCTCTATTCGTGGTCCTCTCTGTATTGGTGGTCCTCTCTCCTGTATTCGTGGTCCTGACCGAGCACTGCTTATAAAGCCATTTCTCTAGTGAGCTTTCTGGCCCTCTACTCAGGTGTGTTTGATTAGCTATTGCATCATTACAATCTGGGTGTGTCAGCCTACCTTCTGCAACCTCATGCCTACTCCCTATAGCTGCACTTCTTGGTAACTGCATTCTCTGTAAATCAGTTTCTTTAAAAGAAACGGAGTTTTCTCCTAACTCCATTGCTTCAGTAGTGTTGTGGCAGGTGCAGGCCTGTGACCCACGGTGTCTGACATAGGCAGGCCAGCATGGCTAGCTTGACCTGTAAATGAGGCCTGTGGAGAGGCATATAGGATTGCACATCCCCCAATATGCTGCTATTGTAAGAAAGAACTCAGTAGAAATATTGAATTAGCTTAGATAAGCAGAATTGCAGAATTAAGAAATGGAAAAATACAGAAAAGATGTGTTTTAAAGTTACTGATAAGAAAGAGTACATTTGCAGAGAAATATTGAGGAGTGCTGACAGATGAGTTACAGAACCTTGCTCTTCTGCACGCACAAATGGTCCCATAGCCTTGAAAGTGTGAAAGTAACAAGTTGATGAACTGACCATTGTAATTGGGACTAGAAGGGGGGCAGGCAGGTGTCATGCCTACAGAAGCCCACAGAAGGAACATAATTGGAGAAACTTATCAGTACCGGGACCAATAGAGGGGCTACGGGAGGTACGGGAGCGTACCGGGACCAATGAAATGTTTTTCTATACCTAGAATGGAACAGAAGTCTATAAAAGTTGTTGTAATGCTTGAAAACTTTGCTCAGCCATTTTGAAATTGCCTTGCTTGAGACTTGTGCACAAATAAATGATTTGGACCTTCTGAACAGACTCCTGGTATCATTGGTTTGTCTGCGCTTTGCTGCTACATATTCCTTGGTGCGTTGTCCGGGAAGTTGTGGAATCAAAGTGTATATAGGGCAATATACCACGACTTTCCGCCTCTATAGGCTTGGTCCTGCCGGGATCGCGCCCTTCCGACGAGGGCCGCTCCCTGGCGCCACCGGTCCCTTGTATCGGAGGGAGCTGGTCGGACCTCGGCGGGTGTCGGGCCCGGCTGGAGTCAACGCCTCGAACCCGAGTGAGGGGAGTCCGAGGTCCAACTCATGCGCCTGCTTGGGAAGTTTGAGGACCGGATCCGGTGAGTATAGTTTTGATTTTGGGTCTAGACAGAAATAGAAAGAGCAGTACTGCCATTGGAACTTGGAATTTGGAATTTGTAATCTCGAGATATTGGGAATTGGTAAGAGAGCCTGATCAACTCTCAAGGAAGAGCCGAGTAGCCTGGCATGGGAATTCGCTAGGTGAAACCCTCATCCTTTTTGTAATTGTACTTGGAAAAGACTAGTCAGAACAGATAGAGACGAATGCATTCTGGGAATACGTTGCTAGCATGATTGTGTGAACGAAGTGTGACTGAGAGGTCTGGCAGCACGGACCAAGTGAAAGCTGACCCCTGATTAGCGCATTTCCTGACCGGGCGACCGCGCTCAGGTCGCGAAAAGGGGGAAGCGATTGTCGTCTTGTCTTGTTATTTGTATTCCCTATACGTTTCCAGGGCCGTGAGGACCCCTTACCCACGGTCCGCCCACCTTTTCCCTTCTGTCTGTTGTTGCGCGCACACATCGAAATGGGAGGGGCGGAGTCTACTAGGAACACTCCATTAGAATGTATGATCGCACATTTTAAAGAGGGATATTCAGGAGATTATGGTATTAAAATGACAGCAGCCCGTTTGCAGATTTTGTGTACTAGGGAGTGGCCCGATCTAGACCCCATCTGGCCCCGAGAGGGAACGTTCACTGTAGAGATTATCCAGTCAATACATCGTAGAGTGCGGGTAGCGCACCCCGATCAGTACCCCTATATAGATTCCTGGTTAAGTATTTGTGAAGATCCGCCCTCCTGGGCGCAGCGCTGTTATGAGGAACAGTGCAGAATAATGTTAGCTAAAACAGATTCTAGACAGAGAAAGGAACAGCCTAGAATGAAAGAGCAGGATAAGAAAGCCAAGAAGAAACCCATCTTGGCAGATCCCGATTCCCCAGAAGTAGTCCTCAGGCAGCCCCGAACCCCAGGTCCAGTAAGAATAGCCCGGCGGCGTCCTGCCCCAGATCCCCAGAGACCGCCGGAGCCGAGGCGAGACCCAACCCCTGACCCCCCTCCTCCTGGAGGAGAGGAAGAGAAAGAATTAGCGGGAAGAGAAGAGGAGGATGTAAAAAGTGAGCCAGAAGCGGAGCTAGAAGAAAAAGGAGGGAATCCCCCAGAAGAAGAAGAGGACAGTGTACAAATAATTGAGGAAGCTAGCGCCAGCACTAGCAAGCCAGTGAAAGAGAAACCCAAAGCAAAACCAGTTGAGAAAAAGAAAGCGACTCCTGCAAAGACAACGACAATAGCCCTTAGATCCCAGACCCAAATGACGCCTAGGACAGCCAAACTGTTTCCCTTAAGGCAAGTCCCGGGGGTGCCCGTAAAGAATGATAATGATGAAGTGGTAGCGGGACCCCTAACTTATGTGTATATCCCATTCTCTACAACTGATTTATTAAATTGGAGGTCGCACTATGCCTCCTATACTAGTAAGCCCCAGGAGCTGACAGAATTAGTAACTAGTATTATGGAAACTCACCAACCCACTTGGCCAGATTGCCGTCAGCTCCTGACCACCCTATTCACTACAGAAGAACGAGCGAGAATTAGAAAAGCAGCTATCGAATGGATGGCAGAAAACCCTGCAGCTCCAGCGCAGGGGCAGAATATAATAGATCGTAGAGAAGCAGCTCAGAGAGAATTCCCGAATGAAGACCCCCAATGGGATCCGAATACAGATGAAGGATCCACCGCCCTAGCCCGTTTTCGCCAAGGCTTTTTACAAGGCCTGCGAAGAGGAGGCCAAAAAGCTATGAACCTTTCCAAAGTTACAGGAGTTATCCAAGGGATAGATGAGAGCCCAGCAGATTATTATGAAAGATTAACTGAAGCCTACAGAATGTATACTCCCTACGATCCCGAGGCACCAGGAAGTTTATGCATGGTGAATTCTGCTTTTGTAAACCAGTCTCAACCAGACATTAGACGTAAATTACAGAAATTAGAAGGGTTTGCGGGCATGAATGCAACACAGTTATTGGAAGTCGCTCATAAAGTGTATGTGAATCGTGATACTGAAAGACAGAGAGAATGTGATAGAAAGATGAAGAAGAAAGCTGATTTTTTGGCTGCGGCCATAGTTGAAAAGAAAAGGGGAGGTGTCCCTAATCGAAGGAGCAGAGGAAGAGGGCGGGGTCAAGGCGGAGGCCGGACCCAGAGACTAGGCGTGAACCAATGCGCCTACTGCAAAGAGGAAGGACATTGGAGAGATACTTGCCCGCAACTCGAAGACCCCCCGTCAGCTGACGAATACGATCATCAGTGGCGAGAAGAAAGACGAGGCCGTCCCCGAGGCCGAGGAGGAGCCAATCGAGAACAATTCCAGCGAGAGAGGGGAGGAGGAGCCATCCAAGCATTGGCCACACAGGCCCATGATGAGGATGACGTGGATTAGGACAGACCGGGCTCCAAGTTTGCTTTAGGTCTCCAGGAGCCTATGGTCGAAATACAAATAGGAGACCAATTTATGAACTTTATGGTTGATACTGGAGCAGAACATTCAGTAATAGACAAAAAGATAGCCCCATTCACCAAGAAAGCAGTCACCATTATAGGAGCAACTGGTGCCAAAGCCACAAAGTCTTTTCTACAAAACCGAATATGCAGTCTAGGAGGACAGCAAGTAACTCATCAATTCCTTTACATGCCCGAATGTCCAGTACCCCTACTGGGACGAGATATGCTAGCCAAGCTTCAAGCCCAAATATCTTTCTCCGAACAAGGAGAAATGCAAATGACAGTGAATTCTCAAGCCAAACCGGCAGGAGTAATGCTGCTAACAGTACCTCGAGAAGAAGAGTGGAGATACTACATTGATGATTCGATTCAAGATACCTACTTTGAACAAACTTTAAAGAACATTCATGCACCACTTGAAGTATGGGCAGAAGGCAGTCCCCCAGGCCTAGCCAAACATATAGCTCCAGTGATTGTAACCCTCAAGCCTAGTGCTACACCAGTGCACGTCAAACAGTACCCTCTCCCAAGAGCCGCAATTGAAGGCATTCATCGCCACCTACAGAGATTACTTGAGTATGGCCTACTAAAAGTATGTCAATCCCCATGGAACACTCCACTTTTGCCAGTAAAGAAACCTGAGACAGATGATTACCGCCCAGTGCAAGATTTGAGAAGAGTAAATGATGCAGTTGAAACTATACATCCAGTTGTGCCCAATCCTTACACTCTCCTAGGACTGATACCTGCTGAAGCTACCCATTTCACTGTACTGGATTTAAAAGATGCATTCTTTTGCATAAGATTAGCCCCTGTAAGCCAAATATTGTTTGCATTTGAATGGCAGGACCCCATCTCTGGAAGAGGGGGCCAACTCACCTGGACAAGATTACCCCAAGGATTCAAGAATTCCCCTACCATCTTTAGTGCTGCACTAAACCAAGATCTTTCAAGCTATCCAGTAGCCCCGGGGAGGAGAGTACTTCTCCAGTATGTGGATGATCTGTTGATAGCTGCCGTATCAGAAAAAGAATGTATACGAGCCACCCAAGATCTCTTGCAGTTACTAAATGAAGCTGGATATAAAGTTTCCAGAGCCAAAGCACAACTATGCCAAACAGAAGTGAAATACTTGGGTTTTCGTATTACCCAAGGAAGCAGAAGATTAGGCAGAGAAAGAAAAGAAGCAGTATGTAGAATTCCAACTCCAACAACCAGAAAGCAAGTTAGAGCCTTTCTGGGAGCAGCAGGATATTGCCGAATCTGGATACCCAATTTTGCCCAAATTGCCAAACCACTGTATGAAGCCACAAAAGGAGAAGAGAAGTCACCACTGGAGTGGGGACTTGAGCAGGATACAGCCTTCCAGAAGTTAAAAGAAGAATTGATGTCATCACCAGCACTTGGATTACCAGATGTCCACAAGCCTTTCCGTTTGTTTGTACATGAAACACAGGGAAATGCCCTAGGCATGTTGACTCAGAAATTAGGAAATTGGGAACGACCTGTAGCCTACCTATCGAAACAATTGGACCCTGTGGCCAAAGGATGGCCACCCTGCTTGAGAGCAGTTGCAGCTACAGTGCTACTAGTGAGTGAAGCAGACAAACTCACACTAGGACAGAACATACGAGTCACTGTGCCACATGCAGTCCTTGCCCTCATGGAACAGAAAGCAAATTATTGGCTCACCAATTCTCGAATGTTGAAGTACCAGAGCATGTTATGTGAAAACCCACAGATACAACTTGAAGTAAGCCATGCCCTGAATCCAGCTACCTTGATACCCATCAGTGAAGAACTCCCAGAACATGACTGTATCGAAGTCATGGAAACTGTGTTCTCCAGTCGACCTGACTTAACAGATGTGCCCATAGACAATCCCGACCAGATCTATTACGTTGATGGGAGCAGTCTCATCCTTGATGGACGACGCTGTGCCGGATATGCAGTCGTCACTCAACATGAAGTAGTTGAATCATCAGCTCTAGCCTCAGGCACATCAGCCCAGAAAGCCGAATTGATAGCACTTACCAGAGCTTTGTTATTAGGAGAAAAACTTGTGCTGAATGTATATACAGATTCCAAATATGCTTTCACTACCTTGCATGCCCATGGAGCTCTCTATAAAGAAAGAGGACTCATCACATCAGGAGGAAAATCAGTTAAATATGGTCCCGAAATATTGATGTTACTTGATGCAGTCTGGGCCCCAACACGTGTAGCTGTCATGCATTGTAGAGGACATCAAGCAGGAAAAGGAGAAGTTGCTCGAGGAAATAGATTCGCAGATGCCTCAGCACGACAAGCAGCTATGACAGGACAGATTGCCCCACAAGCTATACCAATGCAAGCAGCATTGTTTCCAGTACCTTTGAATCTATGGACTCCACGATATACCACCAAAGAATTAGAATACTATTGTGACAAAGAAAATGGAGTATTGAAAGACGGATGGATTGAGCTGCCACCAGAAGAGGGCAGTCAACCTCCGGGAAGAATAGTAATTCCAGAATTGTTAGGACCATCCTTTGTTAAAGCTTTCCATGAAGCCACCCACTATGGAAAGAGTGCTATGGAGAAAGCACTCAGACCACATTTCTACATTCCTCTGATGACAACCATATCAGCCTCAGTAGCACGACAATGTCAAATCTGTGCCAAGAATAATGCCAAGCAAGGCCTTATTACAGCACCCCGAGTTCAGTCAAGAGGTGTGACCCCCATGCACAACCTCCAAGTTGATTTCACCGAGATGCCAAAAGCTAATGGATACCATTACCTACTAGTATTAGTTTGTACTTTCTCTGGGTGGGTAGAAGCATTCCCAACCAGAACTGAGAAAGCCCGAGAAGTTACCAAAGCCTTAATGAGAGAGATTGTCCCCAGATTTGGAATCCCAGCAGTAATAGGGTCAGACAATGGACCCTCATTTGTCTCTCAAGTTACTCAGCAGTTAGCAAAAGCTTTACAGATACAGTGGAAGCTCCACACTGCATACAGACCCCAGAGTTCAGGGAAAGTTGAGCGAATGAATCGTACCTTGAAAGCCCAAATGTCTAAGCTTTGTCAGGAGACACACTTGAAATGGCCCCAAGTGCTCCCCATAGCTTTACTCAGAATACGCTCAGCCCCTGTAAAGTCAACAGGATTTTCCCCTTTTGAAGTTTTGTATGGTAAACCCCCACCAATAGTGCAGGGAATCAAAGGAAGTCTAGCCCAGATTGGTTCAGAAGTAACCAGACAAGAACTCCTAGCTCTTAGTTTTGTTCTGCAGACTCTCCATACGTGGATCCAAGACCAGTTGCCTATCAACTTGACGGAACCCTTGCATCCCTACCAGCCTGGAACTTCGGTGTGGATCAAAGATTGGAAGAAGATACCGTTGGAACCCCATTGGAAGGGACCGTACACCGTCATCCTGTCTACCCCAACTGCAGTAAAGGTAGCCGAGATCGACGCCTGGATCCACCACAGCCGAGTCAAGCCCGCCGCCGATCCTGAACCAGAGCGGTGGACAGCAGAGCAGCACCCTGATGTACCCTTGCGAGTTACTCTGAGACGGCAACCAGCAGCATAGACACTTCATCACAAGTGCTTTGCAGTAGCCAAGTCTTTCGAAGAGGATTGCTGTTTTCCATACAGCAACAGTTTTGTTTCAACGAACCCAATTTGTGTGTGATTTGACACACTCCTTTGAGACTACATTGACTAAGCCAGACTTCACAAGCCAACTGAATTGCTAAGTTGGTTAATGTGTGCTGGACATCTTGAGGATCTTCAATCAACACTCAGCACCCGTTAAATTGCTTCATTAGCAAACGGGACGAAGAATAATAGACCGTCGTGATCAAGATCAGCAAGCTGAGGATTCAGAAGAACTCCAATCAACATCAACATGTATCTTTGCTTCTGCTTTGCCTTGGTTGCCTTCTTTGGAGGTTTTGAACAGACTTATGCTCTACCTCCATGCACTGCTTGCATTACTTCTACTAGAACTGGACTGAAAGTAACTCAGACTTTGCTTTACCACTCTTACTATACCTGCAAGGGAACAATAACTCGGTGTATCTATAACACCACTGAACTAAATGTTTGCACTCATGGCAAAATTAAAGCATGCTATAATCCGCATCAGAATCCATCCTATTACACGTTGGAAATAAGATGGAAGGATGCAGATGGACCTATATTAGCTGCTACACCACCACTTAAGGACATTACTAAACCTGCTGTTTTGAATTTTGATGCATGTAATGCTATTAATAGAGATAGTCAGTCCACCTGTGGTACATGGGAGAAAGCGTATCGAAATGACCATAAGTATATGTGTCCAGAAGGTGCCACAAATTGGTGGAAGTGTACAGGTAAAACAGGATCAGGGTATAGTACTGCTACAGCGGCAGACTACTATTGCCCGTATTGGGAATGTGTTTTCTATGCTACCTGGAACACTGGTATAACTAATGAGAAAATAGATAAACGGATGGCTACTCTAACCAAGCCAACCACAAATGATAAATGTCAGAAAGATGCTTGCAACCCCTTACATTTGCGTGTACATAACCCCCATGCATGGAAACAAGGATATAAGTTTGGTTTACGTATTGCTGGAGGAGGAACAGATCCAGGGACCGTTGTGTATATTAGATTGAATACCCAAGCCCACAAGTCATCTAAATATCATATTCATAGTACCTTTTATGAAGCTATGCATGTAAATAAGTTTGAGATCCCTCACCCTTCACAGAATTTGTTTCTAGAATTAGCCGGAGCAGTAGTATCTAGTCTTAAGATCACAGATTGTTATTTCTGTGGCGGAACCCAAATGGGAGACCAATGGCCCTGGGAAGCCCAAGAATTGAATTATTCCATGATTTACAATCAGACTGAATTACACAAGACAACCAGTGAATGGGTGTTAGCGCACTCAATCGTTGGACGTCTTTGCTATGCCAGAACTGGACCCCAGTTCACTCAAAAGGTAGGACAGCTGGTCTGTCTTAGCCAGAAATACTATAATGCCACGACCAAGAAGGTAGCATGGTGGTCAGGAATCAGACATCCTGAACCTCCTAACCCATTAGCCAGATTTCCTGAACTTACAGGTCTATGGACTAACCTCGCCAAAGTCCAAGCCTGGCAAGCCCCACCTGGCCTATATTGGATCTGTGGAAACCGAGCATATGCGCAACTCCCACCACAATGGGGAGGAGCATGTGTCTTAGGAACCATCAGACCTTCGTTCTTCCTGTTAAACACTGAACATGGAGAACAATTAGGATACCCTGTATATACTACCCACAAACACAAAGGAGCATCTAGACAGAAAAGAGAGGCCTTACAGATAGGCAAGTGGGAGAAATGGCAAGGTGATGATTGGCCACCAGAAAGAATTATTGAGTATTATGGACCTGCCACTTGGAATGATGATGGTATGTGGGGCTACCGAACCCCAGTCTATATGATTAATCGTATTATTCGCTTACAAGCAGTAGTTGAAATAATAACCAACGAAACTAGTCATGCTCTCACGCTTTTAGCTAGACAAAGTACTCAGATGCGCACTGCCATATACCAGAATCGCTTAGCCCTTGATTATTTGCTAGCAGCTGAAGGAGGAGTATGTGGTAAACTGAATTTAACTAATTGCTGTTTGAAAATAGATGATAAAGGTCAAGTAGTTGAAGAAATTGCTAAAGATATGCAAAGACATGCTTATGTGCCAGTACAGACTTGGCACGCCTTGAAATTTCCTAACTGGTTTGCTAACCTTTTCTCTTGGCTGGGAGGATTTAAGACTTTTATTATCTTAGTACTAATCCTTGTTGCTGTTGTCCTCTGCTTACCATGTTTAATCCCATGTTGTATGCGTTCCCTTCATAGTGCTATTGATAATACAGTAGAGCGGAAGACCGCAACTAGAATAATGGCTTTATACAGAGCCAGCCCTAGTGGAACTAGTAAGAATCCTTTAATCAGGATGTGAATCTTCTGGAAAGTGATTTAATTCTCACACCTTATTAAGTAATAGGGTGAGATTAATCAAAGGGGGGAATGTGGCAGGTGCAGGCCTGTGACCCACGGTGTCTGACATAGGCAGGCCAGCATGGCTAGCTTGACCTGTAAATGAGGCCTGTGGAGAGGCATATAGGATTGCACATCCCCCAATATGCTGCTATTGTAAGAAAGAACTCAGTAGAAATATTGAATTAGCTTAGATAAGCAGAATTGCAGAATTAAGAAATGGAAAAATACAGAAAAGATGTGTTTTAAAGTTACTGATAAGAAAGAGTACATTTGCAGAGAAATATTGAGGAGTGCTGACAGATGAGTTACAGAACCTTGCTCTTCTGCACGCACAAATGGTCCCATAGCCTTGAAAGTGTGAAAGTAACAAGTTGATGAACTGACCATTGTAATTGGGACTAGAAGGGGGGCAGGCAGGTGTCATGCCTACAGAAGCCCACAGAAGGAACATAATTGGAGAAACTTATCAGTACCGGGACCAATAGAGGGGCTACGGGAGGTACGGGAGCGTACCGGGACCAATGAAATGTTTTTCTATACCTAGAATGGAACAGAAGTCTATAAAAGTTGTTGTAATGCTTGAAAACTTTGCTCAGCCATTTTGAAATTGCCTTGCTTGAGACTTGTGCACAAATAAATGATTTGGACCTTCTGAACAGACTCCTGGTATCATTGGTTTGTCTGCGCTTGTCAGCTTCATCACACTACTAACAGAGCTTCATTTAAGAATTCACTTCCCAAGACAATGCACTCATTCATCAATCTCATTATATGGCTTCAGGCATATTTCTCATCATCAATGATGTCAGTCACTTACTGTGCAAGTATCCTTTCGCTTTAAGGTTTCAGGCACAACATACTATAGGCTACTTAGTAGCAAAGCACTCCTCAAATGACACTTCCACTTCCTCTCAGTCTCTTTCTTTTAGAGAGCTCTCATGGAACCTTCAACCAATGTCACTTGCTTCACTACCTGGCAATACTTCTCAATCAGTACTGTCCAGTACCACACAAAATCAGTGT
The DNA here is from genome assembly GCA_033557465.1 of Ichthyophis bannanicus. Lineage (NCBI taxonomy): Eukaryota > Metazoa > Chordata > Amphibia > Gymnophiona > Ichthyophiidae > Ichthyophis > Ichthyophis bannanicus. Next base: position 391,290,445 of record CM066036.1, read on the forward strand.
TATCATTTACTTAGCCTGATTTTCATATAGTCCTAACAGCAATTCCACTCTCAAAAACAATTTCTCACATATTGGTACCTTTTTACTGGCAAAAATAGTACATCTTTTCAGACACAGCCCAACACACTTCTGCTTTCTTTCACTGTCCAAGCTCTTCTACAACTATATTTTTGCCTGTTGTCAAGGTTATAGTGACTCTTCTGACATCACCTATCTGCATTCCAGAGCCGCTAACCAATCACAGGCATGCTTTAGGAATATGCAAATGAGGCATTAAACATGTTCTGAATTCTGCAAAAATCAGTTTTCTTTTCAACTGTATTTTCCCATTAAAGTGAATGGCAAAACCTTAGCTTGGAAGTTTTACACATTAAAGACTTTCCAAAATAGTCCAAAATCTATAATCTTATTCAGCTTATCTAACTTAAATACTCTATTATTTCCAAATTTAAATTCATACATTTTTTAGCAGTGAAATAAACCCCGCCAGACCCTGATCCTCGCGGCTGACTCCCCTCAAGTAAAAAAAAAAAAAAATTTTTTTTTTTCATATTTAACCCTTAGGTTACAGTTGCCCGAGTTTAAAATCAATGCTGTCCCCTACATTTTCATCCCATATTTTCATTCTTCTCATCCATCCAGTATCCAACACAGCCAAAATCAGTTTGATCTTCCCTATATTAATTTCATGGGGTTTCGCTACTAAACTTTTACTTAGATTTTTTTTCTTAATACAACCTTGTATTACTTATTTAATTTAAACCATGCTAACAGTACTTTCAACAACCACATTACAATATAATTAATTCACAGATACAACAATATTCCCCAGATTCAGAATACATACAATTCTGATTCACAATCTTACCTATCGTCTGACAAGATTGCTTCAAATTTACCAATCAGAATTGTCTGCTTAGCTCCCTTGGTTGCAAAGGTACGAAGTACCTAACTTTGGTATTATATTGATATCACATTCGTTTTCTCTTCTACTATCCCAACTATCCCAAAGTAAATTCAGCTTATAATTTTCTCTTAGAAATGCTGAACACATTCCTTTATTTTCTCTAGTGGACCTACGTATCACATCCAAATTCTCTTCAGGAACGCTTATATTTTGTTGTACAGGTGTTACATTATTTAGATTGACATAGGTTCTTACCCAATACCACTATTCAGCATTGGATACTCTTGGATTTTCCTTCTCCTCATCCAAATCTGAATCAAGGTTTACAATAGTTTTCTGTGGTTGTAATCTTAATACCGGACTCTGAATGTTCAGTTTCTACTAAATATCTCTTAAGCAAATTCCTATGTACTATTTTAGTACTACCAGCCTCATTTTGAATTTTATAAACATTTTGATTGGTGCCAAATCTTTCAATCACCTCATAAATTTCTTTTTCCCAAAGGTCTTGTATTTTATGCCTCCCCGGAAAATTTTGTATTCGTAGCAACACCTTATCTCCTGGTATCAATTCCACCGTTTGGGCTTTCCTGTCAAAATTGCACTTGATCTTCCAGAATTTTTTTTTTTAATTCTCTCGAGCAATTTCTCGGGCAACATTTAATTTCTCTCTTTGTATTTGGACCCAGTGTTCAGGACTATTTACCTCATAACTGTATGTCATCTCCTCTGTTATTAACAGACAGAAGGGTAGTAGTGTCTCCACCCCTAAAAACAGATACACAGGTGTGAAACCGGTTGATGAATGTATGGAGCTGTTAAATATTTGATTTACTTCTGTAATATATTCTGACCACTTTCTCTTTTTATCTTCGGGAAAGGTTCGTAAGATGGAATGCATTGTTTTGTTAAAACGTTCACACCTCCCATTTCCTTGCGAGTGGTATGGGGTGGTTCTTGTCTTAGTTATATTCTACCATTTGCATAGCTCTTTGATAATTTCAGATTCAAAATTTCTACCCTGGTCTGTATGTAATCGCTCAGGGATACCATACACTGATAACCACCTCATAATTAGCATTTTAGCAGTTGTTTTTGCAGTTTGGTTTCTGGTGGACACTGCAATAGTGAACCTTGTGAACATATCAGTTAGGATTAAAACGGATTCATATCCTCTATTATCCTTTTCCAACACTGTAAAATCAACAGACAAGACTTCTAGGGGTTTAGTTATTTGGAAACATCCTAATTTTTCTCTCTCTTGTGGACATGGCAATTTAGCAAAGCAACATCTAGAACAATTCCCTATCCAATTTTCCATATACTTCTTCATGTTTACCCAGAAATGTTGTTTGGGGATGTTTTTGAAAGTGGTTTCCAGCCCAAAGTGACCAGCTTTGTTATGGAAATTAGACAATATTTCACTTTTTAAAGCATCTACCACTACCACTTGCCATATAATATCTCCATGACGGCAATCTTCATACAGTCAAACCTCGGTTTTCATGATTAATCCGTTCGAAAAAGTCTGACTAAAACCGAAACGTATGAAAACTGAAGCAATATTTCCCATAAGAAATAATGTAAATCCAATTAATCCGTTCCAGACACCCAAAAATATTCACAAAAAATACATTTTATAGAGAATAACTATATTTTTACATACAGAAAACAATGAGAAATAAATATAAATGACTAATGAAATGGATAAATGAACATTTAACATCACTGAAAGCAAGCTAAGTACAGTACTGTACAGTACAGTATGTTAACATCTGGCCTTAGCCACCCCTGACAAGCTGCTGTGCCCAGCTCTCTTCGGAATCACATTGAATTCAGTCCATTAAAATACCTTTACATTATCTGCTCAATGCTTCAGAATGGCAGAAAATCTTAATGATATAGCTTCAGACGTACCCTGCAAGAGAAAGAACTGCCTCCCACATTCATGCAACATCTCCTGCTTACGTTGACAGCTTTTCTTCCCTGCTACCGGGACAAAATCTCAGTCAAAAGACGTTGAAAACCGAAGCAATGCATGAAAACTGGGACAAAATCTCAGTCAGAAAAGACGTTGAAAACCGAAGCGTATGAAAACCGGGGCAAATGAAAACCGAGGTTTGACTGTATTTCCAATATAATATATTGTTTCTTACTACCAATCTATCTCGTTGTTTCCACAGAGTTTTCACAGTTACTGTAGCCTGTCTCCACACTTCCTCAGAGGGATTGTCTTCTACCCAACCTAACACTACTCTTATCACCGAGTTCTCTTGTTGTCTCTGAAAGATCTCTTCTTGAAGTTTTTCTATAAGTATAGATCTATTTAATACAGATAATTGCTTTATCTGTATTACTTTGTTTGGCTGGCTTTCTTTTCCCGATTTTACTGTCTTTAACTGTAAAAAATCTTTTTCTTCAGTATCTTCAACTTCAGGTTCTAGCTCTTCAGGCAGACGGGATAGGATATCTACATTCTGGTTTAGTCTCCCTGGCTTATATTCAACCGTGAAATTCAACTCTGCTAACTGGGCTAACCACCTTTGCTCAATGGCCTGAATCTTTGCGGTCTCCAAATACTTCAATGGATTGTGATCGGTGCATAATATAAACTTCTTGTAGATCAGGTATTCCCGGAACTTATCTGTTGCGGCCCACTTTAGTGCCAGTAACTCTAGTTTAAAGGCAGAATAATTGCTTGCATTCCGTTCTGTCTTTCTGAGGCCTCGGCTGGCATACGCTATGACTCTTTCCTCCCCTGCTTGGTATTGACTCAGTATAGCTCCCAGCCCTCTGGAACTAGCATCTGTGGTTAGTATGAAAGGTTCATTGAAGATTGGGAATGCCAATACAGGAGAAGATACCAGTTTTTCTTTTTAGCATTTCAAAAGCCACTTGACATTCATCGGACCAGACTACTTCATTTTTCTTGTTCTCTTTTTCAGCTTTTCCCATGAGACAATGTAGAGGTTGTGCAATCTGTGCAAAATTAGGGACGAATCAGCGATAGAAACTTACGAATCCCAAAAAACTGCGTACTTCTGTTTTGGTTTTGGGAATCTTCCAGTACTGTATGGTTTGAATCTTTTCCAAGTCAGCTGATACTCCTTTTTTAGACACTATATAACCCAAAAATTTTACTTCTTTACTCAGTAATTTACATTTGTTTGGTTTTAATTTGAGCCCACATTCTTCTAAACGCTGAAATACTTTTCCTAAACGTTCTAAATGTTTCTCAAAAGTTGGTGCAAATATAAGGATATCATCTAAATACAAGAGTAAGATGTCAAATACGTATTCATCCAGTACAGTCTCCATTAATCTTTGGAAGCTCGCGGGCGCATTACAAAGTCCAAAGGGCATCCTTGTCCACTCGAAAAGTCCAAACGGAGTAGTGACGGCAGTCTTCTCAATATTTTCCGAGGCCATTCCCAACTGGAAGTAACCAGAGGTAAATCTAATGATGTAAACCAAGTCGAAGTTCCTAATACATCCAATGCTTCATCAATCCTTGGCAGTGGGTAAGCGTCTTTAATGGTGACAGCATTAAGTTTACGAAAATCACAGCAGAAACGAAGACTTCCATCCTTCTTTTTAATGATTACCGCTGGACTGGCCCACGGACTACAACTTTTGCGAAGGATCCCTTGTTGCACTAGCCCATTGATGTGTTCTTTAAATTCTTCAAATAAATGTGGAGATACCCTACGATAAGGCTGCTTGATGGGTAGTGTATTTCCCGTTTTTATTTTATGTTCTACTATATTTGTAAACCCAATATCACTATCACTTGTCGAGAAGACGTGTCTATGTTTCCACAATAATTGTCTTAATTTCTCTGCTTGCTGTTCATTCAATGAATTCCAATCAATTTTAAGTTTTGACAAGCACTTTTCCCAATTGCTTTCACTAGTTGACTCTGAATTCTTTAACTGTTTCAGCTCCATGATCTCAGCCAGCTTACTTATTTCCACTACTCTCATCCTAGGAGATAAGGTTATGTCTTGCTCTCCTATGTTGATCACCCGAAGAGGCACTCTTCCTGCTGTTTGCTGCACCAAAACTTTAGCCACCATCAGTTTGTTCGGGATACTTGCAGTCGGAGTAGCTGTTACTACCAATGGGCCATCCCATTTCCTAACACTATTACATCTCCCTAGGATAATGTTTTCAGAACATGCAGGTACCAGCTGTCCTACCCTTCCCAAGACTTTGACAAAACCCACATTAGGCTCTATTTGTTTCTTCTGTGCGCATATCTCCGTTATTACTCTTATAATTTTCACCGGTTCGAGAGTGAAACAGGATAAGTCTCGGAATAACCCCTCTAGGTATGTCAAAACATTCATACCCACTATTCCTTGGGCAGCACTTTCTTCCATTCTTCCTTCTTTAAAGTTATCTTGCACCACAAAAATGCATCGTTGTGATATTACTTGTCCAAGACACTGCACAGTCGCATCTATATATCCTAATACTGGTAGCTCCGTCCCTTTTACTGCCATCAATTTTAGTTGGGAGGCAGCTTGCAATTGATTTGGGCTCGGAAAATTTTTGTAATAAAAACTAGCCAATATTGTTGATATGCTTGATCCCGTATCCAGCGTACAGGTTACTTCAATTCCATTGATTTTTACTTTTACCAATGGACTAGATCCCACAGCCTTTTCTCCAAATAATTTGTCTTCCTGCCCATCTCCCTTATGTTCTGTCATTTGTCTTCTCACAGTAGCCTTCCTTTCAGTTTCTCTTTCTGCATCTTCACCTAAATGACTTCTCTGAAGAGATTCATTATTACCACTTTGCGTATTAACATTACTGCAACTACTATTTCCACTGTCTGATGGAGCTGTACGAGGAAATTTTTCATTCCTACAATAACGGGCAATGTGTCCTGATTCATGACATTTGAAACATATTAACTTAAAAAAAAAAAGATGGGGACTTCATCCTGGACCTTCATGGGGTGGGGTTCATGCGCTGGGAATGCCTATTTGCATTCCAGAGCCGCTAACCAATCACAGGCATGCTTTAGGAATATGCAAATGAGGCATTAAAACATTAAAACTATGGACACATCACATAACCTAAGTGACTGTATAGCAGCACACGTTACCGCCTAACACTGTATGTATATAAAATGTTTTTAGCACCACTGTATATAGCCCACTTTGTACATAGCTCAAACCAATCTAGCACACAATACAACACGCACCCAACTAAATTTTCACCCTCACTGCATGTATAACACACTCACACTACCAGATTGTTTGCTGTGATACCACCTTGATTATTATGATAAGGCGGTTTAGAAATACTGTTAAATAAATAAATAAATAAAAATGTTCTGAATTCTGCAAAAATCAGTTATCTTTTCAACTGTATTTTCCCATTAAAGTGAATGGCAAAACCTTAGCTTGGAAGTTTTACACATTAAAGACTTTCCAAAATAGGCCAAAATCTATAATCTTATTCAGCTTATCTAACTTAAATACTCTATTATTTCCAAATTTAAATTCATACATTTTTTTAGCAGTGAAATAAACTCCGCCAGACCCTGATCCTCGCGGCTGACTCCCCTCAAGTAAAAACAAAAAAAACATTTCTTTTTTTTTTCATATTTAACCCTTAGGTTACATTAACTTAGATAAGAGGCACCCAAATTCCTCAACTTCTGCAGGAGGATCGGGATCCCCGCTCAGACTCCTCCAGTTGCACCAAAATGTCATCTTCAAAAGCAGCCACGTGCAACTCCTCCTGTCCCAGACACATCCCCCGCAAACAAGAGTCAGTCTGGATTCTGCAGAGTAAAGGTTCTAGGGTCAGCACAAATAGTAAGGAAGACAGTAGGCATCCCTGCCGGATCCCCTGCCACAGTGGGAAATCAGTGGACATTCGACCATTAACCATCACCGCTCCTCGAGGGTCAGAGTAGAGCAAGTGCACAACATCCTCAAAGAATCCTCACAAGCCATCTCAGCCAGCGCTTGATACATATAAGCCCAGCTAATTCTGTCAAAAGCCTTTTCTGCATCAAAGCTAATAAGCAGGGAGGACCGCGAGTCACGCAAACTACAGTGCATAGACGCCAGAACTTGCCTCATGCTCACAACAATGCTCTGCCCCTTGACAAAGCCCATCTGGCTCTCATGCACCAAACCCAGCAAATAGGATGCCAAGCGATCCACCATGACCTTTGCAAGCAGTTTTATATCCAGATTCACTAACAAGACTGGGCAGTATGAGCCGAGAGGCAAGGGACTCCGCCCAGACTTAGGCAAGACCGTAATCAGCACCTTGTTAGGCTCAAATGGGAAGTGCCCATGCCCCACTAAATCCATGTAATAGTCCACCAGGAGACTTGCCACTTTGTCGATAAGAACCCAATAAATATTCCCTCAGGCCCGAGGCCCTACCATTGCGCAAGCCCTTAATAATCAGCTGTACCTCATGGGGAGTAATGGGGGCATTCAAAACAGTCGACTGGTTGTCGTTTAACTTAGGCAAGTCACATTCTGCCAGGTATGCTGTCCCCAAATACCCGGGCCCCCTTCCCCTTGAGACAGACGCTGATAAAAATCACAGACCACCTTCTCCACCCCCCCCCCCCAACCATTACCTGCACCTGCCCCTCAGCATTCCCACAGTGCACGACATGGTGCGGACCCCCATCCGAGCAGATGAGCGAGGACAAAAGCTTCCCAGCCCGATTGACAAATCTGTACAGCCGAAAGTGATAATACATAAATTACTTCTTAGCTCGCTGGTGCAAGATCAAATTCAACTCCATCTGGACCAATAACATATGAGTCTTATTCCCCACATTCGGATGCGTAGCATAGCTCCCCCAAGGCATACTCCAACTGTAAGATCTGACAAGCCTTTTATGTTTAGCCTTCACATAACCAAAGATATCCCCCCTAAAAAACACTTTGACCGCCTCCCAAACAAGAGCCAGATTGTCCCTATGCTGACTGTTACAACCCGCTAGTCTGACCACTTTGCCCGAAGGAAGGGCGTGAAATTATATCTAGAGGAAAGCACCAAGTGAAGGCCCCTTTTTGTGCACCCCAGCACAACTTCAACATAACCAAAGCATGATCCGAAATGACCCCTATTCCTATATCTGCCCTAGTGACCCGTTCGAACAATCCCACCAAAACCAGGAAATAGTCAATATGGTACCATGTGCCATGCACCCGTGAGAGGTGAGTATGGTCCCATTCACTAGAGTGCAAGACCCACCACACATCCAAGAAATCATAACCACCACAAAGATCGCAAATTCAGCATACTCAACAATGATCGGAACCACCCTCCCCCTGCGACTGATCCAAAGACACATCAAGCACATAGTCGAAGTCTCCTCCCAATATCACAGGGGTATCCCCCAGATGAGCTACAGAGTGCACTACCAATGGTAAAACGCTGCATCATAGATAATGGGTGCATAGATATTTCCAAACGCCACCCTTTGGCTCATGATAGTCCTGCTCACAAAGACATAGTGCCCATCAGGATCCATAACCGTGGATCTCTCCTCAAACCCTAGGTTCTTATGCACGAGAATAGCAACTCCAGCATTTTCACCTACTTCAGCCATTCCATACACTGTGCCAACCCACCATTGACGCAACTTTACATTCTCTCCAGCCATCTGGTGAGTCTCCTGCAGAAAGGCCACATCCATCCGGTAATCCCATAGCAGCTTAGTAAGTTTCTGCCTCTTAACAGGGAGCGGATCCCACCAACATTCCAGGAGACTAACTTCAAATCCCTGCCCATAGTCCAACCCAACACTGTAGTTCAACGCCAAGCTAGAATACCCAGGAAAAGAATGGTGCCCCCCCCCCCAGCCTAGGGCTCACCACACATATACCTCACTGGACTGGGACCAACCAAGTTCACACCCACCATATCTTCTGATCATCACACTACCCTGCCCATACTGCCCAGCTCCACACACACTCCCTCCCAGACCCCCTTTCAAATCCCTCCATTCAAAACCCCCAACCACCATACACTCACCCATAAACCTCCCTGTCACTCCACCAGCATTCTCACCACATCCTATAAGGGAACACACCATTGGAGATCCACATGTGTAGGGCCTTTCCCACCACACAAAAAGTAAGCCACCCCTCCACATCTACACCACAGCCTAAGCATGCCCCCTGACTGCCAATACCAAGCTCCCACAGCAGGGCCACATCATACAACCAACATGCATCCTCAAAACGGCCGTGGTCCCATAACCAGGCACCCCTCCAGGCCAATCCTCCTCATGAGGTCACCAACAATCCTTACCCCACCTTATACCACCTTCCCCAAAGGCAAACACACAAACCCATATGCCTTCCCCCCTCACTACCTCCCCCATCAAGCAACACCAATGCACCTGGAACAATTGCATCCCACCCACAGCTCCCTCCCCCTTAAGGCAATCTCACTAGCAACAACCATGCATCGCCCTTCCCCCAACCACCTCTTCACCAGCTGGGCCCAGGGGACCGATGGCCAGGCAGCAAGAGCAGCCCAAAAAAAAAAACCAATGCTCACCAGCTCCAACAGGAACAGCACCCACCAGGACACCAGCCCACCCACACGCATTCACATACATGCACACATTGTCATGAGATCAAGAGAAGAGCCAGAGAGGGGAGAAAGAAACGTCATGCTCCCTAAGGGCATCCCCCGGCAATCCCTTGGATACAAGCCTACCACCCTCCAGACCAACCACCAGGCCGCCACTACAGCAGCACAGCCCGTGTGACCAAGATACCATGTAACCTCCAGGTTACACACTTTACCTGCATATGCACCAGCCAGCCAGAGCAGGGGGACATTCAGCCACCAAGGGGGCATAGGGAGGGAAGCTGGGAGACGCCCAGGCCCCCAACACCACAGCCAGCCATCCGCCACCACGTGCATCCTCACGCTAAGCAGAGCCACCAGTCAGCGGCACCCCTAAATGGCCCCAGACCCAACACCAAGGCCACCACACAGGCGGCCACAGCCTCCCAGCCAGTGTTAGGAGACATGGGATAGCAAAAACAGCAAAATACCATTAATTTCACGCTTAATGAAAACACACCAACAACCCCCAGCTATACGCAACAAGCAGGAGAGCCCTTGCAGGAAGCAACATAATTGTGCAAAAACAACAAGAGTCCATTGTTGAAAGCAACATCAATGGCCTCCACAGTCCAGTCCCAAGACCACAGCATATCCTTCATAGCTACAGCAGACCATTCTCAGGGCCCAAACTCACAATCTCCACCAGAGCCAAGGAAACATGAGTCCAAGATGCTCAGGTGGGCCATTGCTCCACGCAAAATGCAGTCACTTCCTCCGGCATAGAGAAAATTTTCTGCTGTCCTTGATGCTCCAAATGTAGCTTTGTGGAATAGGCAAGAAAAAAACGAATGTCTTTTAGCTAGAATGCTAAATGCAGCCAAAAATTCCCAGCACTGCACTGAGACAACTGCAGAATAGTCCTGGAATATGAGCAGGCTCCGCTCTTTTTTATCTCATTACCAAGTCTAAGTTACAATGTAAACCGCTTTGACTAAAATGATAAAGCGGTATAAAAAATCCTGTTAAATAAAGAAATAAAATAAATAATATCTCTTCTGCACTGAGCTCAGGCCGCCCTCAGCACATGCTCCTTTTCCTAGTAGCTGAGAAACCTGTCTATAACAGCCCACAGTCAGCCATCTGAGATGCGCCGGGGCCCCAGCCAATGCGCACATTCAATAGTGATCTTCCCTGTTCCTTCCCCCAGTGGTAGATTCAAGGGCAACCATGTTTCAAGATATCCCCACAGCTCCCTGTCAGCACAGATTCAGCGATGCCGATGAAGTGGAGGTTCTTCCTCCATCCCTGATTTTGCAATTCATCAAGTTTCTCAGCTCGGCGCTGCAGTTGCTCCTCCAGGCACTTTAACCGATCATCTGCCTTATGGCCATCGTCTTCCAGCTCAGCCACACGCTGCTGAACCAGCCTGATGCAACCAGTAAATTCTGTCATGGACTGGGCAATTTTATCCATTTGAGTTGCCAGCCCACTCATGTGATCCTCCAGAACTTGGACCACTACATGGGAGATCTCCTCCACCATGCTTGCTGGACCGCAGGCTGAAGTTCAGCGATCTTGGATTCTGCTGTCTCAGATTTCTCTTTTCGTGGTGCCTTGGCCGTCATCCCTTGGGTCAACAAATGGGAATCAATGGTAGGGGCTCACTTCATACACCGATAGGGCACTTGGGAGGGCAGAAAGCAGGAGAGAAAGCAACTATATTCAGGGGATGAGGTGAAAGGCCCCAGAGCTAGAGAAGAAACCTCCCCTCCAGCTTATCACATCATCTGATCTCCCTCGGGTTTGCCTCTTAATACCAATCTTAACTCAGGAACATATACACGTAGATTTCATAATAGTAAGTAAAGGCTTCCAGTGTTCCTACATTAACAAAAGAACATAAGAAATGCCTTACTGGCAGAGACCAAGGTCCATCAAGCCCAGTATCCTGTTTCCAACAGTGGCCAATCCAGGTCACAAGTACCTGGCAGGTTCCCAAAAGGCACACAGGTTCCACAATGCTTGTCCCGGGGCAAGCGGTGGATTTCCAGAGTCCTCTTTAATAATGGTTTATGGACCTTTCCTCCAGGAACTTGTCCAAACCTTTTTTTAAACCCAGCTACACTAACAGCTTTTACTACATCCTCCGTTAATGAATTCCAGAGTTTTATTACATGTTGAGTAAAAAATATTTTCTATTAGTCTTAAATCAGTTGCATTGTAGCTTTATTGTGTGTCCTCTATTTTTTCTACTTTTTGATAGTGTAAACAACGATCTACGTTTACCCTTTTCACTCCATTCATTAATTTATAGACCCTTATCATATCCTCCATCAGCCATCTATTTTCCAAGTTGAAGAGCCCCAACCTTTTAAGCCTCTCCTCATAGGGGTATTCTTCCATTCCCTTTACCATTTTTGTCGTTCTTCTTTGTACATTTTCTAATTCAACTATATTTTTTTTAAGATATGGCAACCAGAATTGTACAGAATATTCAAGGTGTGGTCATACCATGGAATGATGCGGAGGCATTATAATATTCTTTGTTTTATTCTCCATTCCTTTCCTTATGATTCCTAGCATTCTATTTGCTTTCTTGCCCACTGCTTTACACTTGGCACAGGGTTTCAACATATTATCCATAAAGATGCCTAAATCCTTTTCCTGATTGGTGGTTTCTAAGGTGGTACCTTGCATCGTGTAATCACAGTGCATAACTTGGCACTTGTCCACATTAAATTTCATCTGCTGTTTGGACATCCAGTCTTCCAGTTTTTCTAGGTCCTCTTGCAATTTTTCACAATCCCCTTGCATTTTAACAACTTTGAACAGTTTTGTATCATCTGCAAATTTTATCACCTCACTCATTCCCATTTCCAGGTCATTTATAAATACGTTAAAAAGCAGCGGGCCCAGAACAGATTCCTGGGGTACTCCACTATTCACCTTTCTCCACTGAGAAAATTGGCCATTTAACCCTACTCTCTGCTTTATATCTTTTAACCAGTTCCTGATGCACAATACTACACTGCCTCCAGTCCCATGACTTTTTAATTTTGCCAAGAGTCTCTCATGAGGGATCTTGGCGAAATTAACAAGTCATGGATAATACATTGAAATCTTTCTGAAAATCCAGATAAACTATATCAAACGGCTCACTTTTGTCTACCTGTTTATTCACACCTTCAAAAAAATATAACAGATTTGGCTAAATCCATGTTAGCTTTCTCCTATTAAACCATGGCTATCTACATGTTCAGTAATTTTATTCTTTATAATGGTTGCTACCATTTTGTCCAGTACTGATGTCAGGCAATTTTATACAGCCATTTTCTACATGTAAAAATGTAGGGGGCCAATATTCAGAGTGGCAGATATTTACATGTCTTGGCGGTTAGTCGCGGTGCTTAAATATCCGCAGGATATTTAGCAGCAGTATCTGGATAGGAGCTGCCACTGAACATCTTGATTGTGCAGTGTTAACTGGATAAGTGCCAGCATTAATCTGGTAAACTTGACATTCAGCCAGGGCTTAGGTGGATAGCAACTTAGGACCGCCTTTTAGGCGGCCCAAATTGCCCACAGAAATCCTGGCGGAATATCGGATTAATAGGATAAGTGCCAATATAAGAACATAAGATATGTCATGCTAGGTCAGATCAAGGGTCCATCAAGCCCAGTATCCCGTTTCCAACAGTGGCCATTCCAGGTCTCACGTACCTATTGGGTTCCCAAAAGTATATCAGGGCTGGCACTTCCACTAGGCGAGCTGGGTGGCCACCTAGGGTGGCAGACGTCTGTGTGTAGCATGGCGCCTGCAGCAGGCCATATGCTTTGGCACACATGGCCTGCCACCATCCCTTCCCCATACGCCAAGCCACGCCACCTCCCCCCCCCCCCCCCCCGTGCTGAGCCATGCCTCTGCTCCTCAAAGCTGCTGATTCCGGGGGCGGGGACAGGGCAGCTAGGCTCAGTGGCAGCAGCCCATGGCAGGTCATGTACTTTGGCACACATGACCTCCCACGCTGGAATCAGCAGCAGCGGGGGGTGGTGGTGAGGCTGAACACTGGGGGGAGGTTAGTATGGCATGGCTCGACATGTGGGGGAAGCGACACAGCCAGGGTTTTTGTCTCAGACCGGCCCTAAGGTATACACATTCCATGTTGCTTGTCCCAGGGGTAAGCAGTGAATTTCCCCTGTCCTCTTCAATAATGATTTATGGACTTTTCCTCCAGGAACTCATCCAAACCTGTTTTGAACCCAGAAGCACTAACAGCTTTTACTACATTCTCCGGTAATGAATTCCAGAGTTTAATTAGGCACTGAGTGAAAAAATATTTTCTCCGATTGCTCTTAAGTGTGCCACATTTTAGCTTCACTGCTTGTCCCCTAGTCTTTCTACTTTTTGAAGGGATAAACAACCAGTCTATGATTTACCCATTCTGCTCCATTCATTATTTTGTAGACCTCTATCATATCTCCCCCCAGCTGTCTCTTTTTCAAGTTGAAGAGCCCCAACCTTTTTTTTTTAATTTTATCTTTATGCAATTTTACATATATAACCAAGAAACTTAACAAAAACATTTGTGGACCAAAATAGAGCAGTACAGCTGGAAAACACCAAAAATACAAAAAAACAATCACAAAGCAATGCATACCCTGCCTGCTCAGCCCAGCCCACAATATCAGGGAGAGCCCAGTCATAAGAAATTAAATTTTACATGTTTATGTTTATTGTATTTGATAAAAACCGCCTTTCACAAGAACCAAAGCGGTGTACAATTAAAAATTCAATAAAAGCAGGCCGAGGCCAGCGAAAAGGAAAAGAAATATACAATATTTGACAGGACAGCAGAAGAATCAGGAGAACAGGACAAAACGTAGACAGGGGGTAGGCCTAGGAAAGTACAAGAGGTAGGGAAGAGAATTAATCACACAAAAGGGGAGGGAAGATTGAAAGCTAGGGAAAACAAATGGGTTTTTAACTGTTGTTTAAAAGTAGTAAACTGAGGGTCTAGACGGAGGGAGGGGGGAAGGGCATTCCAAAGGGCGGGAGCAGCAAAGAAAAAGGCAGAGGAGCGGGTAGACTGCAGGTGAGCACGAGAAGGGGAAGGGAGGGTGAGGCGGTTGAGATGAAAAGAGCGGGGAGTGTGTCTAGGAGAGTGAAAGAAGAGGAGATCCGTTAGGTATTGGGGAGTGCTAGTATGGAAGGCTTTATGAGTCTGGATCAGTAGTTTGAAAGTGGCCCTGAAAGGGATAGGCAACCAGTGGAGATGAAAGAGCAGAGGAGTTATGTGATCCCGAGGGGAAGAGCATGTGACCAGGCGTGCAGCAGTATTCTGAATCCGTTGAAGTCGGGTAAGTTGATATTTTGGGAGACCGATAAATAGAGAGTTGGCAAAGTCTACTCGAGACATAATTAAGGACAGGACCAAGGTAACAAGGGCTGAAGGGGAGAGAAAAGGACGAATAGAACGAATCTGGCGGAGAAAAAAGAAGGATGTTTTGGTGACGTGAGAAATGTGGGAGTGAAAAGACAAATCAGAGTCAAAGTGCACAACAAAGTACCGGAAAGTGGAGACCAGGGGTACAGGAGAGCCGGAGAAAGAAGGGGCCAATGAGGGGGGAGAGCCACCGTGAGAAAACCAGATAGCAATAGTTTTGGCAAGATTCAGGTGGAGGCAGTTGAGTGTCAGCCAATCTGCTACAGCTGCAAGGCAGGAATCTAGTACAGAAAGATCGGGGCAGGAAGGAGAAGTATGATGGAGCAAGAGAATATCATCCGCATAGAAAAAAGTAGATACACCAAACTGCTGAATCAGGGACGCAAGGGGAGCCAAGAAAAGGTTAAAGAGGAGGGGGGCAAGAACAGAACCCTGAGGAACCCCACAGGGAAGAACGTGGGGGTCAGAAGGGGGAGAGGAAGGAGAAGATGAAAGAATCGCGCAAGATCGAGAAGAGAGAAAAGAGTGGAACCAGTGAAGCACAGTGCTACAAAGACCTGCATCCCACAGACGGTGAAGAAGAAGAGAGTGATCAACCAAGTCAAAAGCAGCTGAGAGATCTAAAGCAACCGCCACCGAAACGTCACCACGATCACGTGCTACATGCAGTGCATTTGTGAAGGCCAAGAGAACAGTTTCAACGCTGTGACCCTGACGGAACCCAGACTGACGGGGGTGAAGGAAGTTAGTAGAGTCAAGGTGATAGGAAAGCTGTGCAAAGACAAATTTCTCCAAGAGTTTAGATAGGAAAGGAAGATTAGAGACAGGGCGATAGTGAGCGGGGACCAAAGGATCAAGTGAAGTGTTTTTAAGGATAGGACGTATCAAAGCATGTTTCCAGGATTTCGGGAAGGTCCCAGTAGAAAGACTAGAGTTAAACATGGTGAGGATGAAGGGAAGAAAACCTAAGGATGGGGTCAACAGCCAGGAAGAAGGAATGGGGTCAAGGGGACAAGAAGTTTTCTTAGAGGAGGATATGAGATGAAGAAGTTCAGGAGCAGTGATCAGATCAAATGAGGCCCAGAAGTGAGAAAGTCGGGAGATAGGAGGAGGGGAGGGAGCAGGGGGCGGGGAAGCAATGGGGGCAGGACAGGAGGGTAAGGATGCCCTCAGGGAGGAAACCTTGTCACTGAAAAAAGAGGCACGTTGCGACGGGGGGGGAAGAGAGGGAGTGGCAGAAGTGGAAAGAGGAGCCTGTATAGAAGTGAGAGATCTGAGGACAGAATAGAGATGCCTGGTCTGATTTGGGGCATTGGAAATTGCAGTCAAAAAGTAAGAGCGCTTAGCAGAGTGTACTTGAGAATGATAAAAGGAATATATGAAAGCAATCCAGGCTTATATCCAGCACTTAAATTATGGCACAATTGATGTGGATTCAAGAGAGGCTTCAAGACATCTCGCAATTAGAAATGCATATACATGCAAACCACGAAACAAAAGATTCCTCTTGCGGAAAAAGAGCTTTAAAAAGAGCAAAGGTGACAATCAATGTAGCTGAAACCACAGGCTCCTCTCACGACGATTCTAATAGATCTGAAATATTCAGCACATCCATCTATTGACCTGCCGGGGACGTCATTTTGTTGCTTGATAGAAGATAGAATAATTTCACAATAAGAGGGAGTGAATCCCGAGGTACTGCTAAGGTGTCCAACATATACTAAGTAAACATATCCCTTGCAGTCATTGTAGTGACCCGTGGAAAACTGATTAAACACAAGTTATTGGCTCGATACATATTTTCCAACTGTTCCAATTTTCTATCAACCGTAACAAATTTCTTAACAAACAGTTCAGACTGTCTTTCCAATGGAGCCATCTTAGACCTAATTTCTGTCACCTCACTATTAACAGTCCCAACCAATTGCTCAATCACAACAGCATTATCCAAAACTTTAACTGCTAAAGAGGATTCCTGGGGCAACAATGCCTCCCTCAGAGAGACGATGGCTGTCCATATCACTTCCAATGTAAAGTTTACTGGCCGCACAAATATAAAAGCAGCAATATCACCTGCTTGGATCTTTGCAGTCTCCATTTCTGCTGATGTGATGTCACTTCTTGAGGCCATGGGTCCACCCCGCTGTTCTCCTTCCACCCAGTAAAGTCGTTGGTTCAGTATGTTGAAAAGAATGTTCCAGGGCTGGGGATCTTCCCGCCTCCACTGCCCCCGAGCCTGGTCCTCACCACTCAGATGACTCCTGCTCACCCAAGGAGAGTCCCGGCAACAGGCTTCCATCGTTTTCAGTAAAGACTGAAGCAAAGAATTCATTCAGTCTCTCCACTATGGCCTTGTTCTCTTTTAGTGCCCCCTTTACCCATCTATCATCTAATGGTCCAACTGGTTCACTCACAGGTGTTTTGGAAAAAGTTTTTATTATGCACTTTTGTTTCCATGGCAAGCTTCTTTTCAAATTCTCTCTTTGATTGCCTTATCAATGCCTTGCATTTAACTTGCCAATATTTATACTGTTTCCTGTTTTCATCATTTGGCTCTTTTTTTCCATTTTCTGAAGGATTTTCTCTTAGCTATAACAGTCTCTTTGACCTCATCTTTAAACCATGCTGGCTGTCATTTGGCCTTCCTTCCACCTTTCTTAAAGCATGGAATTAATCTGGTCTGGGCTTTATTAAACAACACCCAGGCCTGATGTAGACTCTTAACCTTTGCAGTTGTTCCTTTTAGTATTTTCTTAACCATTTTCCTCAGTTTATCATAGTCTCCTTTTTCAACATTAAACGCTAGTGCAGTGGATTTCTTTGTTATCCTCCCGCCATTTATTAAATCAAATGTGAACATGTTATGCTCGCTATTGCCAAGTGGTCCCCAACACCATTACCTCTTGCACTAGATCCTGCATTCCACCAAGTACTAGGACGAAAATAGCTTCCCCTTGAGTTGGTTTCTGAACCAGCTGCTCCATGAAGCATTTATTTCATCTAGAAACTTTATCTCTGTAGCACCGGATTAGCTGGCAAACCTTTTCTCCATCCACAGACCGCTCCTGCGCTAACTGGATAGTGCTGGGGTGATCTGTGGAGATATTCAGTGGTGTTATCCAGATAGTTCAGTAGTGCTATCTGGGTAGTGCTGCTGAATGTACTGTCCAGCACCTTTAGCCGGGCAGCTAAGGGCTTTAAATAATGGGAATATACTTTAAATGTGGAAAATGTTTTGTAAAATTGCTCCAATATGTACAAATAATGCTACATGGTAAAACATTTTTGGTGTCACATGAGAGTAAGATAGCAGCAGAGTGGGTTACAGTGACAAAGGTAAACTCTTCAACTGTTATAAGGATGAGCTTTTTGTGGATGTTTCAAGGTGTAAAAGAAATGTTTTCCTTACCTGACTGCACTCCTCTGTAACCTTTGAGAAGGAGAGACAGCATAAGAAAGCATGGAAGGGACAGCTGAATGCATACAAGGGATATGAAGCAAGCAGGACACAGGGGGAGGAAAGGAGTACCTAAGGGGACAAATGAACATCAGGGACAAGAAGAGATAGATTGAGGAACACAGTGGACAGGGAGAAAGCAGTTGAAGGGCAAAAAGAGAAAGGAAAAGACTTGCTAGGGGGATACTGAGACTGGAGGATAGGGAGAGAGAAGTTGGGGAACACAAAGACACAGGGCCAGGAAAGGAACAGGAGGAGAATACCAACACTGCAAATATACAGCGAAAGGGACAAAAAGGCATGGGAAGAAGGGAGCTGAGAGGCACAGGGATTCAACAACATGGTGAGAAGTGCTAAGTACACAGCAACATGCACATATGGACACATGGAAACAGAGAAAGGAGAGAGTGGCTGAGAAGGTAAAAAGGACAGAAACAAAGCACTTAACGAGAAACAGGGACAGAATGAAAGCAGTTAAGAGAAAAGAGCAGAGAAAGAAAAATGGAGGAGCACAGAGATCCAGGAACAGGGAGAGAACTTAGTGTACACAGAAATATGGGTACCTGGAGAAAACAACTAAAGGAACACAGGGAAAAAGGAAGAAAGAAAGTATCCCACCTACCTGCTTTGCCTGGTTTCCCATTGGTTCTTGCTCCAAATCCATTTTGTGTTGCTGGGAACAGATCAAATATAATATAGAAAAATTATTAGAATGATTCCTTTATATATGAGTGGGAAGCATCCTAGAAAAGCTAGAAATTAGTCCATTCCATGGAAACCCAAAGTTCCAGTGACTGTTCTTATCCTCCCAGAAAGGGGATGGGTGCAAGGAATAGCCTCATAGGAGGAGGAAGAAACTATAACAGAATTCAGAAGGGTCTGGGGCATATACAGAATGCCATGATTAGGCCACTTTGTATTCATGCCTAATCAAAGAATTGACCGAAATGCAGCCTGTTGTAAGGCAATTAATAAGTCAGTTCTCAACAAGTTGAAAATAAAATAAAATAAAATAAAACAAGCATGGCACAAAGGTATATAAGATTCAAGTACACAGATTAGATGTTTTGGAAGTGGGAGGTGTTGTGATACATGGTTGGAGGGCTGGTTGGAGATGGGGACTGTTGCTAGGGGGTGGAGAGGAGTCTATGTCTCTAGTTGGGGGTCTGTGTGTGGTGCTTGGGGGTGAGTGAATGAATTTGTGGGGAGGGAGGGGGGCAAGATTGCATGGACACTGAATGAATGGGTGAGGTGTGTTTGAGTGGGTGAGGTATACAGATCACCCTCTTCCTTCTCCTCCCCTCCCCACTCTCCTTCTCCTTTTGATTCTCCTTTTCCATCTCCTATGACCCTCTTTTCCTACACTACATTTCTCTTCTTTCCAACCCTTATCAGCAAACAAATCTCCTCATCTACCAGTGGGGTTTTGGAACCTTACCAGTACTGGATCTTTTGTACACCATCACACGGGCATCCTTTTCTGCCAACGGGTATTTTTTTACTGCTAGTAGCTACATTAATATCCCCAACTCCAGCAATGTAAAGTTCTAGGGTTTCATTTACTAATGTGTGTTAATTAGAGCGTAAAAGTAACCTAGTGATTAGAGCAGCAGCTTGGTGACCAAGAGACCAGTGCTCAATTGCCACTGGCGCTCTACCCTCCATTGCCTTCAAAGAAAGTCCTGGCAATCTACTTGCAGTTACATTGGCATACATTCAGGGCTGATGCAAGGAGATGAGGTGCTCTAAGTGAACCTTATCCCTTGTGCCCCTCCCCCGGCCTCCCACTGCTGCCCCTCTCCGGGACCTACAGCAATGGCAATGGTCTGAAAAAGCCTTGCAGCGCTTATCTTAAACCTCTGGTGCTGCAAGTCTGTCTGAGTTCCGCCAATGCTGACTTCCTTTTGTATGAAGGCGGAAAACGCTTCTACCCCCATGCAAACAGGAAGTCGGCATCGGGTCTTGGTCAGTGTGAAACTGCAAAAGCCTCACAGCATTGAGAGTTTAAGGTAAGTGCTGAAGGGCTGTTTCAGGCCATTGCTACCACTGCAGGTCCTGGAGAGGGAAGGCAGCGTTAGCAATGGGCCACCCCTGGACCATTGGCACTCTAAGCAGGGGCGGCTCAAGGCAATCTGCTACCTAAGGTGAAGAATGAAATGATGCCCCCCCTCACACCTTAGAGGGGGGAGGGACTTTTTCAGAAATCCAATCAGAGACTGAACCAAACCAAAAAGCCATTTGATTATATGGAGGAAATGCAAGATGTTTGGACATAGGGCCGTATCGAACTGCAGCTCAGGCGCACGCCCCCCTCCCCCCCTATCTCTGTCCAGCGCTGCCTGCTCTTTCCCTGCTGCTGCCGCCCTCTGTTTTTTTCACAGCGGCACCAGCAGCAGGCAAGAGCAGGCAGCACTGGACGGAGGTATGGGGAGGAGGAGGAGGGGTATGTGCCCGATCTAAAAGGCACCGGCACTTTAAGGAGATCTGTCCCTTCCTGCTCTGACATCACGTCAGAGGAGGGAGGGACCAGACCTACTTAAAGTGGTATGAAAAGGCTTGGGAAGCACATTTTGGCTGCCTGCTATTGTCCTGCCAGCAGCGACAGGGCAACAGCAGACAGCTGTAATGCGCCCCCCAAAGTCTTTGCGCCCTGTGCGGCTGCACCACTTGCACAGGTCTAGGTAGGTCCTGTTCGCTCACCAAGGAACTAAAAAACAGCAAGAACCAACAGCACCGTTTATAAAACTAAATTATAACTCATTTTTAAGTTGTTGTTGTTATAAACTGTGTTATGGTTCTTGCTTTTTCTTTTTTGCATCTACAGTAGGTGCAGAGCAGAACCAGGACCCATAGAACTCAATATTAAAAAAAAAATTGATTCTGATCATCTCACTAACAACCACCACTATTCTCCAGTACCAGACATATTGTGAACTAATACAAAACCCTAGAACAAAGAACAAACCTACCATACCATACCATATCAGCACAAACTTCCAAAACTGACATAAGGAGCCCATCCAAAAAAAGCATCACTGTAAATATTACAGTGGGTCCTGGAACATCCATATACCTATTTGAAAAGCTGAACAAGTCAAATTACTGTACTACAGTATAGTATAGATCTTTATGTACAAACTCCATGTTAACAGAACACCTGACCTCAGTCACACACTCACAACATCGACACTCACCAAGTACAGAATAAGTAACCACAATCTAAAGTAAAAATAAAACTATGTAGACAAAATTTAAACAAAAACCCCAAGAAGCCAGAGTCCACATGCAGTGCAACATCAGATAAATAAGAGATGCAGTTCCCCAATATGGTGTAAAATATAAAAATAGCACAAAGTCCAATCACTAAAATTAAATTAAATTATTTTTTCTACCCTTTGTTGTCTGACCATTTTATTCTCTGATCATGCTGGTCCCGGATCTGAGGCTTCTGCTTTCCTGTCTTCCCTTAGCTCTCTTTCTGTGGTCTATGGTCCATGGTCCATCTGACACTTCTTATCTCTTCTTTTGTTTTCTTCACTTCCTTCCATCAGCACATTTCTAGTTCCACTGACCCTCCCCAGTATCAGCCCCCTTTCCAGTCCTCCCCTCTCAGTACCTTCCAATGTCAACAGCCTTGCATTCCCACGACTGCCACTGGTGTCCATTCCCTTCCAGATGACACAAAACTATTTAAAGTTGTTAAAACCCATGAGGATTGTGGAAAATTGCAAGAGTATCTTGATAAATTGGAAGACTGGTCATCAAAATGGCAGATGAAATTTAATGTGGACTAGTGCAAAGTTATGCACCTAGGGAAGAACAACCCAAACTATGGTTACACATTAGGAACCACCACCCAGGAAAAAGATTTAGGTGTCATTGTGGACAACATGTTAAAACCCTCCGCCCAGTGTGCAGCGGCAGCCAAGAGAGCAAATAGAATGCTAGGTATCATAAGGAAAGGAATGGAAAATAAAACAAAGGATATTATAATGCCTCTGTATCGTTCCATGGTGCGACCGCACCTTGAATATTGTGTGCAATTCTGGTCGCCATATCTTAAAAAGGATATAGCGTTATTAGAAAAGGTTCAGAGAAGAGCCACCAAAATGGTAAAGGGGATGGAAGGATATCCCTATGAAGAAAGGTTTAAAAGGTTAGGGCTCTTTAACCTGGAAAAGAGACGGAAAAGAGTCTATAAATTAATGAACAGAGTGGAACAGGTAAATGTAGATCGATTGTTTACATTATCAGAATATAGAAAGACTAGGGGACATGCAATGAAGTTATTTAAGACTAATAAAAGAAAATATTTTTTCACTCAACGTGTAATGAAACTCTGGAATTTGTGACCGGAGGATGTAGTAAAGGCTGTTAGTGTAGCTGGGTTTAAAAAAGGTTTGGACAAGTTCCTGGAGGAAAAGTCCATAAACCATTATTAAAAAAAGACCCAGGATATCAATGCTTGACACAATACAAGCATTGTGGAACCTGTGTCTTTTGGGGAAACTGCTAGGTACGTAAGACCTAAATTGGCCAATGTTGGAAACAGGATACTAGGCTTGATGGACCTTGGTCTGACCCAGTATGGCATATCTTATGTCCTTACCCACTGTCCAGCCCCTTCTTGTCCAAATACCATCCCAGATATCAGCTCATGTCCACTCTCAGTGCCACCCCTCCAGTCAGCTCCCTTCCAGTCGCCCTACCCTCTGTCCATCCCCCTTCCAGTGCCATTCACATGTCAGCTCCCTTCCAGCCTCCTCCCCATTACCCAACCCTCTTTTCCAGTCCTCTTTCCCCCATGTCAGCTCCCTTCCTGCCCCCTCCTTCCCCTGGCAGACCCTCTCATTATCCGCTCCCTTCCAGTCCTATTCTACCATACCCCCACAGCCCATTTGTAGCCCTAGCACCTAGTTTTCTTCCAGGGCCAGCAGAACTCCCCTTCCCTCCCCCATTAGCCCATTTCCAGTCCCAGCCCATTTCCAGTCCTATCCCCCTTATTAGCCCATTACCAGTCCTAGCTCATTTCCAGTGCTAGCCCCCCATCTGCCCATTACCAGTCCTAACCCCCCAATGTCCATTTCCAGTCCTAGCCCCCTGATCAGCCCATTTTCTGACCTAGCCCCCCTAATCAGCCCATTTCCTGTCCTAACCCCACCAATCAGCCCATTTCTAGGCCTAACCCCACCAATCAGCCCATTACTAGTCCTAGTCCCCTTCTCGATCAGCCTATTTCCAGTTCTAACCCCCCCATCAGCTCATTTCCAGTCCTAGCCCCCCCCGATCAGCCCATTTCCAATTCTAACTCCCCCATCAGCCCATTTATAGTCCTAGCCACCCCCAATAGCCCATTACCAGTCTTAGCCCCCGCTCCCGATCAGCCCATTTTCAGTTCTAACCCCCATCAGCCCATTTCCTGTTCTAACTCCCTCCATAGCCCATTTCCAGTATTAGCCCTCCCCCCATCAGCTCATTAATATTTCCTATGCTACCACCTCCCCCCCCCCCCCCCACCCAGGGAAACTGAAAAACAAACAAAACAAAACCCCTGATCAGAGGAACTGCTGCCGCCGCGGCAGCAGCAGAATGAAGTGCCTCATGGCCCCCCGCCTCCCCAGCAGAGCCCTCCTTGTATGTCCCTCAGTGCCAGCTGCTTTTCAGAGCCGAGAATGGAGAGTTTCCCTTTCTTGCAGCTCTGTTAAAGCTGAGCCCGCCGGCGCTGATGGGAAACAGGCATTTCCCGTTTCCCATCAGCGCCAGTGGGCTCAACTAACAGAGCTGCGGGAAAGGGAAACTCTTCCTTCATGGCACTGAAAAGCAGCTGGCATTGAAGAAAATACAAGGAGGGCTCTGCCAGGAAGGTGGGGGGCCGTGGGGCACTTCATTCTGCTGCTGCCGCGGCGGCAACAGCTCTGGCAGCGGCTTCTCTGATCAGGGGGGGTTTGAAGGCCGAGTGAGGCGGTCTTTTTGGGGGCAATTTTTCCGCCCCCAAAAGGTTGCCGCCTGAGGCCACCGCCTCACTCGGCCTCATTATAGAGCCGCCCTGACTCTAAGCAACTGCCTAACTCGCTTAATGGTTTTGCCGGCCCTGCGCACATTGCATTTTGAATTAAGTACATAGTTAGTAAATCGGCCCCACTGAGAACAAAGAATGTGAGTTATTTAATGTGCATTAAATCATAATACATGTTAGTAAATGAGGACCTTAGTTTCAAAAATGCCTGCATTTTAGGCAGGTATTTCTGAAGCTAAAAGTTCATGTGTAAGGATGGATGCACAGACAGACAGGCAGACAAAGTCTCAACAGGTGCTGTTGCTGGAGTCAAACATACCTAAAGAGAGCAGACAAACTACTTATAATTAGGTAATTTTTCTTAAAATGAGCATTAAAACTAAGCATTAATTAAGTCCTCTTCTACCTATGCCAATTATATTTCATATTTTGTCTGTATGTTTAATAATTTATGTATTTAAGTTGCAGTAAAAGTTGCAGATTTTATATGTTTTATATAAATAAATACATATAGTGTATACCCTCATCCCCATGATCCTCCCACCAAAGTTAAAAGCTTAGTTGGGGGAAGAACTGATATCCCCCACCCTCATTCATAGCATCATTTATTTACAATTATTTATGAAGCTTCTATACCATGAATCCATCTCAATCTCTGGGTTACAGATGACTACTCAGGTATGCGGGCCTGTGAATTCCTCCCTAAAGCTTTAGCAGACTTTGTTATGTGCTTTGTGTGTGCTTTGTTTTCATTTGTTTCCTAACCAGGGCTCCACAGATCAAACAGGGAACTTTCCTTGAGCACAGTAGGTTGCTGAACCCCAGTAACCTCCTCAGGTTTAGAAACTGTTAACACCTAATCAGGAGTTAGTGGGCCTGTTTCCTGAGTGCAGTTGAAGCCTGCATAAAAGGCTCCAGTGCCCTGCCCTTTTGAGGCTTTCCTAACCAGGGCTCCACCGATCAAACAGTAAGGATTTGAGGGTTTCTTTGTTTGTTTTATTATATTACATTGCTAGCTCTCTGACTGGGAGCTCTTTAAAGGGTTTTGTGTATATTTTTTAAAGCAAGGTTACTTTCATTTTTTGCTGTTTTAGGGGAACTTTCCTTGAGCACAGTAGGTTGCTGAACTCCAGTAACCTCCTCAGGTTTAGAAACTGCTAACACCTAATCAGGTGTTACTTCCCTCCCTACCCACCCCGACTCCCACCCACCCCTAGTGAGCAGTCTTGCTTTATAGGGCACCTCCCCCTTTAACAAATCACAGTGAATTGGACCAGCACATTTGTATATAATTAAAGAGATTTAACTGCTTTTTCTCTGAAAGGACAGCTGCGAAACCGGCTGGTACTTGGTAGATCTCTCTCTTTTGCTTTAACAGATACCTAAGCTCCATGAACAGAACAATGGCTGGGAAAAATCGTATTGCTAAAGCTGTTGCCCCTGTTACAGCTTCTGCCTCGGTCCAGACAGAGATCCTAATGCCAGTTGAAGGACCGGTTCCATGTGCAGGGTGCCTGCATGCTGAAGCTCTGACGAAACAAGTGGAGGAACTCAGAGAGGAGGTGGCGAGGCTGAGGAGCATTCAAGACAGTGAGAAGTACATTGATGAGATGCTTCTTGCAGCAACCAGGCTCTCCAGCACAGGAGAAGATGGGTGCCAACAGAATGTCGATGGTTGGACACAAGTCACCAGGGCCTGCAAAATCACCAATCCAACTTCTCCAGCCCTTGAATTGAAGAACCATTATGCAGCCCTGGAAGTGGAGGAGGAGAAAGCATCCCTGGAAAGGGAAGAACCAGAGTTCAAGTACCCCAAAGTTGCGGAATCAGTGACCAGAAGGAAACGAAGGGTAGTGGTGGTTGGAGACTCTCTTCTGAGGGGTACTGAGGCGTCCATCTGCCGACCAGACTTGATGTCCAGAGAGGTATGCTGTCTGCCTGGTGCCAAAATCCAAGATGTTACGGAGAGTTTGCCAAGACTCATCAAGCCCACTGACTATTACCCAATGTTGCTAATCCATGTTGGAACAAATGATACTGTCAGGTATACCTCGGAACGTATCAAAAGTGACTTCATGGCTCTGGGACAGAGGGTGAAGCAGTTAGGTGCACAGGTGGTGTTCTCTTCAATCCTCCCTGTTGAGGGTAAAGGCCAAGGCAGAGAGGCTCGCATCCTGGAGATGAATGCATGGCTGCGTGGATGGTGTCATCGAGAGCGTTTTGGTTTCCTAGACCATGGGATGCTGTTCCAAGGGTTGCAGAGCAGAGATGGCATCCATCTGTCCAAGAAAGGTCAACGCATCTTTGGTAGTAGACTGGCTAATCTACTGAAGAGGGCTTTAAACTAGATTCGTTGGGGATGGGTGAAGAAAGCCCCCAGGTAGGTGATACATTAAATACCTTTATGGAAATGGGTAACAGGGGTAACATATGGAAAGCAGTGTGTATTAATGCCCGTAGCATGGGAAATAAGATCCCTGAAGTTGAAGCTTTGGTGGGAGTGGCTGACTTGGATTTAGTGGCAGTTACAGAAACATGGTTCACAGAAAATCATGACTGGGATGTAACTATACCTGGCTATACTTTATTCAGAAAGGACAGGGTAGGAAGAAGGGGAGGAGGAGTGGCACTATATGTAAAAACTACTATTAAAGCTTTGGAATTACAGAGCTTAAAAGGGAGAGAGGAGGCATTGTGGGTTAAACTAGAAAGAGGGAAAGAGAAATCTATTTGCATTGGTGTGATATACAGAGCTCCCTCACAAGAGGAAGAGGTGGACAGAGAGTTAATTGAAGACATACGCAGCATTGCTAGGAAAGGGGAAGTGCTACTGATAGGAGATTTCAATATGCCAGATGTTGATTGGCACATTCCTGCTGCAGTATCATCTAGAAGTAAGGAGATACTGGATTCTCTACAGGGAGAACTATTCAGGCAATTGGTAACAGACCCCACACGTGAAGGGGCCATACTGGACTTGGTGCTTACCAATGGTGAAAGTGTTTCTGATGTTGTAGTGGGAGATCATTTTGCATCCAGTGATCACCAGATGGGGTGGTTCAGTATTAGGACTAGGGCTGTTAGATTCCATTCCAAGGTGAGGATCTTAGACTTTAGGAAGACTAACTTTGCGAAGATGGGCCAATACCTCAGGGAGTCGTTAGTGGGATGGGAACAGCTGGGGGATGTAGAAAAACAGTGGGCAAAACTGAAAGGGGGTATTTTAAAGGTAACCAACCTTTTTGTTAAAATGGTAAATAAAGGCAAAAGGAACAAGAGACCGCTATGGTTTTCGAAGGAAGTAGCTGAAAAAGTGAAGAAAAAGAGGGAGGCCTTCATGAAATACAAGAGATCACAGAGAGAGGAAGACAGGCATCTGTATTTGGAAAAACTTAGAGAAGCTAGCAAAATAGTCAAGAAGGCAAAGATTCAAAAGGAGGAGGAAATAGCCAATGCAATAAAATGGGGGGATAAGACATTTTTCAGATATATTAGTGAGAAGAGGAAGGGCAAAAGTGGTATTGTCAGACTCAAGGGTGCAGGGGGGGGGGAATATGTAGAAGCTGATAAGGATAAAGAGGAATTGCTTAACAAATATTTTTGTTCTGTGTTCACAGATGAATAACCAGGAGCAGGACCTCAGAAAACACCCACAAATAAGAACAGAAGCGAGGGACATCTTGAACAATTTTCAGAAGACTGTGTTCGTGAGAAAATAGCTCAATTTAAAGTAGACAAAGCGATGGGAGCAGATGGGATACACCCTAGAATACTGAGGGAACTTGGGGACATTCTAGCAACTCCACTGACTGACCTTTTCAATGCCTCATTGGAGTCGGGAGTGGTGCCAAAGGACTGGAGAGAGGCTCATGTGGTGCCTTTACAGAAAAGCGGAAGTAAGGATGTGGTTGAAAACTACAGGCTGGTTAGTTTAACTTAGGTGGTGAGTAAATTATTGGAAACGCTGCTGAAAGAGAAAATAGTGAGGTTTCTGGAGTCCAGTGGATTACAGGATCCGAGGCAGCATGGATTCACCAGAGGCAGGTCTTGTCAGACAAATCTTTTTGATTTCTTTGACTGGGTGACCAGGGAGTTGGACCGAGGGAGAGCTCTAGATGTGGTGTATTTAGATTTCAGTAAAGCCTTTGACACTGTTCCTCACAGGCGACTTATAAACAAACTGAGCACCCTAGAGATGGACCCTAAAGTTACTGCTTGGGTTAGAAATTGGTTGGGTGGGAGGTGACAAAGAGTACAAGTAAATGGAGCTCACTCTGAGGAGAAGGATGTTACCAGTGGTGTGCCCCAGGGATCTGTCCTTGGTCCAATTCTTTTTAACATCTTTGTTAGTGATATAGCGGAAGGGCTGTCAGGTAAGGTTTGCCTCTTTGTGGATGATACCAAAATCTGCAATAGAGTAGACACCCAGGAAGGTGTAGATAACATGAGGAGGGATCTAGCTAAGCTTGAAGAATGGTCTAGAATTTGGCAGCTGGGATTTAATGTTAAAAAATGTAAGGTCATGCATTTGGGCTGCAGCAATCCAAGGGAGCAATACAGTATAGGAGGTGAAGTATTTTTGTCCACTAAAGAAGAGCGGGACCTAGGCGTGGTTGTGTTTGATGATCTTAAAGTAGCTAAACAGGTAGAAAAGGCGACGGCAAAAGCTAGAAGGATGCTTGGGTGCATACGGAGAGGAATGGCTAGCAGAAAAAAGGAGGTGATAATGCCTCTGTATAAGTCTTTGGTGCGACCTCATTTGGAGTATGGTGTGCAATTCTGGAGACCGCACCTTCAAAAGGATGTGAACAGGATGGAGTCGGTGCAGAGGGTTGCTACTAAAATGATTAATGGGCTTCATTATAAAGCATATGAGGACAGACTTAAGGATCTTAATATGTACACATTAGAGGAAAGGCGGGATAGAGGTGATATGATTGAGATGTTTAAATACCTCCGTGGCATAAATGTTCAGGGAGAAAGCCTCTTTCAATTGAAAGCAAGTTCTGCTACGAGGGGACATGGGATGAGGGTGAAGGGAGATAGATTCAGGAGTGATATGCGGAAATATTTCTTTACAGAAAGAGTAGTGGATCCATGGAATAGTCTCCCAGTGGAGGTGGTAGAGATGAAGACAGTAACTGAATTCAAAAAAGCATGGGACCAACACAGAGGATCTCTAAAGGTAAAAAGTGGACTGTTGTAGTTGTTGTTATGGAAGGACAGACTAGATAGGCCATGTGGTCTTTTTCTGTCATCATGTTTCTATGTTTCTATTTCTTCTCTCTTGCTTCTGGGACCAGAGATAGGAGACCAAGGGCCGAGGAAGGATCACTGTGTTTGTTGCCCCGGCTAGAAATTCATTACATGCAACACAAACTATATATCGGTGCTCCCTCCCTCACTATTATTGATAGATAACACCCCCCTTCCCAAAAATTCCTTTGTGAACTCTGTTCACATAATGCTAGTATTTCTCCTTCAAATCAAATGTTGCAACAAGAAAATTGCAGTGAAGTGGCAAATGCATAGCAGGAATAAAAATAAGTACTGAGGAATATTTACTTAACATCATATGAAGAGGCTGTGATAGTCAAAGGGTCAATGTGATCAAAGAGAACACAAACCATGTATTTATTTATTTAACTCTTATTATTATTATTATTATTAAGTATTTATAGAGCACTACCAAGCATACACAGCGCAGTACAAACACATAAGTAGACAATTCCTGCTCATAGAGCTTACAATCTAAAATATGAACAAACAGGACATAATAGTACAGTAGGAATAAGGAGCTGAAACACAAGGGAGGGGAATTATGAATCAAAAGCGGCCTCAAAGAGGTGACTAAACTAAAAAAAGGTCTACGAAGGTTAGCTTTTCGTGCCTCTTCTCGCACCTGTTATTGTTGCCACAGAAACTACCGCCGCTCTATCTCTACATGCATGGTTGCACAACTCTTTTATACATAAATCCAACAAAAAAGAAGGAGGTGAGAAAAGAAGTTAGTGTAGCTGGGTTTAAAAAAAGTTTGGACAACTTCTTAGAGAAAAAATTAAGACAGACCTGGGGAAATCCACTGCTATCCCTGGGTGTAAGCAGAATTGAAGCTGAAGTGAGTACTAACAGGCAGGATTCAATCTTCATGCTGATGTAGGTAGTCAACTGTGGCAGCATTAATGTGAGAACCACCACTTGACTGGACTTTGAGTTTCTTTGAGAGTGCCACTTTGCTGCCGCCTGTTGGAGCTGCTGCAACTGTGAAACATGCAGAGACTTTGCTGGCATGCTGAAAGTGGAAAGATCACTCCATAACCTCCTATGAGAGCCAGCGGTGGTGTTCCTTGTAGTGGATTGGCAGCCATGCTACGCACAAGCTTCATGTCCTGTGCTGTCATACTCATGTGTCTGACTCTGACTGACCAACTCACTATACTGGGAGCTCCTCCACTCCCTCTATTCTCTGTATCTGGCTACCTGGTAAATATCACCCTAGCAGCGTGCCACAAGAGGAAAGGACAGAGGTCCGGCATGTTAGGTGCCCTGAAACAAAGCTGAAACAAGTTGAAAAGTGCACACTGTGACACAATGGCCAGTTTCCCTCATTCACAGGATCGGACATTCAGCGGCTTCATCGGTGTGTGCCAGGGAGTCCGCGCATGTGTGTGTGTCAGTGGATGCATGCATTTGTGTCTTTCTGAGTGTCATGGAGACTTCCAGAGGCTACATACGTACGTACATGCATGTGTATGTCAGTGCAATGGGGACTGCCGGATATTACATACATGTGTGTGTGAATGTCTGTGTGTGTATGCATGTGTGTCATGAGGCTTGTTGGGGGCTATGTGCATGTCTGTATCATGGAGGGTGTCGGGGGCTGCATGCAAGCATGTCTGTGTGTCATGAGAAGTATCAGAAGCTGCATGTAGGTGTACGTTCGGAGCTGTGTGTGCATGTGAAAATAGCACATTTACAGTGTGAAAAAGTGACACATTTCTTCTTCCTTCATTTGCAAAATCATACGTGTGTGTGTGTGTGTGTGAAGGAAGAGTTCAAAAAGAGATGATAAAAGTGTATCTCATTATGGTAGTAGGGGTTGTATGAGGAACCTTTATAACTGGTGTTGCCTCTCTTTAAATAGTGGATGTGTAGTGACTGTGTGTATATGCATGTAGTGCAGCATTTAGCATTTATTTATGCAGCAATGCTTATATACTGCTTTTCACTGGGTCAAAGTGATGTACATTCAGGTATGGCATATATTTCCCTTGTTCCCAAAGAGCTCACAATCTACATTATGTACCTGAGGCAAGGAGCACCTTTGGGACTAGAAACCCCAATCCCTCCAGCCTGAGGTTGCTGTCCAGCAGTGGGATTCAAACCCCTGACCCCCTGGCCCGAGGTAACGTGCCCCAACCACTAGGCTACTCCTCCCTCAAGGCTTTTAGCATACATTCATTGTGCCCTTTTCTCCCCTCTCTTTAACCTTAATCCCTTGTACTCTCTTTGTATAGACTCTCTCTTGCTACCTCCCCCCACTTGTGGCATATCAAGGGTGAAGCAATGGGAGCAGTCTGCCCCAGGTGATAGTAGTCCAATCAAAATATAAAACCCAGCATACAGGTATTCAAACAAAGAACAATCCAAACAATAGTGAATACCCTGATCCCAAACTGAAACCAATTCTTATTTTTTGTCGGGCATAAACTGCAAGAGAAAGAGGAAAACCCCTCTCACTCCCACGCAGTACATGCCCCTTTTAATCGTTTTTATTCAAAACATCATTCAATACGTTCTTCTGTTTATCAAAATGAAAAACCACACTTAGCTGATCGATCACACACCTGTTCCAGGTGATAGTAGTGGCAGCAAACTTACTTTACTTGTTTGTCATGCAGCATGCTGCTACCTCCACTCCAGGCCTTGTAGTGTTTCCTCTCCCAAAATCTCACGATAACACCACAAGACTTCGCCCAGGAAGTAACAGCTGCTGGGGACAGACCTGGAATGGAGGCAGTGACATGCCATGTGGCAAACAAATAAGTTTGACACCCAGTCTATGATACGTGGTGATCAAACAAGGATACTTTATTAATAAACCTGAGAGCCCGACACAGGCCGTGTTTCGTATTTGTCACTTCATCAGGGGATACAGGTTTGCTGCAAATACAGAAACATTGCACCTATAACATTAAAACTATAGCACTTCTAACATAAAACTTAAAAACATTAAAGTAATATGATTAATAATAAATAAATAATAAATACAATAAAAGCAATAAATAATAAATCATAATGTATAACTATAAATATAAACCTAAACAAGTGTTCTCATGATTGGAACCAGTGACTTACTAGTATCAGCTTCCTTACAAACTATGCTACTGGGGGCCTCATATTTATGTATCAAAACAAAGACTATAAAAATACTGACAAGTCTCTCTCTAAATTGAGCCCATGTGGGGCCAAAGACTCTAGTTGAAAAATATATCTTTGCTCCAGCCGCTGCAGCATCTTATCAGCATCTCCACCCCTCCAGTTAAGTTTCGCTTTCTTTATCAAAAAGAACTTTAAATCACTAATACGATGCTTGAGCTCTTGCCAGTGCGCTACAAGTGGTTTTTCAATTGCACCCCTCTTGATGCTACTCCTATGTTCGATAATCCGCACCTTAATGCTCCTGATGGTCTTCCCTACATAGAGCTTATTGCACAGGCACTGTATAACATACACTACATGGGATGTATCACAATTGGAAAATTCTTCTATCCGAAATTCTTGCCGTGTGGTAGGGTGTATAAACTTCTCACGTATCACATGTGTGCACACCGAACAACGTCCGCATTGGTATTGCCCCTTATATTTGGAGATAAATTTGCGCTCAGTGAGTGCTGACGGCACTAACATGTTTTTTAAATTAACATTCCATTTATGTGCTACTGTAATTGCGGTTTCCTCAAATCCTGGTAGTGTCTGAATTAGGTGCCATTCTTTCTTCAAAATCCTTGTGACCTGTTTTGAATAGACAGAGTACAGTAGAGGGCAAACCATGCCAACATCTTTTTTCTTTTGATGTTGTTGAAGCAATGTGTCCCGAGGTGTATTTCTTGCTCTACAATATGCTTGCTCGATGTGTTGCATCAGGTATTTCCTTGCTATGAACCTATCTTTCATCGACTCAGCATGTGTCTCAAAATCCTGAAGTGTAGTGCACGTTCTTCTA
Organism: Ichthyophis bannanicus; assembly: GCA_033557465.1. NCBI lineage: Eukaryota > Metazoa > Chordata > Amphibia > Gymnophiona > Ichthyophiidae > Ichthyophis > Ichthyophis bannanicus. The sequence continues at coordinate 391,324,072 of CM066036.1, forward strand.
GCTCTAAAAAATTGCCCTACTGGTAAATTCCTTTTTAAGGCTGGATTGTGAAAGCTGTCAAAGTGCAGCAAATGGTTACGGACTGTTGGTTTTCTGTACATAGCGGTTATGAATTGTTTATTCTCTTTTTTAATGACTAAATATGGTAATTTTTGTATATCATATGTGATCTGGAATTTTAAGTTCACATCCAGGCTGTTAATCCACTGATTAAAGTTTCCTAAACTACCGACATCTCCATCCCAAAGGATCAAGACGTCATCTATGTAGCGTATCCAAAGTTTGATATTATCTTTGTATATATGTTCTTTCAAAAACATTTCCTCAAATTTAAACATATATAAATTGGCCACATCAGGTGCCATTGATGACTCCATGGCTACCCCTTTTATCTGCTTATAAAATATATCCCTAAAACAGAAATAGTTTTCACATAGGGCAAATTTCGCTATAGCCATTAGGAATGCAGTGGGGATACGCTTAGATTCAGTCCTTCTTAATAAATATTCTTCCATGATTATTAGACTTTCTGCCTGGGGAATGTTGGTGTATAATGATTCCACGTCTAACGTGACTAATATAATATTTTCATTAGGTCCTTGAAAATTTGATAAAATATCAATAACATGTTACAATCCGCTGGTAGTTGGTTGATCTAACTCTAGGTAGAACCGCGAATTCCCCATTGGATAGTCTACAATGTTACTTGGGGCTGATGTTTTTATCAAATTCAACTATTTATCCAGCTAGTATTTATTACTTCATTTAACTATTTATTTATTTATTTCTTATTGGTTTACAATTTTATTGGTTTACAATTCAATACATCATCTCTAACCACTCACGTAGTCAGGATACTTCATTTAATTATTGATTTTATTCATTTTTATGCATTTTGCTATTAATGTTATGAATCACAGTTGGAAGAGTTATCCGATTATTTTAATAATTTTATATTATCAATTCTAGACATAGAACCATGATATATTTACAATGGATACACAATTGCACTGGACACACGCACGGTTTTGATAATGAACGGGGTCATTGTTATATCCCACATTGAAGCTCGAGTCTTTACCTAGCAACTGATGACGCAAGAACTGACAAATTGTTTTACAATATAAGAATAGTCGGGATCATTCTAATGAACGTTTTGAACATATTCACCTAATTAACTAGGAGATTAGTTCTTAAGATTTTGAATTTATGTAGCCGATCTAGTACATGAAAGATAGGACCATCACACTAGGTTTGTGATAATCAAAGTGGTTAATATATGAACCTGCAACGCCCGTACCTTCATCAAGTAATTTGTGAGGTGTATGATTCGTAGGTAGTTACGTCACTTTTCCCGCAGTTTACAAGAGCGCAAGTGCGGGCGTCTTTGATGAAAAATTTTCTTTGTGAAGTAGACGGCGGTTCTTCTTCATTCAAGATCCCTCAGATTTTGTGACAGTAGGTGTTATCAAAGTCTTTTATTATCTTCATGTACTGTGACGAATAATAGAGAAGTTTCGAGGGCATGGGTGATATAACATTAGGTTATGGATAGAGGATATGTGTTTGAAGAGGATAATCATATGATGGCAAAGGATCGATTGAACTTTGTAGTCTTACATAGCATTACCATAGATCAGTTTTAAAAAAAACAGCAACTCTCTATAAGGATAGGAATGTTCCTATTTGTGCCGCGGTATAATGCGGATAAACATTGAAAGTCTCTTTACGCAATTGAGTCGCTATCTGTTAGAATATTCAAAGCATGGCCTCGAGAGATAATCCTTCATGGTTTTAGAAGCGATATTGCAGGTAGTTAGGAATAATATCAATTGCAGTAAGATACTGCCCCTAAAAATGAGTCGATTTGACCTGTAGAATTGTTTTTATAGGCGAGTCTTAAAAGTGAAAGAGATTCGTCCGGTCATGAGCCACTCATTTGTCTGATATGTTTTTAACATACTCACTGTTTACTTTTTATCTACATCTTTATAGAAGGAAGCAGAGACTCACTTTGAGAAAAGAGTCCAAGTTTCATCGATAAGACGTTAGACCGTGAAATACGGGTATGGCAATCCCTGAATGAAAATTTTTTTAGCGATATACATTAGTAACATCGAGACTTTACATTAAGGTTAAAATGGCTTAGTATTTAGCATTAGCAACACGATTGCTCACATTCATGTTTGTTATACAAACTGAAGTTCGGTTGGCCTTACAACTTTTATTCTTGGCTGCTATGGTTTTATAATAATGATCTTATTCTTAATAAATATTTTTTTAATTCTTCGTTTAGTTCTATTTATACATTCGTTTTTTAGTTATATTTATGATTTTACAGATCGTGGTTACAGTTGATTTATTTCTGGTTGTTCTACTCACTCAACTCCTGCTCCTGTTCAATGATATGTAAGCACAGTGGTGACACATAGCACGGTTTTATATATGTATTTTTGGTTATTATAATTTTTATTTCTTTTTATTTCTATTTATATAAGTATGTTTTTACAGTTTGTGGTTATAATTGATCCAGTATTTATTACAAGTTGTCCCACTCATTTAACTCCCGCTCCTGTTCAGTTAAATATAGGCACAGTATTTACATATAGCATGGTTTTATACATGAGTTTTTCTTTCTTTTTTATGTGATATTACACACCTTTTCATGTTGTAGATATTTTAATAATTTATTTATGATCTTATTGGTTTCTTGTAACAATAATTATTTATTGCTTTTATTGTATTTATTATTTATTTATTATTAATCATATTACTTTAATGTTTTTAAGTTTTATGTTAGAAGTGCTATAGTTTTAATGTTATAGGTGCAATGTTTCTGTATTTACAGCAAACCTGTATCCCCTGATGAAGTGACAAATACGAAACACGGCCTGTGTCGGGCTCTCAGGTTTATTAATAAAGTATCCTTGTTTGATCACCACGTATCATAGACAGGGTGTCTTGTATATAACGTGGTGAAGTGCTCCCCCATTGGACCTGATAAACAAGTAAGTTTGCCCATGGAGTGGGGAAGGGCTTCTCTGGGTGCCAGATAGGCTCAGTATGCCACTGCCCCCACTGTGTTACCTTCCCAGTCTCTGCCTCTGTCTCCTTCTCCTTGTCCTTGCATTCTCATCCCATGCCCTCATGCCCATCCCACTGCCACCATTTTTCCCAAACCTACTGCCCCTTTAAATGTTATGTTACCTCCTGTGTATTTCTGGCCCCATCTCTTTTTCCTATAACAGGTTTTTTCTGCTCTTCAAGCCCCAGGAGCAGCCACCTGCAGCACTTGGTTAGTGCGCTCCGGCCACAGCCTAAGGCACTTGAAGACATGGAGCAGGAACTTTAGCATGGCACTGTGTCTGGCTGAGGCAATAAAAGTATGGGCAGCGTTTGGAGAGTGGCTGCCGCCGGCTCACCATGCTCAGGCCCCACTATCTGTGCTAGAGCGCAGGCACTTGCACCTTCCTGGCTGCCATACACTTGGCATACTTTGTGAACATGTGTACCAAGCACGGCCACACCTCACTTAAGTTTTCCATCTGCCTGCCTGCCTGACCTCATGCTCAGCCTGTGTTTCATATGCCTGCAGTTAAAGAAGAGCCCAAGCAATGAGGGGGCAGCATCACACTCAGCTTGGCCTATGAGCTCAGCTGCCATCAAGCTGCTGTGCAACTTATTGCCGACCCCAAGATCTCTGATGGCGCCATCAATGGACCCTTCATCTATGCCACCTCGGCCGGCAACAGTGCTGTGCTCAAGTTCCTGCTCCACACTATCAAGCAGGGGCACAGCAAGTGTGTGGGGGTGCTGAGTGGCTGGCCCAGAGGAGGGGAAGGGCATGGGGTGAGAATGCAAGGGGAGGGAGAAAGAAAAAAAGGCTGGGAAGGTAACAGAGTTGGGGCAGTGGCATACTCAACCTATTTGTCCCCCAGAGCAGCCCCTCCCCACCCCACCCCATGGGCAATCAATGTATTTATTTAGCGGCTGATAGCTCCCGAGGGAGGTGTGGAGCAGAAGGAAGCCACAATCACGGCCAGCAGTGTTATTGTAGACCCACAGGACAGGCTTCTGACCAGCGCCCTTGAAGACTGGTGCTCCCTGCCATGCATACCCTGCTTCCCGGGTAGTGCCAGCTCTGGTTTGAAGTTGCGGCTATGCGAGAAGCATGTTATTGGGAAAATAGAGTATTTGTTATATATGGTTGGGAGAGAATACATATTGATTGTTTATAGGCTACCGAAATGTTCTGGGGGTTCATCTCAGATTCTATTGAATTATAAGGCAACACTGAGTGATCAATACACAGATTTATTAATAGTGGGTGATTTTAATGCTTATGTGAGTGGGAGAGGGAGTAGACATGATTTGGAATTTTTTAAAGCTATGGAGGGCATGGTTTGAAGCAATGGGTTGGTAAAACTGCTCACAATGCAGATCATGTCCTGGACTTAGGTGTTTACACCTGTGATGTCTACTCTGGTTCGCGAAGTGGAAAGAGTGTTGCTGCTGGCCTAGACTGACCACTTTTAAATTCTAGTCAGTCTGGATTAGGATTATTTGAGGATGGCTAAACTGAAAGGTTATATGGCGGACTTATGTCAAGCATGTACAGGATCTATTAGAGGCAATGAATACAGTGGGTGAAATTTGTATTGGTCATTATCTGGAGGATTCCGGGCATATACAAAATAAGGGTTTATGGGACATGTTTACTAAGCTCTGCAAAGTGCTCTCTCATTCTGTTAAATGATTCTGCTAGGGAAGTTACAACTCTAAAAAGTTTGAGGACGATTACCTTATCTCTGACTGATCACATCCCATTTAGCTTTCCAAATTTTCTGTTTATATTTTCTAGTTTTTGCTAAACATAATAGTTTATCCTCCTGTTTTTCTATTTTATGCCAGTTATGTGCTAATTGATGCACCTGCCTTTTCAGCATTCTTAGTTCCTCATTAAATCAAATGACACTCTACTTCCAATGGACATTTAGTTACTTGGTTATTTATTTTTAAAACTTTTATATCCCAATGTATTCTACACTGCATTCACAGCACTGTAGAATACATAAAAGATCATCAGAACATAACTTCCCTCTTTGGTACATCACACACTACAGACAGGGACTTGCGGATTATGGATGAGATGGTTTACAGGGAGCATTAAAAAAATTGGCAAAACAGACGTATGTCGATTCTGTAAGAAAGACCTAGAAACAGTGACTCACCTCATAGCTGGCTGTGAAGTTCTGATAGCGGAAAATTTCTATACAGAAAGGCACAACAAAGTAGCACACCTCATACAGTAGAAACTCTGTAAACACTACATCACTGTGCATGAAAAGCACCGGGGTCATGACCCTAAGAGAATTACAGAGAATGAAGAGGTTATGAACATCTGGGACATTCCCATTGCGATGGATAAGAAACTGGATGTGAGGAAACTTGACATAGTGGTATAGGAGAAAAACATCAGAACGGCATTGACAATAGAGGTGTTGGTTCCGAGTGAATTGCATGGAGAGGCAAATGATCCTGAAGTACCAGAAATGCAGTCAGAGAGCAAGAACATGTGGCAGAAAGATACAGAAATATTTCCTATCAAATTGGGAGCCACAGGCTTGATAAAGAAGTTCCAAGCACATCTTCTCAAACTACCCATACAGTGCCTTGTGAAAGTATTCATTCCCTCGGTTTTTGTTCTGTTTTGTCACATTACAACCTGGAATGAAAATGGAGGTTCATTTGGATGTTAGGTAATGGACCTAACAATGTAGTCCAAATTGATAAAGTGGAATGATAATAAAATACCTTGTGTATATATTAAAAAAAAAAGTAAAAACTGAAATGTTGTGAGTGTTTATGTATTCATCCCTTTTGCTATGAAATCCCTAAATAAGATTTGGTCTAACCAATTAACCTCAGAAGTTACATAATTAGTTGATTAGGGTTCACTTGTGTGCAATCAGTGTTGCATGATCTGTCACATGATGCCTGTATAAATATACCTGTTCTGAAAGTCCCCTGACTCTGCAACACCACTAAGCAAGCAACATGAAAACTAAGGAGCACTCCAAACACGTCAGAGACAAAGTTGTGGAGAAGTATAGATCAGGATTGGGTTATAAAAAAATATCCCAAATTCTGAATATCCCACAGAGCACCATTAAATCCATAACAACAAAATGGAAAGAATATGGCACCACTATAAACTTGACAAGAGAAGGCCACCCACCAAAACTCACATACCGGGCAAGGAGGGCATTAATCAGAGATGCCAGAAAGACACCAAGATAACACTAAAGGAGCTGCAAAGATCCACAGCGGTGATGGGAGTATCTGTCCATAGGACCACTAAGCCGTACATGCCAATGGCTCTGCACTGGTGCCAATGTCTGTGCTGGTACCATTATCGATGGGCCGGTGCTTGAGGGCAAAGGTTTGATGGGAGCCAAGGCTGCCAATAGAGCTGCCAAGCTCTGCTCGATGGCCAGTATGCGCTGGTCTATGGAGGCTGATGATGCTTGGGTATCAGTGACAGATACTTGCGCCACCATTCCAGAGCACGGCACCAGTAGCTGTCCTGAGGTCGAGGCCTCAGGAGCATCCTGTGGCCCCTCGATGGCTTTGGAGGGCAAGTACTCCCACCGGGGCTGTTTGGCAGGCCGATCCACCTCAAGGGCAACACCCGAGGCATCTCGATGTTTGAAACAAGATCTACCTCTGGAGGAATTTTCTGTCTTCGATGAAGACTTGTGCTTGGAAATTTTTGATACCTGAGATCCATGGGAGGAAGATGAGGCTCTCGATTACATCGATGCCAAAGATACTGCATCCGAAACAAAGAGAGCTTCAAATTTAGAGGCCCGGTTCTGCAGGCCTTTCTTTCTCATCTTTTTACAAAGGGGGCATTCTGTTGGCTGGTGGTCAGGCTTGAGGCATTTCAAGCACCAGTCATTGGTGTCAGTTGCCAAAATGGTACTGGCACACTTAGAGCCTTTTTTTAAACCACTAGTCAGTTTCTCCATACCATCGGTGGAGAGCATGGTAGGCTTAAGGCCTAAGATGGCGTCGATATTGTAATGGGGAAGAGACATCCTGTGATATGGAAACAGAGGAACCTAGGTGCAGTAGGGCTGTTTCTGGTAGGAAGGATAAGCTCAGGACTCCCAGTTGCCAGGAGCAACACAAACAATCCCAGCCACGAGGGCAGGAACCCCGCCCACCTAGCAGACAATCCCCATCTCCTGGCCCTGATAGCTTTCACCTGGGAGGGGGAAGGGCTAGATTAGCTCCCAAGCAAACGTATAAGAAATGTTCATTAGAGTTTAGCAACAGCAAGAGGAAGGACAACAGCAACGGGAAGAGCAGCGGCAAGGAGAGGCTGAGGAATGAGAGCGAGAACAGGGAAGACGGAGTAGAACAGAATCAGCTGGAAAGTTTGTGCAAGCTGAGGTCTGGCTCTTGGAAGCAGCGTCTTTCCCGGTGTGAAAGGAAAACGTATGTAAGTGATTCAGTGGATTCTGAATGTGAGAGAGAGAGAGACAGAAAGCAGCTGACAGGAAGAACTGGAGGAGCAGGGCACAAAAACCCTTTGACCAAAACTCCAGGTATTTATCCTATGGTGAAGGCACCCAAAGGGAGAAGTTACCAGTGAGGATAGCTGGGAAGCACTTACAAGCTCCAAGGAGTGAAAGATATACAGTGCAAGACATTTGTATGTCAGAAGAAGAGGGTGAGCAGCCAGAATACAGAGAAAAACCTCTGAGGTTTAAACCCCATCCTGAGAGAGCTGTGCACGGACTTTCTCCTGCCTCAAAGCCGGAAGGTAGGCTGTATAATCATTGCAAAAGTGGTTATAAGAATTTCTCTCATAGAAACTATAAAGAATATGATTCTCCCCTAAGCTATGCCAAGAGATATAGTAAAGCTAATCCTTACCTCATAGAGGCAATAATAGAGAAGCCTCTGGAACAGACAGCAGAGAATAATCTGGAAACGTTGTATACAAGGCAGAAGTTGTATTCAGCTGATAGCCAGCCGGAGTCAATGCTAATTGATCCTCCAGATGAACAGTTGTCTGATACTCAAATGGATTGTACGTTAACAGTTACAAATGATAGGATTTCACTGTGCTGAGCCAGATATCTTGAAGAAGCTGGTCAACTGGCAGTTGAGAAGCACAGGACTTTATTTCCTACTACCAAGGGACTGTATGCAATGAATACCGTACCATTTGTGATTTAAGTTGGAATCTGTTATAAGTTATTTTCCTACCTTCTGCCAGAGTGAATGGCTTTTTGTTCCTATGTTACTTTGTGTTTGAATCCGCCCTGGGAGGGGAATTAAAAGCCTGTCTTTGCCTGAACCACTCGATTCACGACTACAACTTATTGAAAAGGTCCACAACTACACCCTTAACCTTTCAATAAAAGGTCTCCAGGCTACCTACCCCGTATGCTGAAGCTACGGGCGGACTACTGGTGACAGGAAATGGCGTAGTTTTACGGATTTTTAAAACACAGTACAAGGACAGTATCAAGGGAAAAAAAAATATCAGCTTGTTAAAGAAGAAAAGGATTACCTGTGAATCAGGAGAAGTTCGGCTATCCTGAGGAAAAGAGGAAAGCACGGACCGGACTGCGGATACAGACCTGACTTGGAGCCACCCAGGATATCTTTCTCAAGGCAAGATCCTGCACCGTGCTCAGGTACAAGTAAGGGGGCACGGGTGTAATAGGATTGGTGAGAAAGTGTCCATATCTGTGCTATAGGTGGGAGGCAGTGAAAATATTTATTTGGTACCGCACTTGGTGGGGCCTCTGTTGTTTTCTTCTATTTCTGCAGATACAGAAAACCTGAGATGGATCCCCAGGACGTAAAGAGCTGGATGGAGGCTCAGTGGAAAGCGCAGAGTGAACTAGCCAGAGTGATCCAAGAAAAAACTGTAGCCGCCATGAATGCACAGCAGCAGCCTCTTCTTGAGCTACTGGGAGCGCTGCTGAAGCAGACTGTGGACAAAGAGGAGACTATTCCCTCAGTACAAGTGGGGGTAGGACTTGCTAATTGTGGTGCACTAGCACTGGGACAATTTAAAGCCAATGATAATTTTGATGATTTTGCTGATGCATTTGAAAGAATAGCAGAATCAGCTAACTGGCCAACTGACCAGTGGGCTGTCCGGTTCGCTATGTCTCTGTCAGGTGAGGCACTAGCAGCGTACAAAACAATGCCCGCTGATCAGGCGTCCAATTACCTGAATGTAAAAATTGCTGTAAGAGACAGGCTGGGTTTGACTCCCATGCACTACAGGCGTTTATTCAGGGAAGCTAGGCTTAGGCCTACAGAAACACCGAAAGCACTATTTCAGAGATTAAAGGGTCTAGCGCTGAAATGGCTTACTTCTGAAAGGAAGATGGTAGAAGCTTTGGTAGATACCATAATTATGGAGCAGTTCCTTGAAGCCGTACCACCCGAGGTAAAAGCTTTCCTAGTGCTCCAGAAATGCAGTTCCACCGAGGAAGCGGCTGACCTCACTGACAGATACTTTGAGGCGGAGTTAGCCGGGACCTCTAAGAAAAATATGTTAAAGGTGGCTGGCATTGATAAGCTATGGGGTCTAGAAAAGTCCTCTAAAAGGAATATGCTTGACCAAAATGTAAACAAATTTTCTAGGAGAAAATGTTATAATTGTGGTCAGCTAGGACACATACTCAAAGATTGTACAATACGCACTGCCTTAATGTCAGGAAAGGAGAAACCCCTAGGGGAGGGATTTCTGCTGAAGGTCCGAGTGGAAGGGGTAGAGGCTCTGGCACTGCTGGACTCCGGAGCAGACCAGAGTATGGTCTCCCAGAGGTTGTGGAAGACCATCACGGACCATGACCAATCCGCCCGGAGCCCAGCAGATGGAAGAGTAAAAGTGAGATGCGTACATGGGGCAGCCTCGTATTACCCTCTGTATGAAGTGTCAGTACAGGGACTAGGCACTAACGAAGACGTGCAAGTGGCAGTAGTCCCGAAACTCCCTTATGATGTGGTTCTAGGGCGTGATTGGCCTCCACTTGACAAGGAGATGGAGAAAGGCCTTAGGGAAAAACCAGACCTGGCCTTTGTAGAAGCTCCAGGAACGGGTAGCTTGCAGCCCGGGATCCCTAAGACAGAAACCCTGGCCAAGAAAATCTCAACTCCCTTATTTGAGAAACCCCGTAAAGGTAGTGTCCAGCCTCACCCACAGGTACGTGATAAGTCTGTACAGCAAAAGAAGTTTATTTTGCAATTTACTAAGACATCTCCTCAGGCCCAAAGTCCGCAGAGGGCTTCCGAAGCCTCCGTAGGCTACGACCTATTTAGCATAGAGGATATTGTAGTCCCAAAGGGGGGGAGAACATTAGTTGACACGGGCTTGCAAATACAAATACCTGAAGGGTGTTATGGGAGAATAGCACCGCGGTCGGGGTTAGCGGTTAAGCACTTTTTAGATGTGGGAGCTGGGGTAATAGATCCCGACTATCGAGGCCCGGTAAAAGTCCTCCTTTTTAACTTCAGTAAAGAGGACTATAAAGTGAAAACAGGCGATAGGATCGCCCAACTAATTTGCGAGCGAGTAGGCTTTTCAGTGGTAGTGGAGGTACCCTCGCTGACTTCCACAAGTCGGGGAGTGAGCGGTTTCGGCTCTACCGGAAGGGGGGAGGTAAAAAGCCTGACAGCTTTGGCTGATGAAAAAAGGGAAGAAGACCTAGGCCCGCAACCAGCCGATTGGAAGGAACATCCGAAGCCAATAATTGGCGTGGATCTGTCCCTACAACAAAAAAAAGAGTTAGCTACGGTGTTGGCAAGGTTCTCAGACGTCTTAACGATGGTGCCAGGGGAGACGCATATTGTGGCACATGAGATTATCACAACACCAGGGAAAGTAGTCAGACAGAGGCCGTATAGGTTACCCGAGGCCAAGAAGAATGAAGTTATATCCCAAGTAAAGGAAATGGTGGAGATGGGAATAGTGGAGGAGTCCAGAAGCCCCTGGTCGAGTCCCATTGTGTTAGTCCCAAAACCCGACGGTACCCTCTGTTTTTGTATAGATTTCAGACAAGTCAATAACATATCGCAATTCGACGCGTACCCAATGCCCAGAATTGACGACTTGCTGGATCGCTTGGGCCAGGCGCAATATTTAACCACGCTGGATTTAACAAAAGGGTACTGGCAAATACCATTGACCAGGGACTCGAAACCCAAGACAGCGTTTAGCACGCCAGTGGGCCTGTACCAGTTCCGCCGTATGCCATTTGGTTTGCACGGCGCAGCGGCTACATGCCAGCGACTGGTAGACCAGGTGTTAAGACCTCACCAAGACTACGCGTTAGCCTATATGGATGACGTTGTCATCTATAGCAGCACGTGGAAAGAACACCTATCCAGGGTAGAGGCGGTTTTAGGGGCCATATGGAAAGCCGGGTTAACCCTAAACCCTGGAAAGTGTTTATTTGCCAGCAGAGAGACCAAGTATTTAGGACATGTGGTGGGGAACGGAGTGGTAAAGCCTCTGGCAAGTAAAATCGATAGCGTCCGGAATTTCCCCAGACCATCTGACAAAAAACATGTACGTAGCTTTTTAGGCCTCATCGGTTATTACCGTAGGTTTATTCCCACGTTTGCGGAAGAAAGCGCTGTATTCGCAGACATGCTTAAAAAGAATGCGCCCAACTCTGTGAAATAGACCCCGGAAGCGGAAGAAGCTTTTGTATCTCTTAAAGAGAAGCTTTGTAGAGCTCCGGTCCTGAAAGGGGTTGATTTTAAATTACCCTTTATAGTGCAGACTGATGCCTCGGAGACCGGGTTGAGGGAGGTCATGTCCCAAAAGTTTGAAGGGATAGAGCATCCAGTCACCTATCTTAGCCGAAAATTATCTGGTACAGAAAGGAAGTATTCCACAGTGGAACGAGAATGCTTAGCTATAAAATGGGCTGTGGAGGCATTGAGGTTCTACCTCACAGGCCGTAGATTTCTCTTGGTCACGGACCACGCTCCATTAAAATGGCTCGGCCAGATGAAAAATAACAATGCTCGTTTGACAAGGTGGCATTTAGCCCTGCAAGCCTTCAACTTCGAGGTACAGCATAGGCCAGGAAGACTACATGGCAGCGCTGATGCGTTAAGCAGGATTACAAGCTGGCAGACTCAGGAAGCTGCAGCCTGTAATATCTTAAGGGGGGGGGGATATGTAATGGGGAAGAGACATCCTGTGATATGGAAACAGAGGAACCTAGGTGCAGTAGGGCTGTTTCTGGTAGGAAGGATAAGCTCAGGACTCCCAGTTGCCAAAAGCAACACAAACAATCCCAGCCACGAGGGCAGGAACCCCGCCCAGCTAGCAGACAATCCCCATCTTCTGGCCCTGATAGCTTTCATCTGGGAGGGGGAAGGGCTAGATTAGCTCCCAAGCAAACGTATAAGAAATGTTCATTAGAGTTTAGCAACAGCAAGAGGAAGGACAACAGCAAGGGGAAGAGCAACGGCAAGGAGAGGCTGAGGAATGAGAGCGAGAACAGGGAAGACGGAGTAGAACAGAATCAGCTGGAAAGTTTGTGCAAGCTGAGGTCTGACTCTTGGAAGCAGCGTCTGTCCCGGTGTGAAAGGAAAACCTATGTAAGTGATTCAGTGGATTCTGATTCTGAATGTGAGAGAGAGAGAGAGAGAGAGACAGAAAGCAGCTGACAGGAATAACTGGAGGAGCAGGGCACAAAAACCCTTTGACCAAAACTCCAGGTATTTATCCTATGGTGAAGGCACCCAAAGGGAGAAGTTACCAGTGAGGATAGCTGGGAAGCACTTACAAGCTCCAAGGAGTGAAAGATATACAGTGCAAGACATTTGTATGTCAGAAGAAGAGGGTGAGCAGCCAGAATACAGAGAAAAACCTCTGAGGTTTAAACCCCATCCTGAGAGAGCTGTGCACGGACTTTCTCCTGCCTCAAAGCCAGAAGGTAGGCTGTATAATCATTGCAAAAGTGGTTATAAGAATTTCTCTCATAGAAACTATAAAGAATATGATTCTCCCCTAAGCTATGCCAAGAGATATAGTAAAGCTAATCCTTACCTCATAGAGGCAATAATAGAGAAGCCTCTGGAACAGACAGCAGAGAATAATCTGGAAACGTTGTATACAAGGCAGAAGTTGTATTCAGCTGATAGCCAGCCGGAGTCAATGCTAATTGATCCTCCAGATGAACAGTTGTCTGATACTCAAATGGATTGTACGTTAACAGTTACAAATGATAGGATTTCACTGTGCTAAGCCAGATATCTTGAAGAAGCTGGTCAACTGGCAGTTGAGAAGCACAGGACTTTATTTCCTACTACCAAGGGACTGTATGCAATGAATACCGTACCATTTGTGATTTAAGTTGGAAGCTGTTATAAGTTATTTTCCTACCTTGTGCCAGAGTGAATGGCTTTTTGTTCCTATGTTACTTTGTGTTTGAATCCGCCCCAGGAGGGGAATTAAAAGCCTGTCTTTGCCTGAATCACTCGATTCACGACTACAACTTATTGAAAAGGTCCACAACTACACCCTTAACCTTTCAATAAAAGGTCTCCAGGCTACCTACCCCGTATGCTGAAGCTACGGGCGGACTACTGGTGACAATATGCCTGAAGTTTTTTTTGTTTTGTTTTGTTTTGTTCTTTTTAAGTTAAAGAAAGAATAAAAGAAAGAAAAAGGGAACTGGCAGTGTCAAGACGGTGCCGGCATTGACAGAAGGCAGATGCTAAGCACAAAAAACAAAAGAGAATTTTCTGTGGTGAAAGGATTTGCTTCCAACGTGGTTAGTTGCACTTAATATCCACGGGTACTGCAGCTACATGCCCCATTGCTAACTGGCTGGCTTAACTTTTGCCACCGAGGCTAACCAGGCAGTGGCTGAATATCACCGCTGCCCCGTTAGCTTCCTGCTTCCGCAGCTGACCCAGATATTTAAAGTCAATGGCCCCAGCATTGAATATCCAGGTTTAGTGTTCAGTGGTGATGGCTAGCCATATCTGGCCCATTTTAACTAAGGAACTCTGGAAGGAGGTTTTCTTTGACACAATATTACACCATGTACAAAATAAATCATTATTAACGTGGACTGGGAAATCTACTGCCTTTTAGGAACCTGATTGGTACTTGTGACCTGGAATGTCCACTGTTGGAAACAGGATACAAGGCTCGATGGACATTTATTCTAAACCAATGTCATATAAAAAAAAAAAGATGAGTATTAGCAGTATGCGATAGAATGCTACCCATTCCTCTCCAAATAAATTATCAACAGTCCCCTTTAAGACAGTCTGCAGACCAGAGCTCGGGGCTGGGAGGGCATGGCTCATAGGGAGAGATCAAGAACTCAGGAGGCTGCAGGAGGGAGAGAGACTCTGGGAGCCAGGCGGCCTTCCAAGGCAAGCCGTGCAAAGGAGTTCTAAGGTAGGAACTTTAACTGGGGGTGGAGGAAGGGCTGGGAGAACCAGCTTGTAGAGGTTTAACAAGCTTGCACAGACTTACAGTTGTTTTAGTTTTCCCTGAACTGCTATCTGTTCTGGGGTTTTCTTTGTGGAGTTTTAACAAGCTGGTACAGAATAAGAACTGCTTTTATTTTCCCTGAACTGCTGTCTGGACTGTGTTTTAAGAAAAGCCCTTCCCACTGCATGCCACATTTTCCACATATAGTGACTGAAAGGAAGCTTGTCTGTACAGGGCTGTGTACACAGTCAGGGTACTTAATAACATCATATTACTGAAAGCCCTCAGAAAGAGTTAACACCTCAGACATTCCAGGGCTTATTACTCAGCAACAACCTTGAAAGACTACTGAAATAACTAGGCTGAACTTTCCTATAACAAAGATATTAGGTTTGTTATAAAACAGATAGTGTAGGCAGAAGCTGTCTCTTCAGTCTGTCAGTCTCGAATCAGAGATATCAAAACTGCTAGTGTTAGAATTATTGTTTAAGAAGTTATATCTGGGAATACATGTATATCTCCTCATGATGACCTATGCTAATAAGAATTGACCTATGACATAGAGACATAGAGATGCACGTTATGAATATACGCGATGCTTGACGTAGAACAATAAGGTGAAAATTATGCTGTGTAATGGAATTTTGACCTATAAATAAAATAGCCAGAGTCTATGTTGGTAGAGTAAACAAGTTGGTAAAGCTGTGGTGGTTTTTATAATACAAGTGTGTGTTGTGTATTATTAACCTTGCTGGCTTCCTTCTCATTGCTTTGGGTGTGGAAATCCATTACCCAAGAACCCAGGTGCTGTTACCGGTGAGGGGAGATGCAGAGTACACTTCAGTTTTTGCCGTGACTCGTATACGGGTCTCTGCATTCAGGGCTAGGGCAGAAGGTGCCAGAAGATTTGTGAGTATTACTAGTCATGGGTAATCTGTTAAGTAGACAGGCTCAGTCTCAGATGCGTGAATGGCATGACAGAGCTAGGGCTTTAGCGTTTAAGAAAGATAGCCCTTCTTATTGTATGTATGAGAAGCATGGTGATGTAGCCATCGATTCTGTAGCTCATTGGGATTCAGTGACTAGAGGTAATGAGAATTTGCAGTTTCCTTTGGAGGGAACTTTCTCTGTAGATAAGATTCATTACCTGAGATATGAATTGGCGGTTAAGAGTAAACCGTGCAATACTCCTGAATGGATTGTGTTTACACGGTGGGAACGGATGGCACATGAAGAAAAGCATAGGAATGAAGTTCAAGATTTGAAACAAAAGTTGTTTGTGTTAGGAAATGTAGCTAATGACCAGCTGAGCGAGTGCGGGTCACTCGTGCAGCAGAACTAAGGGAAGAAATACTTAAAGAGAAACAGAAGTTAGGGGGAGTATAATTGTGTATTTTGGATATTTGTAATGTCTCCCAGCTCAAAGAATTGGGAGCATGTTTGAACCAAGAATCAGAAAGTGTTGTACTTGTAATAAGAACCTTAAGAGTGGCAATAGGTGATAGTGTTTCCGTTGCAAATGAATTAAGAGTTACTGATGAACTTATTGATAGAATTGAGAGAGATTTGAACAGACATTATGAAACCTATAAAAAGTAGCATGATCAATTATATCATGATCTAGGCTCTATTCAGGGAGCTATACAACAGCAAAATATCTCACGTTCTAGCACAGTTAAATCTGAAGCAGCTGAGGGAAGTGATATTGTGCCTACTTATCCTTTTCGTTTGTATCCAACGGGCTTGACAGGTTCTATGACTGTGCCTGCAAATTGGAGCCTTAAAGAAGTGTTTGATTTGGCTAAAACCTTTCCTAATTACAGGGATAACCCTGGTAGATTTGTGTCCTTATTGTCTGAAATAATTAACAGTTATAATCCCACTTGGGCAGATCCAGATAATTTGCTTAGAGCTGTGTTTTTTAATCCATCTGATTTTCATAGGGTCACTCATCCAATTCGTGAAGATAACTGGCAATGGCCACTCACAGACCCTGTGATAGATTTTCAAGAGAAGACTCAAAGAGATAATTTGGTTTTGAGTAGAGAAAAATTGTTAGAATCCATTAAAGTAGTATGTAAGCCTGTAAAGGATTGGTCGCGACTAACATCTCTAAGGCAGGATAGGGGTGAAAAGGTTACAGATTTTCACACTATGTGTATGTTAGCTTTTAAGGACTATTCTGGTGAGGCAGAAGACACACCTTCAGG
The DNA here is from genome assembly GCA_033557465.1 of Ichthyophis bannanicus. Classification (NCBI taxonomy): domain Eukaryota; kingdom Metazoa; phylum Chordata; class Amphibia; order Gymnophiona; family Ichthyophiidae; genus Ichthyophis; species Ichthyophis bannanicus. The sequence goes on from CM066036.1 coordinate 391,340,785, forward strand.
ATTCCCTAATATTTTTGTAAATGGTTTGCATTCGAGAATAAAAGAAATTTTGGAGACTTCAATAGATTGGCCAGCTAGAACAGCAGATGCAATTCTGGAAGGTGCTCGATACAGTGAATTGAAGTTTATCAAGGAACAGCAAGAAGAGCAAACCAAGATAGATGTAAAAAAAAAAGACTAAATTGCTCAATTTACAGATTGCTTCTATGCAACCACCCATGGGCAGGGATAGAGGTAGAAACAGAGGGAGAGGTGGTTATGTGAATCCTCAGCGAGGACGTGGACAGTCAAAAGGAATGTGTGCTTGTTATACCTGTGGTGAGATTGGTCATCTACAGCGTGACTGCCCCCAGAATCAGAATCTTGACGTCCAGAAAGCTGATTTCCCAACAGAAAAAGCTGAATTTACTCCTTATATCAATGGTTCTCTAGCCCAGAAGATTTTGGAGGAGATACATGGGATGCATGACTATTGTTGAATTTGAATATAACCCCTCAGGGTGAGTTAGAAGCTAAGCTGGAAGGATCTAATTTGAAGTTTATTATTGATACTGGAGCTACTACTTCACCACTGCGTTTACGGGATTTGCCTGCCATTTATCACACTCAACTAGCACAAGCACCGATAGTACATTGTGAAGGCATTGAGGGTAAGATAATTCCTCATCATAAACTTTAATTTTTACCTTTGCAGATTGGAGAGACTGTGTATCCTACTACCTTTCTTGTGGGAGACACTTTACCAGTAAATCTTTTAGGTCAGGTCTTTTTAGCTTCACACCGTGCTACTCTATCCTGGATGAGTGGAAAGTTGCTTTTCCAGCTGTATTCACTCTCTGAAGTGCCGTCCCCTGCAGATGCCAGTGCCATTCATCCTGCTCTTGCAGAACTTCCTTCTACCCTGTGGGCAGTGCCAGGATCCAATGTCGGATCCCTTTCTATTCTGCCTGTGAAGATCGTGAAACCTGGAGCCCAGCTTCCCAGACTCAAGCAGTTCCCGCTATCAGCAGCTGCCATCGAAGGAATTCGTCCTGTGATTGAAGATCTTCAGAAAAAAGGTGTCATCTATTCTACAACTTCACCATGTAATACTCCAATTCTTCCTGTGCTAAAGGCTGTCTGTAAGACTTATAGATTTGTGCAAGACCTGTAAAGTAAATAATGTGATTTTGCTTATTTTTCCCTTGGTACCTAATCCACATGATATCTGGACACAGATACCTCCAGGGACTACCTGGTTCTCTGTTGTGGATTTGAGTTCTGCTTACTTTTCAGTGAGAATTAGCAAAGAAAATCAATTTTTATTTGCTTTCCAATTTGACAAAAACAATATACTTGGACCACTTTGTGTCAAGGTTACACTGATAGTCCTATGTATTTTGCGCAGGCCCTAAGAACTGCATTGCTTGATGTAAGGCTCGACCATTCCTCTGTAGTTCAGTATGTTGATGATTTGCTTTTCTGTTCACCAAGTTATGAGACTTGTTTGTCAGATTCCTTGTCTCTTATGTTCTCATATTGCTGATTTAGAATTGAAAGTCAATTTGTCAAAACTGCAATTTGTATCTCAAAATGTTACTTTCCTAGGTGTTGCCCTAATACCATCTGGTCATGCAATTACCTCTGCTAGATTGAAACCTATTCTTTCATTGCCTTTCCCAGCAACACCAGTATTACTGCGCAGATTCCTGGGTCTGTTAATCTTTTGTAAACAATGGCTAGCAAATTTCTCAGACCTTACTGCTCCACTTTATGCTCTCATTGGGAAAGAAGGACCTGAAGGTCTCATTATATCTACATTACCATAGTGGGAAGCCTTTTTGAATATAAAGTCTGCCCTGGAAAATGCACCATGTTTAGCTTTGCCAGATTATTCTCTGCCATTCAAACTGTATGTGGCTATTTCTGATTCCTCTGCTACCTGTGTGCTTTTACAAGCTTTCCCAACTGGTTGCAAGCCAGTAGGCTATTTCTCAAAGCGATTTGATTCAGTGACTTTAGGACTCCCACCATGTCTACGTAGTTTGGTAGCAGTGGCTTTTGCAATTGAAATTACTGATTTTCTAGTTTTACAGCACCCTCTTGAAGTATATGTATCACATTCAGTTTCCAGGTTGATTCATTTAACCAAGACTCAGCCTTTGTTCTCCACACGTTTGTTGACTCTGGAATTAACAATTTCTCAGCCTCATGTTACAGTATATACTACATCAATATGCAACCCTTCAACACTTCTTGCTCCATTGACAGATCTTGTGGAGGATGATGGGTCTCATGATTGTTTTCAAACCATTTTGACATCTTCTCGAGCTAGACCTGATCTTTCCCCTATACCTTTAACAGCCTCAGATGTAACTTTGTTTGTGGATGGTTCTGCTTTCAGAGATGAAAAGGGCAAACTTCGTGTAGGGTATGCGGTCACGACAGTTAATGAAGTATTGGAATCAGCTTCTTTTCCTTTTACTAGTGCACAGTTAGCAGAAGTGTTAGCACTTACATGTGCATTTGAACTTTCCAGGTATCTTCTAGCGAACATCTACACAGATAGCTCCTATGCAATGGGCATTTTATGGGATTTGGGGAACATTTGGGCACAACGAGGGTTTTTGACTTCTGCTAATAAACCAATTAAGCATGCTGAACACATTCACCGTTTACTCCAGGCTGTACTATTGCCGGCACAAGTTGCAGTTTTAAAATGTAAAGGACATTCCTCTGCTGGAGATTTGATGTCAAAGGGCAACCATTTTGCAGACCAAGAAGCACGGCAAGCTGCCCTCCGAGCATCAGTGTCACCAACATTGTTGTACTTAACACCATCTAACATGACTTTGTTTTCCCTTTCATCTCTCTTACAGCACTATCAAGATAATTCTCCTTTGAAACTCAGACTCTGTGGACTTCGTGGGGTGCGACCTGTGATGCACAGGGGTACTGGAAAAAGGATCATCTGCTCATTTGCCCTGACAGTCTATTGTTTCCACTCGCCCTGTCCCTGCATCATAAGCTTCATCTGTCAGCTGTGGCTATGAATCATGCCTTTTCAGTTCACTGGTATCACCTGAAGTTTTTTTTCTATGGCACAGCTGGTCTGCACTCTTTCAAGACTGACAGAGTAGGGTCAGCTTAGGGTCAGTTATAAGGGTTTCTGACGCCCAAACCTTCCGGACTCTTTTTGATTTTGCAGCTTGATTTTACAGACCTGTCCTGTGCCAGAGGGGGAAATGGTATTTGTTATTGCTCACTTGTCTTTTCTCTGGATGGGTAGAAGCTTATCCCCCTACCAGTATGACTACTGGTGTTTCCATCAAATTACTTCTCACTCAGTTTATTCCTGTTTTATTCTTTCTTCTGATTAGGATCCAGCCTTTATTGTGAGTGTCTGGGAGGGTATTGAACAATGGTTTGGGATTAAAAGACAACCGCATGCTCCTTATCATCCGCAAAGCTCTGGCCAAGTGGAACGGATGAATAGGACACTCAAAGGTCACTTACGCACTCTGACACAGGATTGGGTTGCAGATTGGATAGAAGCCCTTCCTTTTGCCCTTATGGCAGTGCATAATTCCCCCCCAGCGTGCTCGAGGAGGCCTGACACCATACAAAATAGTTACTGGACGTCCAGCTACTTCTCCACATGAATGACAGTAAGCCCAGATCCTCAACTGTTGCACAGCGATATTTTGACTTATTGCTCACGATTACACTCAGTCTTGTCTGTTTCCCCTTTATTGCAGGTGAATCCTTAGCAAGATGCTCTTTCAGAGTCATCACATCCAGAATTGAAGCCAGGGGATTGGGTCCTGATTAAGAACTTGCATCCAAAGACACTTTTGGCTCCCAAGTTCCTAGGTCCATTCCGTGTGCTCCTGGTGGGATACTCAGCTTGTAAAGTGGAAGGACATTCTCGTTGGATACATCTTACACAGTGTAAAAAGGCTCCTTCACAGGATCCAAAAGGTGGTTCCCTGCATCTGTGAATCAAGAGACTGCAAAGCAGAGACTCATTCAGACTTTGACAACAGTGATATTGTAGAAAAGACTATCATGATTAAGTGATTTTTGAATGAACTAATTATGTAAGAGACTTTTTCCAGCATCTAAACTGCTGATTAGGTTGATAAAATTAGTCTAAGTTAGTTTTTAACTGATATATAAGCAATGACCTTTTGGCACGTAACCTCTACTTCGTGAAGAGATTGGGAGTTGGGAGTGGTCATAGTTATAGTGTTTATCTTCATAGTACTAAGAAGGATAGTTGTGTTTTAATTTTTCTCAGAACATTTATTTTTGGAGTAATTAATAGTTTTAGATATTTAGAGGTCTGTTAAGAATGTTTCCTTATCTGGTCGTTGTTGTGTTCTGGCATATTATTCTTAATGAAGCAGTACTGCATTCTGAATCTTGGGAACGTTATGGGGAACACCCAAATATTTTTGAGTCACATCTACACTCAGTTACAAAACACTTTAATCTGTCAAATTGTGCTGTTTGCCTTCCAACTGTGACAGCCACTCAGCATGGGTTTCTGCTACGAGCTAGGCCTAAAACCTTTCAAGAGTTTTGTGAAATAGCCTTTAATCTAACCACTGTACCATGGTCTCATACAAACACAGACCCTAGAGTGATTAGCCCTATGCCTCTAATGTCCCTTCAAATATGTTTTACGGCTCAAAATACAGGGGAAAAGGTAGGGGATACTCCTTGGAACATTTGTAAAACAGTAATGCTACATAATTCCTCTATCTGGTATAAAAAATCCCATGTAAGAAGTTCCTGTATTTCAGTAGTTCAATTAGTGCCAGTTCAAGGCAACCAAGTGCATGATCATGAATTGTTACAGTATAATAGTTCTGGATATCTAATCCCTTTGAATGACTCTAGTTCAGACTTAGACATACCTAACTGGAGTTGCCCCTTGTTAGGGTATTACCATCCCTGGGAACGTAATCTGTAGGAATTGAAGAGATGAGTATTAATCAATGGGCTTTGAATAACTGTACACAGAATATATCTTGTCCCCACAAGTTGACAATTTGGGAGAGTGGGTTAGTGGCCTTAGAAGGAGATTATTTTCTATGTGGTTATCTTGCATATTCAGAACTGCCTAGAGGTTGGTCAGGTAATTGCTATGTTGCTCAGTTAGATACCCCGTGGCGATTTTTACCGTACCAAAATATTACTTTATTATCAACCCCGAATGATTCTTTAAGAAGAAAAAGAGAGTATGTGGATTAATCCTTGATCATTGTTGTACTCTGCTTGATGAAGGAAAGGTAGTGAAAGGCCTACTAGATAAGGTTAGAAATCATACTTTTGTCCCAAATAGTAGTTATGTAAGTTCTTTTTCTGATTTCTTTGATTCTGTTTCTACTTTCTGTAATTCATTGTCTAAGCCCCTGCGAGGCATATTAGCATCACTGTTTGGGTTTTTGAGGTTTCTTATTTTAGGAGCATTGATTCTCTGTGTAATGTCTGCTTGCTGTAAGAAGTCAGTGGACTCATGGACCCCTAAAATGATGTTACAGATTGACCCAGAGTCTATTTACAATCCTTCCTTAATATCAATGTCTGAGTTTTCTTATCTTTGAAATGATTCTTTGCAGAATCAGAGGGGAGACTGAAAGGAAACTTGTCTGTACAGGGCTGTGTACACAGTCAGGGTACTTAATAACATCATATTACTGAAAGCCCTCAGAAAGAGTTAACACCACAGGTTCAGTAACTCAGACATTCCAGGGCTTATTACTCAGCAACAACCTTGAAAGACTACTGAAATAACTAGGCTGAACTTTCCTATAACAAAGATATTAGGTTTGTTATAAAACAGATAGTGTAGGCAGAAGCTGTCTCTTCAGTCTCTCAGTCTTGAATCAGAGATATCAAAACTGCTAGTGTTAGAATTATTGTTTAAGAAGTTATGTCTGGGAATACATGTATGTCTCCTCATGATGACCTATGCTAATAAGAATTGACCTATGACATAGAGACATAGAGATGCACGTTATGAATATACACGATGCTTGACGTAGAACAATAAGGTGAAAATTATGCTGTGTTATGGAATTTTGACCTATAAATAAAATAGCCAGAGTCCATGTTGGTAGAGCAAACAAGTTGCTGACTTTCTTTTCTCTCCCAAAGCTTTGGTGGTTTTTGTATGTGTACTCTGCACCTCCACTCACCAGTAACTCACCAGGGCTCTTAGGTAACAGATATCCACACACAAAGCAATGAGAAGGAAAACAAGCATGGTAAATCGGTAAATAATACACAACACACTTGTATTATTTAAAAATAAACAACCAAAGCTTTGGGAGAGCAAACCAAGTTAGCACCTTGTTCACTCTGCCATCACAGCTTTCAGCCATTTTATTTATAGGTAAATATTCGATTACACAGCATAATTTCCACCTTATTGTTCTACGTCAAGCATCACGTATATTCATAACATGCATCTCTATATCTCTACGTCATAGGTCAGTTCTTATTAGCATAGGTCATCATGAGGAGACATACATGTATTCCCAGACATAACTTTTAGACAATAATTCTAACACTTGCAGTTTTGATATCTCTGAATCGAGACTGAGAGACTGCGAAACAAACTCCTCCCTGCATTATCCTTTGTATAACAAACCTAATGTCTTTTTTATTAGGAACGGTCAGCCTAGTTATTTCAGTAGAGTCTTTCAAGGTTGTTGCTGAGTAATAAGCTCTGGAATGTCTGTGGTGTTAACTCTTTCTTAGGGCCTTTAGTAATATGATGTTATTAAGTACCCTGACTGTGTACACAGCCCTGTACAGACAAGCTTCCTTTCAGTCCCTCCTCTGATTCTGCAAAGAATCATTTCAAAGATAAGGAAACTCAGACATTGATATTAAAGAAGGATTGTAAATAGACTCTGGGTCAATTTGTAACATCATTTTAGGGGTCAATGAGTCCACTGACTTCTTACAGCAGGCAGATATTACACAGAGAATAGATGCTCCTAAAATAAGAAAACCCAAAAAGCCAAACAATGATGCTAACATGCCTTGCAGGGGCCTAGACAATGAATTCCATAAAGAAGAAACGGAATCAAAGAAATCAGAAAAAGAACTTACATAACTACTACTTGAAACAAAAGTACGATTTCTAACCTTATCTAGTAGGCCTTTCACTACATTTTCTTCATCATCAAGCAGAGTACAATGATGATCAAGGATTAATCCACATACGCCATTTTACTTCGCTAGGAGGTAGTCTGAAGCTATGTGATTCTGGGCTGCATAGGCAGACACCTTGTCCATTGCACCTTGTAACACACTAATCGCTTCTGTGAGATCCAGGGCTATAAGTTCAACAACTGCCTGTAATCGCATAATCTGGGTACCATATTCTCTTGTGGATGATATTGCTCCAAAAGCTGAAAGCCAAACAGTACCCGTAAATACATCAATCTGAGATTTAGTTAAAGGACTTGTAGAGTCTACTAGTTGCTGTGCAGCTGCTATGGCCTTATCCTGAGGGGAAACATCCCTTTTTCTTCTTAAATAATCATTCAGGGTTGGTAATAAGGTAATATTTTGGTAAGGTAAAAAACGCCACGGGGTATCTAACTGGGCAACATAGCAAATACCTGACCAACCTCTGGGAATTTCTGTATACGCAAGATTACCACACACAAAATAATCTCCTTCTAAAGCCACTAACCCACTCTCCCAAATTGTCAACTTGTGGGGACAAGTTATATTCTGTGTACAATTATTCAAAGCCCACTGAGTAATGCTCATCTCTTTAATTCCTACAGATAGATTACATTCCCAGGGATGGTAATACCCTCACAAGGGGCAATTCCAGTTAGGTATGTCTAGGTCTGAACTAGAGTCATTCAAAGGGATTGGGTATTCAGAACTATTATGCTGTAAAAATTCAGAATCATGCACTTGGTTCCCTTGAACTGGCACTAATTGTACTACTGAAATAAAGGAACTATTTATATGGGATTTTTTTTATACCAGATAGAGGAATTATGTAGCATTACTGTTTTACAGATGTTCCACGGAGTGTCCCCTACCTTTTTCCCTGTATTTTGAGCCATAAAACATAATGGAGGGGACATTAGAGGCATAAGGCTAATCACTCTAGGGTGTGTGTTTGTATGAGACCATTGTACAGTGATTAGATTAAAAACTATGTCACAAAACTCTTGAAAGGTTTCAGGCCTAACTCGTAGCAGAAACCCATGCTGAGTGGCTGTCACAGTTGGAAGGCAAACAGCACAATATATATAACTGACCTTATATTGTCATAACTGACCTTATGTATAACTGACCTTAATCTGACCCTACTCTACCAGCCTTGAAACAGTGCAGACAAGCCTTGAAACAGTGCAGACAAGCTGTGCCACAGAAAAAAAACTTCAGGTAATACCAGAGAACCAAAAAGGCATGACTCATAGCCACAGGAACAGGGCAAGTGGAAACAATAGACTGTCAGGACAAATGAGTAGATGATCCTTTTTCTAGTAGCCCTGTGCATCACAGGTCGCACTCCATGACGTCCACAGAGTCTTTCAAAGGAAGTATCTTGATAGTGCTGTAAGAGAGGTGAACGGGAAAACAAAGTCATGTTAGATGGTGTTAAGTACAGCAATGTTGGTGACACTGATGCTCGGAGGGCAGCTCGCCATGCTTCCTGGTCTGCAAAATGGCTTGAAAACAATTGAGACTGATCCTCCTCCATAAGATCTTTCAATAGAGCTAGGAATGCTGAAGGGTTGCATTTTGATGTAGTAGATACTGTAACATGAGGCTGAGAAATTGTTAATTCCAGAGTCAACAAACGTGTGGAGGACAAAGGCTGAGTCTTGGTGAAATGGAGCAACCTAGAAACTGAATGTGATACATACACTTCAAGAGGGTGCTGTAAAACTAGAAAATCAATACTTTCAATTGCAAAGGCCACTGCTACCAAACTACGTAGACATGGTGGGAGTCACTTATTCAAATCGCTTTGAGAAATAGCCTACTGGCTTGCAACCAGTCTGGAAGGCTTGTAAAAGCACACAAGTAGCAGAGGAATCAGAAATAGCCACATACAGTTTGAATGGCAGAGAATAATCTGGCAATCTGAGAAATTTGCTAGCCATTGTTTACAAAACATTAACAGACCCAGGAATCTGCATAGTAATACTGGTGTTGCTGGCAAAGACAATGAAAGAATAGGTTTTAATCTAGCAAAGGTAATTGCACGACCAGATGGTGTTAGGACAACACCCAGGAAAGTAACATTTTGAGATTCAAATTGCAGTTTTGACAAATTGACTTTCAATCCTAAATCAGCAATATGAGAACATAAGAGACAAGGAATCTGACAAACAAGTCTCATAACTTGGTGAACATAAAAGTAAATCATCAACATACTGAACTAAAGAAAAATGGTCGAGCCTTACATCAAGCGGTGCAGTTCTTAGGGCCTGTGCAAAATACGCAGGATTATCAGTGTACCCTTGACACAAAGTGGTCCAAGTATATTGTTTATTGTCAAAATGGAAAGCAAATAAAATTTGATTTTCTTTGCTAATTCTCACTGAAAAGTAAGCAGAACTCAAATCTACAACAGAAAACTATGTAGTCCATGGAGGTATCTGTGTCCAGATATCATGTGGATTAGGTACCAAGGGAAAAATTGGCAAATTCACATTTACTGCTCGCAGGTCTTGCACAAATCTATAAGTCTTACCATCAGCCTTTAGTACAGGAAGAATTGGAGTATTATGGTGAAGTTGTAGAATAGATGACACTTTTTTTCTGAAGAACTTCAATCACAGGACGAATTCCATCGATGGCAGCTGCTGGTAGCGGATACTGCTTGAGTCTAGGAAACTGGGCTCCAGGTTTCACAGTAATCTTCACAGGCGGAATGGAAAGGGATCCAACATTGGATCCTGCCACTGCCCACAGGGTAGAAGGAAGTTCTACAAGAGCAGGATGACTGGTACTGGCATCTGCAGGGGACGGCACTTCAGAGAGAGAATACAGCTGGAAAAACAACTTTCCACTCATCCAGGATAGAGTAGCATGGTCGGAAGCTAAAATGTCCTGACCTAGAAGATTTACTGGTAAAGTGTTTCCTACAAGAAAGCTAGTAGGATACACAGTCTCTCCAATCTGCAAAGGTAAAAATTCAAGTTTATGATGAGGAATTATCTTACCCTCAATGCCTTCACAATGTACTATCGGTGCTTGTGCTAGTTGAGTGTGACAAATGGCAGGCAAATCCTGTAAATGCAGTGCTGAAGTAGTAGCTCCAGTATCAATAACAAACTTCAAATTAGATCCTCCCAGTTTAGCTTCTAACTCACCCTGAGGGGTTATATTCAAATTCATAAGAACATAAGATATGCCATACTGGGTCAGACCAAGGTCCTTCAAGCCCAGTATCTTGTTTCCAACAGTAGCCAATCAAGGTCATACGTACTGTTAAGCCACCACCACTCGCCTCTAGCTTAGAGGGGCGTGGTTAATAAAGGAACTTTCTGCTATCCGCTTTTTCAGCTTTTTCCAAACTATTTTCCCCGCAGGGCCCTCTGGGAAATGTAGTCTTTGTTTAGCTGTATGGGTGCATCAGGCAAAAAGTTGTAGTCAGGCTCAAAGAGGTAAGGCAAATGACAGAAATTTATTTCGTACACAATGGTTCATTCATACCACATACAGGATTGTTGTTCAGGACTCTTTGAAGTAGAGCATTGTCCAAAAACAAAGCCCAAACACAAAATGGCTGTTTAAAGGTTCTCTATAGTTCAGGATACACAGTCTTTAACAGCAAGGATATTGCAGTCCTTTTTAGCCTTGCTGGCTAAAGCACAAAAACAAAATCACATTTAAAGTCTGTGGTAGTTTAGCTTCTATTCAGCTTCAAATACCTTCTTGGTTACCTTCCAAGTAAACAGTTATAATTCAGGGGCAAAAGAAAGCTTTGTTATAATAGCTACTTTAGCTTACCCCAGTGTCCTCATTCCAGCAGCAGGTGATTAACAAGCTTATCACCATTCCAGGCTTGCTCCTTAGTCCCCATAAAGTTCCCCTTTACAAACAGGAGGAAATCACAGCCACCCTGCTTGTGGACTACAGGTACCTTTTTCCCGGAATACTTTCTTTCAGGACTGGCTTGCTTTCTCTACGTTCCCAGGTTTAAAGCTTGGCAAAAGGAACAGTCCATGGGAGTGTCCTCATCATTCAGCTTCACCTCGGGCTCTCCCAGCTGCATAGGTTCTGACTCCCCATCTTGCTCACAGTGCTCAGCTACCAGCCTTCTGGGGGATCTTGGAGTCTCCCTTGTTCCTGGCTCCAAACTCTCCTGCAGACATGCTCTATGCCAATTAGCACTCTCTTCTCCTGGAAGCTCAGTTCCTCTGCTCTGCTCAGCACCAGTCAAGCTTCCCCTGCTTGTGTCGGTGCCTCTGCTCGTGGCAGCCTGGCTTCCTGCTTCTCCTCCCTTTCTCTCATACTCTGGCCTAGGTTTATACTTCCAGGGCTCTAGCTCCAACTCCTTCCTACCCAGGTGATGGCAATCAGCCTGACTTCGGACACCTGAGTACTTGGAGCATTCACTGCCTAAGGGGTTCTGGGCCCTGTATTCTCTCCCCTTCATTCCACTAGGGGGAGCATGAAATGTGGACCATGTGGAAGTTTTCTGATTCCTTGAGGTGTTTATGGCTTTCCTACCTTGATTTGGTGAAAGGGGGTCCTTTACTAGGGTGAATTCCCTGTCTCTTTGTCCTCCCCCGGACTCCGGATGGGCCTCCTTGCCACAGTACCTAGAAGTTTCCCCAAAAGACACAGGTTCCACAATGCTTGTACTGGGTCATGCATTGATATCCTGGGTCTCTTCTTAATAATGGTTTATGGACCTTTCCTCCAGGAACTTGTCCAAACCTACACTAACAGCCTTTACTACATCCTCCGGTAACAAATTCAAGAGTTTGATTACACGTTGAGGAAAAAATATTTTCTTTTATTAGTCTTAAATAGTTTACCCTGTAGCTTCATTGCATGTCCCCTAGTCTTTCTATATTCTGATAAGGTAAACAATCGATCTACGTTTACCCGTTCCACTCCGTTCATTAATTTATAGACTTCTATCATATCTCCCCTCAGCTGTCTCTTTTCCAGGTTAAAGAGACCTAACCTTTTTAGCCTTTCTTAATAGGAGTATCCTTCCATCCCCTTTACCATTTTGGTGGCTCTTCTCTGAACCTTTTCTAATAACGCTATATCCTTTTTAAGATACAGTGACCAGAATTGCACACAATATTCAAGGTGCGGTCTCACCATGGAACGATATAGAGGCATTGTAATATCTTTTGTTTTATTATCCATTCCTTTCGTTATGATACATAGCATTCTGTTTGCTCTCTTGGCCGCCGCTGCACACTGGGCCAAGGGTTTTAACATGTTATCCACAATGATGCCTAAATCTTTTTCCTGGGTGGTGGCTCCTAATGTAGAACCTTGCATCTTGTAACCATAGTTTGGGTTGTTCTTCCCTAGGTGCATAACTTTGCACTTGTCCACATTAAAATTCATCTGCCATTTTGATGCCCAGTCTTTCAATTTATCAAGATCCTATTACAATTTTCCACAATCCTCTTGGGTTTTAACAACTTTAAATAGTTTTGTGTCATCTGCAAATTTGATAACCTCACTCGTTATTCCCTTTTCCAGGTCATTTATGAAAATGTCAAAAATCAGCGGACCCAGCACAGATCCCTGGGGTACACCACTATTCACCTTTCTCCATTGGGAAAATTGGCCATTTAGCCCTACCCTCTGCTTTCTATCTTTTAACCAGTTCCTGATCCACAATAGTACACTGCCTACTATCCCATGACTCTTTAGTTTTGCCAAAAGTCTCTGATGAGGGACCTTGACAAAGGCTTTCTGAAAGTCCAGATACACTATATCAACCGACTCACCTTTGTCCACCTGTTTATTCACACCTTCAAAAAAACATAACAGATTAGTAAGACAAGATCTTCCTTGTCTAAAGCCATGTTGGCTGTTTCCCTTTAGGCCATGACTATCTACATGCTGAGTAATTTTGTTCTTTATGATGGTTTCTACCATTTCTCCCAGTACTGACGACAGGCTCACCGGTCTGTAGTTTCCTGGATCACCCCTGGAACCCTTTTTAAAAATTGACGTTACATTGGCGATCCTCCAGTCTTCAGGTATTACAGATGATTTTAATGAAAATTCACAGATTTTCCCATATATCTTCCCCACAATCTTCTGGGCTAGAGAAACATTGATATACGGGAGTGAATTCAGCTTTTACTGGAGGGAAATCAGCTTTCTGGACATCAAGATTCTGATTCCGGGGGCAGTCTCGCTGCAAATGCCCAATCTCACCACAAGTATAACAGGTATGCATTCCTCTTGACTGTCCACGTCCTCGCTGAGGATTCCCATAACCTCCTCTCCCTCTGTTTCTACCTCTACCCCTGCCCATTGGTAGAGGCATAGAAGCAATCTGTAAATTGAGCAATTTAGTCTTTTTCACATCTATCTTGGTTTGCTCTTCTTGCTGTTCCTTGATAAACTTCAACTCACTGTATCGAGCTCCTTCCAGAATTGCATCAGCTGTTCTAGCTGGCCAATCTATCATTGAAGTCTCCAAAATGTCTTATTCTCGGAGGCAAGACGTTTACAAAAATATTAGGGAATCCTCAAAGTGTTTCTTCTGCCTTACCAGAATAGTCCTTAAAAGCTAGCATACACCTAGTGTGAAAATCTGTAACCTTTTCACCCCTATCCTGCCTTAGATATGTTAGCCTTGACCAATCTTTTACAGGCTTACATACTACTTTAATGGATTCTAACAGTTTATCTCTACACAAAACAAAATGATCTCTTTGAGTCTTCTCTTGAAAATCTATCACAGGGTCTGTGAGTGGCCATTGCCAGTTATCTTCACAAATTGGATGAGTGACCCTATGAAAATCAGATGGATTAAAAAACACAGCTCTAAGCAGATTATCTAGATCTGCCCAAGTGGGATTATAACTGTTAATTATTTGAGACCGTAAGGACACAAATCTACCAGGGTTACCCCTCTAATTAGGAAACATTTTAGCCAAATCAAACACTTCTTTAAGGTTCCAATTTGCAGGCACAGTCATAGAACCTGTCAAGCCCGCTGGATACAAACAAAAAGGATAAGTAGGCACAATATCACTTCCCTCAGCTGCTTCAGATTTAACTGTGCTAGAACGTGAGTTATTTTGCTGTTGCATAGCTCCCTGAATAGAGCCTAGATCATGATATAATTGATTATGCTCCTCTTTATAAGTTTCATAATGTCTGTTCAAATCTCTCTCAATTCTATCAATAAGTTCATCAGTAACTCTTAATTCATTTGCAACAGAAACACTATCACCTTTTTTATTTCTTCTCTTAGTTCCGCTGCACGAGTGACCTGCACTCGCTCAGCTGGTCATTAGTTACATTTCCTAACACAAACAACTTTTGTTTCAACTTCATTCCTATGTTTTTCTTCATGTACCATCCGTTCCCACCATGTAAGCACAATTCATTCATGACTATTGCACGGTTTACCTTTAATCGCCAACTCATTTCTCAGGTAACAAATCTTATCTACAGAGAAAGTTCCCTCCAGAAGAAACTGCATAGTCTCATTACCTCTAGTCACTGAATCCCAATGTGCTACGGAATGGATGGCTACGTCACCATGCTTCTGATACATACAATAGAAGCATACAATAAGAAGGGCTATCTTTCTTAAACGCTAAAGCCCTAGCTCTGTCATGCCATTCACGCATCTGAGACGGAGCCTGTCTACTGAACAGATTACCCATCACTGGTAATACTCACAAATCTTCTGACACCTTCTGCCCTTGCCCTGAATGCAGCGATCCGTATCTGGCATGGCACCAACTGTATGTGTACTCTGCACCTCCCCTCACCAGTAACTCACCAGGGTTCTTGGGTAACGGATATCCACACACAAAGCAATGAGAAGGAAAACAAGCACGGTAAATCGGTAAATAATACACAACACACTTGTATTATTTAAAAATAAACAACCAAAGCTTTGGGAGAACAAACCAAGTTAGCACCTTGTTCACTCTGCCATCACAGCTTTCAGCCATTTTATTTATAGGTAAATATTTGATTACACAGCATAATTTCCATCTTATTGTTCTACGTCAAGCATCATGTATATTCATAACATGCATCTCTATATCTCTACATCATAGGTCAGTTCTTATTAGCATAGGTCATCATGAGGAGACATACATGTATTCCCAGACATAACTTTTAGACAATAATTCTAACACTTGCAGTTTTGATATCTCTGAATCGAGACTGAGAGACTGCAAAACAAACTCCTCCCTGCACTATCCTTTGTATAACAAACCTAATGTCTTTGTTATTAGGAACAGTCAGCCTAGTTATTTCAGTAGAGTCTTTCAAGGTTGTTGCTTATGTAATAAGCTCTGGAATGTCTGTGGTGTTAACTCTGTCTTAGGGCTTTTAGTAATATGATGTTATTAAGTACCCTGACTGTGTACACAGCCCTGTACAGACAAGCCTCCTTTCAGTTTTTATAATACAAGTGTGTGTTGTGTATCATTAACCGTGCTTGCTTGCTTCTCATTGCTTTGGGTGTGGAAATCAGTTACCCAAGAACCCAGGTGCTGTTACTGGTGAGGGGAGGTGCAGAGTACACTTTCAGTGGCAGCTTGGGGATTTCCTCTAACCATGTGACTGAGGGCCAATCCACATCCCTCCAGGGTTCGGCCTCTACAGCAGGAGAGAATTTGTGTTTGTTTGTATGGGCTAAGAGGGTTAGCTTTGCCCTAGTTACCTTGAAGTGGGTATAGTCAGTGCCAGACAGGCAGGCTTTGTTTTGGCCACTAGAGACCACTAAGAGTTTCTTGGAACTGGAATATTGCAGGGTTAACTCAGTTGCAAAAGAGGAAGCAGTGGTGGAGTTGCAAGCGAACAATGATAAGCCAAGATGGAGCGGCTCCTCCAGCTTCTGGCAGTAGGACAGCAGCATCAGGAGTGACAACAACTATATCAGGAGTGACAGCAACATCAACAACAATAATGGCAGCAGCAGTTTCAACACACCCTGCTGGAAGGACAGCAACAACAGCAATAGCAGATACAGAACCATGTTCAGGCACACGGGGAGCTTGAGAAGAGTTCCCTAGCTCAGTTGATCCAGGCTCTGCAGAGACCGCAACTCCACCATCCAGCGCAAGCGCTTCTTAAAATGACGGCAGAAGATGAACCGGACCACTTCTTGATGAACTTTGAATGAACTGCCTGCATAGCTGGGTGACCGGAGGAGACATTTATTTAGGGAATCTGCTGATGGGCAACAGTCAGGCTGCATTCCAGGATGCCAACTCAGATGGGCATCTTACATACGCAGCTGTCAAGGCCACCATACTGGAATGGTCGGCTGTTCTCCAGAAGCCTACCACCAGCAATTCAGAAAGGGGGCACTCCAGATAAAGGAGAGTCCTCGGAGGTTCCTGTATTGATTGAAGGATCTCGCATGGAAGTGGCTACAACCAGAGGGAACGACTGGGCCCGAGATAGCCAAGATTGTGCTATTGGAGGGCTTGACTGCCCCGATGAAACAGTAGGCATCCCAAGCTTACACTGGAGAGTGCAATGGAAATAGCCAAGGGGTATCATGAAGCCCAGACGGTGACAGTGAGAAAGGGAAGAAGTCACCCGTTAGCCAAGGAGGACGGAAGGAGAAGCTGGAATGGATGTTGGCTCCCCTGTTCTGACTTCCAAAGCCACCTCCTAGACAAGGACATGGCCCCAGCCATGACCCCCTTCACCTGTTTTAGGTGTGGAGCCCAGGGACACTCTGGAATGTCCCCTGGTTACAGAAGAATCCATGGTTGTCAGCCTAACCACGCCTCACACCTGTGCTTTTGTGGACACTCCCCACCCAGAGGCCCTGAACTTTGTGATTCCAGTGGAGCTTGAGGGGACCCGCCTCTAGGCCCTGATAGACTCTGGGAGTGTGCGGACTCTCATTCACCAAGAAAGAAAAGAAGAGCGGGATCTGGGCGTGATTGTTTCTGATAATCTTAAAGTATCTAAACAGGTGGAAAAGGTGACAGCGAAAGCCAGGAGGATGCTTGGGTGCTTTGAAGATGCTTTCACATCTTCAAAAGGATATAGTCAGTGCAGAGGGTGGCTACTAAAATGGTCAGTGGTCTTCATTATGAACCATATGGGGACAGACAAAGATTTTAATATGTATAAGTTTAAATGGCATAAAGGCATAAATGCACAAGAGGAGAGCTTCTTTCGATTGAAAGTAAACTCTGCAATGACCTTCAAAGTATACCACAACCTTTCCTCAGAATATTTATGTTCTCTTAGCCACAAAACACCAGACTGAGGGGAGCCAGCACACAGGCCACATTAATCATCCCTGCAACAAGCAGAAAAAGCAGTCAAACAGCATCTAACAGAGCATTCATGCTCTACGCTCCACACCTATTGAATGCTGTACCATATGACATCTACTCCCCAAGAGACCTGCAAGACTTTAGAAAAAAGCTAAAGACACATCTATTTAGGTAGCATTTCGGTGAAGGTCCAACCTAATTTTAACCCCACACAAGCAATCCCCTTCAGACCTCCTCTACCCTCTCCCCTCCCCCCTCTTTCCAGCGGGCTTGTTTAACATTTAAACTGTTTACTATTTAAGTTATTATGTAACTACTGTTCCAGTTATATGTAATTAGTTAATTATATTATATTATATTATAATTATATTATATGTAATTAGTTCAGTTAAATTGATTTAGTTTATTTAAGTTAATACCTCACTGTTCCATATAAAGTCAAGTTCTAAATGTTCTCTGTAAACTGCCTTGACATCTTGATAAGATGGTATATAAAACCAGCTAAATAAATAATAAATAAATGAAGGAGCATAGGATGAGGGTGAAAGGGGATAGACTCAGGAGTAATATATAGAACTGTTTCTTTACAGAAAGAGTGGTAGATGCGTGAAAGAGACTCCCAGTGGAGGTGGTAGAGATGAGGACAGTATTTGAATTCCAGAAAACATGGGACACACACAGAAGATCTCTAAAGGAAAAAAAAAGGACTACAGTATTTGATATGGAAGGGCAGACTAGATAGGCCATATGGTCTTTTTTTGCTGACAGGCTTCTATGTTTAAACCGTAACCCAATTTCAAATTGACTATGCAAAGGCTGTACCACTGGCCTGTGTGAATGGAGACCTGAGGCAGTATCCCATGGCACAGGATTCATTTAAGAATCTAGCAGAGCAAGCCACATTCAACTTCGTGGTGCTGCCCTGGCTCCTGTACCCAGTCGTGATCGGCCGAAACTACCCAAATTTTAGAGAGATATGGGCCCAGCTAACTGACAGCTTCACTAAGTTGGATTTGGAAGATTTCCCTGAGAATTTCCCGCTGGAAGACCCAGATCTATATGTCAAGAACCTCAAGCCTATTAAGTCCCGGAGTTGGTGTCACTGTTGGGGGCTCTTCCGAAGGGATGGGCTTCACCTTAATCAGGATGGGACCAGACTGCTGGCATTAACCTTTAAAAAAGAGATAGAGAAGCTTTTAAACTAGAAAATAGGGGAAAGCCGACAGTCACCCAGGAGCGCATGGTTCGGACAAAGGTATCCTTGAAGGATACTACCAAAAGCAGTGAGGTTCCAAAAGGGGGTATAGTAGCCCAAATGCCCTTGAGTAAGGAGCAGACAGAGCATAAAGATTCCAAATTACCCCTGCCTACCAATAGCCAGATTAATATGAAAAAAATACAGTCTCTAAAATGCTTGTATGCCAATGCTAGAAGTCTAAACAATAAGATGGGAGAGTTAGAATATATAGCACTAAATGAGAGGTTAGATATGATTGCACTCTCAGAGACATGGTGGAAGGAGGATAACCAGTGGGACACTGTGATACCTGGATACAAACTATATCGTAATGATAGAGCTGATCAAATTGGTGGAGGGGTTGCGCTCTATGTTAGAGAGGGCATTGAGTCAGAAAGGATTAAAGTTTTGCAGGGAACAAAATTTGCTGTAGAATCTCTATGGATTGAAATCCCATTTATGAAGGGGAAGGCGATGGCAGTGGGAGTATACTATCGACCGCCTGGCCAGAATGAACAAATGGATGATGAAATGCTCAAAGAAATCAAGGAAGCTAACAAAAGTCACAACAGAGTAGTAATAATGGGTGATTTCAATTACCCCGGTATCGACTGGGTCAGTGTCACGGCAGGACAAGCTAAAGAGATAAAGTTTCTAGATGGAATAAATGACTGCTTCTTGGAGCAGCTGGTTCATGAACCGACCAGAGGGGAAGCCATACTGGACCTAATCCTTAGTGGAACGCCAGATCTGGTGCAAGAAATAAGGGTGTTGGGACCACTTGGCAATAGTGATCATAGTATGATCATGTTTGATTTAATTAATGGAGGACAGATAGTAAAGGAATCCACAGTATTATCTTTTAACTTTCAAAAGGGAGACTATGATAGAATGAGGAATATAGTTAGGAAAAAACTAAAAGGAGCGGTTCCAAAGGTTAAAGACTTACAGCAAGCTTGGGTGTTATTTAAAAATACTATCCTCGAAGCCCAGACCAGCTGTATTCCACGCATTAAGAAGAGCGGAAGAAAGTCCAAAAAACTGCCAGCGTGGTTTAAAGGTGAGGTCAGAGAGGCTGTTGCTGCCAAAAAAGCAACCTTCAGGAAATGGAAAAAAGAGCCAAATGATGAAAACTGGAAACATCACAAGCACTGGCAAGTTAAATGCAAAGCATTGATAAGGCGGGCAAAGCGGGAATTTGAGAAGAAACTTGCTACGGAAGCAAAAACACGAAATAAAGACTTTTTCAAGTACATTCGTAGCAAAAGGCCTGTGAGAGAGTCAATTGGACCGTTAGATGATAGAGGGGTAAAAGGGGCAGTAAGAGGAGACAAGGATATAGCAGAGAGACTGAATGAATTCTTTGCTTCGGTCTTTACTGAGGAAGATGTAGGGATGTTACCCATGACTGAAGTGGTACTTAAAGGTGATACTGCAGAGGAATTGAGAGAAATATCACTACACCGGGAAGATATATTACAACTATTTGATAAACTGAATAGTAGCAAATCACCTGGACCGGATGGTATACATCCCAGAGTGTTGAAAGAACTGAAATATGAGATCGCGGACCTGCTATTGGTAATCTGTGAACTTTCATTAAAATCATCTGTAATACCTGAAGATTGGAGGGTCGCCAACGTAACACCAATTTTTAAAAAAGGTTCCAGGGGTGACCCGGGAAATTACAGACCGGTGAGCCTGACATCAGTACCGGGGAAAATGGTAGAAACCATCATAAAGAACAAAATTACACAACATGTAGATAGTCATGGCCTAATGGGAGACAGCCAACATGGCTTTAGACAAGGAAGATCTTGTCTTACTAATCTGATATGTTTCTTTGAAGGTGTGCATAAACAGGTAGACAAAGGTGAGTCGGTTGATATAGTGTATCTGGACTTCCAGAAAGCTTTTGACAAGGTCCCCCATCAGAGACTTTTGGCAAAACTAAAAAGTCATGGGATAGGAGGCAGTGTACTATTGTGGATCGGGAACTGGTTAAAAGATAGAAAGCAGAGGGTAGGGCTAAATGGCCAATATTCCCAATGGAAAAAAGTGAATAGTGGAGTACCCCAGGGATCTGTACTGGGTCCGCTACTTTTTGACATATTCATAGATGACCTGGAAAAGGGAATAACTAGTCAGGTTATCAAATTTGCAGATGACACAAAACTGTTTAAAGTTGTTAAAACCCAAGAGGATTGTGGAAAGCTGCAGGAGGATCTGGATAAATTGGAAGACTGGGCATCCAAATGGCAGATGAAATTTAATGTGGACAAATGCAAAGTTATGCACCTAGGAAAGAACAACCCACACTATAGTTACACGATGCAAGGCTCCACATTAGAAACCACCACCCAGGAAAAGGACTTAGGAGTCATCGTGGATAACATGTTAAAACCCTCCGCCCAGTGTGCAGCGGCGGCCAAGAAAGCAAATAGAATGCTAGGTATCATAAAGAAAGGGATGGAGAATAAAACAAAGGATATTATAATGCCTCTGTATCGCTCCATGGTACGACCGCACCTTGAATATTGTGTGCAATTCTGGTCACCGTATCTTAAAAAGGACATAGCGTTATTAGAAAAAGTACAGAGAAGAGCCACCAAATTGGTGAAGGGGATGGAAGGCTACTCCTATGAAGAGAGGCTAAAAAGGTTAGGGCTCTTTAACCTGGAAAAGAGACGGCTGAGAGGAGATATGATAGAGGTCTATAAATTAATGAATGGAGTGGAACGGATAAACGTGGATCAATTGTTTACGCTAGCAGAATATAGAAAGACTAGGGGACATGTAATGAAACTACAGGGTAAACTATTTAAGACAAATAAGAGAAAATATTTTTCACTCAACGTGTAATCAAACTCTGGAATCTGTTACCGGAGGATGTAGTAAGGGCTGTTAGTATAGCTGGGTTTAAAAAAGGTTTGGACAAGTTCCTGGAGGAAAGGTCCATAAACCACTATTAAAAAGGGACCCAGGATATCAATGCTTGACCCAGTACAAGCATTGTGGAACCTGTGGTCTTTTGGGGATATTGCTAGGTGTGTAGGACCTAGATTGGCCACTGTTGGAAACAGGATACTGGGCTTGATGGACCTCGGTCTGACCCAGTATGGCATGTCTTATGTTCTTATGTTCTTATGTACTAATAGAATCTGGGGCAGCTATGGGGAGGAATCCGGGGAGGGAGAGCCTAGGGAAGAAACCCCTGAGGATTAGCTCAGGGCTCAGTGATAGTGACCCAAATACAATTGTCCCCTTCCCAGAGTAGGGGCTGGGGGAAGACCCAGGGAGCTTCGGAAGGGCTCAGCAAGAGGATGAGTCCCTTAAACATGCCCAAGAGCGGGTTTTGGAGGTGGATGGTATTCCCCTAGGTAATGGAGACTCTCCTGCAAGAACCTTTTCCTATTTTGTGCTAAAGGAAGATTTATTATACAGAATGGCTGAAGATGGCCTGGAGGGGGAGGAGGTGTAACAACTGATAGTTCTCCAGCCCTTTCATCATCAGGTGTTATCGTTGGCCCATAGCCATTTATTAGGGGGGACACCTGGGGGTGGAGAAAACACTAGGGCATGTTTTAGCCCTATTTTTCTGGCTCAGGGTTGATAAGTAAGTGCAGTTATATTGCCAGTCATGCCCCACTTGCCAACTTCATAACCCCACCAGAGTCTGGCCTGCCCCTCTAGTGCCTATACCTATAACTGAAACCCCATTTGAAAGAGTGACCATGGACCTGATAGGTCCCTTGAAGTGAATCCTGGCATGGATGCTTGTTGCCAGCTTTGGGAACTACAAACCTGGCCATACAGACTACAATCAGCAAACCCCAAAATGGATTACAATGAGCAAATCTTTGAAACTGCCAGGAAGTATTAGACTGACTTTTAGTCAGCAATAGGGGGTTGGCTTTTGCATCACACTGCAGCCCTCTGTGATTGGCTGAAATCTCCTGATGTTTTTGGATCAAGAAGTCGTTTGCTGCCAGCTTCTGGCTAAAAACAAA
Organism: Ichthyophis bannanicus; assembly: GCA_033557465.1. Classification (NCBI taxonomy): domain Eukaryota; kingdom Metazoa; phylum Chordata; class Amphibia; order Gymnophiona; family Ichthyophiidae; genus Ichthyophis; species Ichthyophis bannanicus. The sequence goes on from CM066036.1 coordinate 391,363,488, forward strand.
AATAGAGCAAAATCAAAAAATTATGAGCTGAAGTATGTAAATGTATGTGTAAATGCATAAATGTTGGAAGATTAGCCGTGAGGAAACCAACTACCTCTCGTGGCAGTACTTCCGTTTTACTCAATTTAAAGAGCTCCTAAATAAGAGCTTAAAAAGTAGGTGAAAACACCATATAATAGTGTGACCTACACCAAAACGTGTTCAAAATTTGTTTTTCTTCCAACAGATTTTCATATTTAGAAATCAATCGGACAATCTAAAGTAACAAATAATGAAAGTTACTTATCTGTTGTCCACAAGAAAACAAGTCATAGCTCTTCTCCAGACCCGGTTAAATTTCAATCTCTTAAGTATCGGCAGTTTAGAAAAAGAATATCTACAGTTTAAAAAAAGAACACAGTACTGCGTTTCGGGCAAAACAACATTAATGCCCTGCATCAACGCTCTCCTCTACTGCAAACAAAAGCTTAGTTTCCCTAATTCTTTGGGACACCAGCACATACTCATATACAATCTGATACCACAAAAAAGGAGTTCATGCTTAAACACTGTTGAAAGCCAATCACAGTTGTTTATGTCATAAAGACACCCCCCAAAAATATCCAAAATAGAACCAGTACTTTTGATTTGCTGCTAGATCTTATAACTTCAAAGAAGTCTACTCCAATCCAGTTCTTTATTAAGACCCTGTGGTTCCACAGTAGCTAAACGAAATATCCAAGTTTGTTCAAGCAATTGTAGACGTTGTTCTCAATTGCCTCCTCGCAGATTTGCAGGTACATAATCAAGAATTCTCCACAATATATCTGTAAACTGATGTTGATGGTCCAAGCAATGCTGGACTATAGGGGCAGATACAGTTTTGGTTTTTATTCTAGATACATGTTCTCGTAACCGAACACATATGGAGCGAACTGGGGAAGAGGGGTCAGAATTGGGGAAGCTAAGCTTTTGTTTGCAGTAGAGGAGAGCGTTGATGCAGGGCATACATTACTCATTGAACAAGCCATCTCTTGAAAACAAAATATTAACCCTTAAAAATGACATTTTTCTCAAGACCCGTGCTGAGCAAGAATCGTTTTGGAAGCTACAGTAGTGCCTAGAGACAAATTTCCCAACTTGAGAAGATGCAATGAAGCTGTACACTCCTGTTTCGGTTCAACTTATTTGTGTGAATCTGCGTTTTTCCATCTGAAAATGACAAAGAGTACACAACTTTACAACATGACAGATGAACATCTCCAGGATTCCCTGAGACTGGCCCTTAAGCAATATTCACCCAACTTCAAAAAGCTGGTGGATGAAATGCAGGCTCAGTTGTCTCACTAATGAGCAAAGCGAAATATTAAAGATTGTGCAAGATCAGCCTGGATCAATACTCGACCTAAATTTAACACAAATTACTCAATGAAAGTTAAAGAACGTTATTAAGACAGTTAAAGAAAGTTATTACTCAATAAAACTTTAAGAAAAAATGTACTTTCCATTTCCCCTTGCAGTTCTTACTGGATCTTTGTCTCTCTTTTGTTTTTGCTTAATTTGCTTAACAACCGATCACATCCAAGTAAATGACAGAAGGTTCATTAAAAATGGGGGAATCCTCCAACGTTATTGGATTAAAATTTAATTTGAAACTAATTTGAAACTTAATTTTCATGATGGTAGATCACCGGCACTTTTGGCCGGAAAAAGTAGATCACGACCTGTTCGAAGTTGGACATGGATCTGGATTTTCAAAAAGCCTTTCACTAGGTCCCTCATGAGAGACTCCTCAGAAAATTAAAAAGTCATCAGATAGGAAGCAGTGTAGGACTGGGATTTGGTTAAAAGATAGAAAACAGAGAGCTGGGCTAAATGTCCAATTTTCTGAAAGGTGAATGGTGGAGTACCCCAGGGATCTGTACTGGACTTTCTCTTTTTAACATATTCATAAATGCCCTGGAAATAAGAACAATGAGAGAGGTGACCAAATTTGCAGATGACATAAAATTATTCAAAGTTGTTAAAACACAAAATGATTGTGAAAAACTGCAAAAGGACCTTGAGAAAATGGGAGACTGGGCAAAGTTATGCGAAATGTGGACAATGGCAAAGTTATACAATGCAAGGTTCCACATTAGGAATCACCACCCAGGAAAAAGATCTGGGCATCATTTTGAACAATACGTTGAACAATACGTTGAATCCCACTGCCCAGTGTGCCTGGCAACCAAAAAAGCAAAGAGAATGTCAGGAATCATAAGGAAAGAAATTGAGAATAAAACCAAGGATATTATGTGCAATTCTGGTTGCCATATCTTAAAAAGGATATAGCAGAATTACAAAAAGTATAGAGAAGAGTGACCAAAATGATAAAGGAAATGGAAGAATACCCCTACGAAGAAAGGCTTAAAAGGTCAGGGCTCTTCAGATTGAAAAAGAAATAGCTGAGGGGAGATATTACAGAAGTCTATATAATGAGTGTAGTGGAACGGGTAAACATAGATCGGTTGGTTAGTCCTTCAGAAAGCTGAACGAATAAGAGACACACAATGAAGCTACAATGTAGCACATTTAAGACTTATCGGAGATAATTTTTTTTCATTCAGCATGTAACCAAGCTAATTGCTGGAGGATGTAGTAAAAGTTTTTAGTATAGCTGGGTTTAAAAAAGATTTGGACAAGTTCCTGGAGGAAAGTCCATAAACGTATCTTAAAGTGGACCAGGGAAATCCACTGCTTAGCCACTGGACAAGCAACATGGAATCAAGATACCTTTTGGGGACCTGACAGGTACTTATGACTTGGATTGGCCACTGCTAGAAAAAGGATACTGGGCTGGTCGGAAACAGGATGCTGGTCTGTCCCAGTATGGCTATCTTATGTTTTTATGTGGTATAATGTACTGTGCTCAGAATAAAAACAGACAGAAAAATATTTGAACCAAACCTTTTCTTTTACTCGCATGAATAAGAAAACAGCTCACAAAGAAAAAAAGCAATACAGATCTTTACCAAAGCAAATCAAAGATAAAAATAGAATCATTAAATAACAATATTTTTCAAAAGAAATCAGCAATTAAGGTAAACTGCTCAACTGTAAATTAAAACTTTGCACTGCTGGCTGACAACAGAAATCAATGCAGTTATTTTAACATAGATAAAGTAATCGATTTGGTAATTGAAACCCAATGATTTTTGAGAATGTTGCAATCCCGTCCAAATCTTTGCTGCCTTTTCCATCTAGGGAAAATAAATCTGGTTTCCTTTAGTTTATTTATGGTTAGATCTCACTATTTGTCTCCCTTGCTGTCCCCGTGCAAGGCTCCCTGTATAAACAGCGGAGTTGTATGGGGAGCCTTAGATGGGGGTGGGCAGAAGGCAGAGTGAGAGCAGTGTGTGGGCAGGCCATCGCCCTGGATGTACAGGGCTGATTCTGAGGTTGACCCTGTATGTCCAGGGCATGCTGGTTTGATGGGGGACTTATTCTACCTCAGAGGTGGAATAAGTACACTTGATCATGGAGTAGCAGCGGCCTGCGGGGACAAGACCTGGAGGCGTGCAGGAGGTTCTCCACAGCCGGACCCTGGCCGTGGGGTTATGCTGTGGAGAAAGGACAAACTCGGTGGCAGCTGGCATCCGCAGCTCCATAATGAAGCTGGGGTACCATGGCTATGGGACGCCATGGACTACAGCTCTATTACGGAGCCAGGCTGAGTTAGCTGGGTGTGCAACCAATCAGAATTAGGGCCAGCCTGCAATCCATGCTGGTGGATCTGATTCTGCCCGGCCACACTAGGGGCTGGATGTCCAGAAGGGATTGGGTCTCCACATCAACCAGATCACCTTTATCTAGCTCTTTATTCACACCTTCAAAAAAATAAAGCAGATTAGAGAAACAAGACTTTCCTTGGCTAAATCTATGTTGGCTTTCTCCCATTAAATTATAACTATCTATATGTTCAGTAATTTTGTTCATTCTACTATTTTGCCCGGTACTGATGTCAGACTCTTCGGCCTGTAGTTTCCTGTAGTAGCCACTCTCTAATTTTCAGGCAGTAGAGATGGCTTTAATGATAGTTCACAGATTACTAATAGTAGGTCTGCAATCTCATATTTCAGTTCTTCCAGTACCTGGCATATATACCATCTGGTCAAGGTAATTTGCTTCTGTAGTTTATGAAACTGCTTTATTACATCCTCCTAGTTTATCGAGATTTGTTTAAATTCTTCCAACACATCCTCTTTAAATATCATTTCTGGCATGGGAAACTTCCCTACATCTTCTTCAGTAAGTACCGAAGCAAAGAATTCATTCAGTTACTCTGCTATGGCCTTATCTTCCCTTACCTTTTACCTCTATCACCTAGTGGTTTAACTGACTCACAGGTTTTTTTGTTATGAATGTACTTGAAAAAAAATTTATTGTGAGTGTTCCTTCCACGGGAAGCTTCCTTTCAAATTCTCCCTTTGCCTGCCTTTTCAATGTTTTGCATCTAACTTGCCAGTGCTTACGTTGTTTCCTGTTTTCATCATTTGATTCCTTTTTCCATTTTCTCAAAGGTACTTTTTTGACTAAACAGCATGACCTCACCTTTAAACCATTCTGTCAGTTGTCTGGCCTTCCTTCCACCTTTCTTAAAGTGTGGAATACTTCTGGTCTGGGCTTTCAAGATAGTATTTTTAAAGAATGCCCAGGCTGGATGTAAACCTTTAACCTTTGCAGATGCTCCTTTTAGTTTTTTCTTAATCAATTCCCTTTTTTATTGTAGTCTCTCTTTTCAAAGCTAGATGCATTCTCTGCATTTCCTTGCTGTCCTGCCTCCATATATTAAATCAAATATGATCATGTTATGATCACTATTGACAAGTATGCCCAACACCATTATCTCTTGAACCTGATCCTGACAAGGTCTAAAATAGCTTCCTTATGTTGGTTCTTGAACCAGCTGTTCCATGAAGCAGTCATTTATTTCATCTATTAATATTGTGTTGTAACTTTTGTTAACTTCCCTAATTTCTTTTGGCATTTCATCATCCATTTATTCATTCTGGCCAGGCAGATGGTAGTACAACCCCACTACCATAGATTTCCTGTTTTGTTTCATGGAAAACCTTTATTCTGTTTGACTCAATGCCCTCTTTAACATATAGCACAACCCCTCCATCAATTTGATCTGCCTATCATTGCAATATAAGTTGTACCCAGGTATCACAGTGTCCCATTGGTCGTGCTACTTCCACCAGATCTCTGAGATGCCAATTATATCTAACCTTTCATTCAGTGCTATATATTTTAACGCTCCCATCTTATTTTTTCAGAATTCTAGCATTTGCATATTGTCATTTAAAAGTTTGTATTTTGTTCATATTAACAATCCTGTTGATAGGAATAATTTGGAATCCTTCAACTCTATCTGCTCTTTGCTTAAAGACATCTGGTTATTTTTACTTTTGTGTTGGAACCACTCTATCAGGACGCCTGTTTTGCTAGTATCCTTTAAAGATACATCATTCCGAACTATGTGCTCTTGGGTGATTGCCAGCTTTTCCCCTTTTTTTCTAGCTAAAAAGCTGTTTTATCTCCTTTTTAAGGAGATAGAACAGCAGCCTGGTCCACCCTGGCTAAGGTGGTGCACTTTTTTTTCAGAAAAGCACCCCCCCCCCCCCCCATACACACTTCCTCAGAATGTTGCCCAGTTCCGAACAAATCTAAAACCATTTTCCTTGCACCTTCGTCTCATGCAGGCATTGAGATTCCAGAGCTCAACCTGCCTCTTGGGTACCGTGTGTGGAATGGGAAGCATTTCTGAGAACATTAATCTAGAAGTTCTGGATTTCAACTTTCAACCTAAAAGTCTAAGTTTGGCTTTCAGAACCTCCCTTCCACATTTTCCTATACAATTGGTACCAGCATGTATCAAGACACCAGAATCCTCCTCAGCACTATCTAAAACCTTATCTATCTGGTGCATCAGGTCCACTGCCTTCACACCAGTGAGGCAAGTTACCAGGCTGTCCTCAGATCCACAAGCCACCTAGCTACCTACATGCCTAATGATCAAATCACCAACTATAATGGCCATCCTAACTCTTCCTTCATGGGCATATGGCCCTTGAGACACCTCCTTGGTGCGAGAGGGTATTATGTCACCAGGAGGACATGTCCTAGCTACAGCATCATATCCTGCCACAGCAATGTGATGCTCTCCTTTTACATGAACTCGCCATGGCAGCCTGGAGGTGTGACTACTATGTCGCCGAAGGTCTCATCTATACCTCTCTGTCTGCCTTGGCTCCTCCAAGTTTGCTATTCTAACCTCCAGAGATCGGACTTTTTCCCTGAGAGCAAGGAGCTCTTAACACCTTGTGTGCACATAAGACATCTACACAACTGGGAGATAATCATACATATGTTCAAAAGACTAGATAACCCCTATCTTACTACTGGACTACTGTCTAAATCTTAGTATTAATTATATTTTTAGCTATTTAAAGTTGTTCATTTACAGTTGTGGTCAACGTTATTGGCACCCTTGCAGTTCAACTCATTAATGTCTAATATCTCCTAAAAGAAAAGTGGCCAGTGTAATGGATTTGGACTATATACGCACACATATCTGACACACAAAAGAATAAAATAAAAAAGACCAATTAAAAAAGGAAATATTAGGAAATAGAATAAAAACTGAGACATTGCCAGGAGTGGAGGAGTGGCCTAGTGGTTGGGCAAGGTACTTCAGGCCGGAAGGTCGGGAGTTCAAATCCCACTAGAGGACAGCAACCTTGGGCCGGAAGGACTGGGGTTTGTAGTCCCACAGGTGCTCCTTGTGGTCTTGGGCAAGCCACTTAACCCTCCATAGTCCATGTTCCCTGTAAAATAGTTATCTCCAAGTTATAATGCCCTGTTCAATGTAATTTCACTTTGTTCAATGTAAACCGCACTGATGCAGAATAGCGCGGTATATAAGAGAATGTAAATAAATAAAATAAATAAATAATAAATATGATTATTGGCACCCTTATAAACCATTCAAATCAGCTTGAACAGAGGAACTACATTCCCATTGCAGTAAAATTAAATGCACCTATGACCAATTGTCAGTACTTACAATGATTTAAATCAACCAATGAATGATGACTCTAATGTTTAAAATGGCTACATTTACTACCTGTTCAATTTTCAGAATGTGAAGACAAGAGAGCTGCCTGAGACCGTCAGAAAAGCCATTATTAGAAAACATCAAACTTCAAAGGGGTACAAGGCAATCTCCAAAGACCTTGGGATGCCTGTGTCTACAGTATGCAATGTTATTAAGAAGTTTTCTGCTCATGGAACTGTCAAGAATCTTCCAGGACATGGTGGGAAGAGGAAATTAATTCAAGTCATCTTCAAAGGTTAGTACAAATGGTTGGAAAAACACCATGGTCAACATCAAAAGGGCTTAAGGCTGACCTGGAGCAATCTGAAGTGGTGGTCTCAAGCTGCATCATACGCCGCCCATTAAATAAAGAAGGACTTCATAGGTGAAGGCCAAGGAGGACCCCATGGCTCAAAGCCAGACATAAAAAGGCATGCCTGATCTGTGCCCAAATCCACCTTGAGAAACCACAGTCCTTCTGGGAAAATGTTCTATGGACAGATGAAACCAAACTTGAGTTCTTTGGCAATGCAGAGCAGCGATGCATTTCCAGTCAAAGAAATGAAGCTTATAAGGAAAAACACACACTTCCTACAGTTAAATATGGTGGAGGTTCCAATAATGTTGTGGGGCTGTTTTGCTGCCTCAGGAACTGGAGGCCTGGAACGTATTAAAGGAATCATGAAGTCAGAGGACTACCAAGGTATTTTGGAGAGAAATGTGCTATAAAGTGTCAGAAGCTAGGTCTGGGTCGAAGGTCCTCCAGCAGGACAATGACCCAAAACATACATCCAAAAGTACAAAAAAATGGTTAAAAAGGAACAAATGGACTGTTTTAAACTGGCCAGCATTGCGTCCTGATCTCAATCCAATCAAGAACCTTTGGAAAGGGTTGAAATCTGCCACTGGTAAGAGGAATCCTGGAAACTTTCAAGAACTGGAACAAATCACAGTTAAAGAGTGGGAGAAACTACTAGCAGACAGATGTATGAAACTTATAGATGGCTACAAAAAACATTTGGAGGTTGTCATCACTGCCAAGGATTGCACAACCAAATATTAGTGAAGAGCGTCATTAATACCGTGCAGGTCATTTTTTTTCTCAGAATTACTACATCTAAGTTGCACAGACATCTTTGTTTTTTTAAATGTATACCTTTGAACGTAATTATTAAAATATTGTGATGACATACAGTTGGAATATTTCCAATTATTTTTCAAGATATTGTACACAACATACCTAAAATGCAAGGTGCCAATAATTTTGACCACAGTTGTATTTAAAGTTGCTAGGAGAATAGAGATACTTGAACCAATTTATATATACCTAATAACTTTAAGGGACTTTAATTCATATTCACCTCAAGATTACTACTACTTGCTACTTATCATTTATATAGTGCTATAATGCGTATGCAGCAGTGTACATATAGATGTAAATGACAGTCCCTGCTCATCAAAGCTCAGAAGATGAACTGCAAGGACCTAATTAATCTATTCCTAAGGCCTAATAACTTGCTGATGAAGATAACTGGTTAAACCTGAAAGTGAATAAGATACCTCCTTTCCCTTAACTGGTTTAAAAGCCTATAAATAAATGATTATGCCTGGGGTGAGTTGGTGGGAAATAAACACAAACTGAAAGTTAGCTTGTTGCACTGTGCCCTGACTTTACTTTAAACTGAAAGTTATGCTATGCTCTAACTGACTTAATAAAATACAGAATTTAAAAATAGATACAGATTTTATCAGCCTATACCCAAAGAATTCCCTTTTCCCCAAGATTCTGAAAATTTCCCAGCAGGTAAATATTTACAAATGCAGATTCCTTCCCAGCAGTAGTAGCTGCAGCCCTCTCAGTCCTTCAAGACCACAGTGTTCACTACCAGCTATTTCATTTAGAGTTAACCAATTTCACTACATCTGATACAAGTCCATTGAACACTATATTTTCCAGGGGTAGCAGCACATATCTGAACACCAAACGTCTCCGGCCTCCTAAAGATATTTCAGAGTTTGTCTCCTGTAGGTTTTAAGCAACTATAGGGCAGAAAAGGCAACCCCGGGTTACACTGGCTTATGAATAAGGTTCATTCCTGTCTGTGCATGTGCAAAAGTAACCTTTTCAGAGCCCAACACTTCTGGCCCATACATTCAAAAGCAAGGTGTACCCCAAGGTTCAGTGCTGTCAATCCTATTATTTAACATTTATATCCAACCTTTCTGTGACCTCATATCTTCTCATGACATCTTCTTTCACCTTTATGCGGATGACATCATGATTTATGCTCCATTCGCTACCACCAATTCAAACTTTACACCAATAATAAACTGCTTCAATGCAATTACCCAATGGCTCTCTGAACACCATCTCACCATTAACTATAGCAAAACAGAAGTGCTCTTCAAAACTAGAGACCAGTCATTCTCCCAACCAACATCACTGAAAGTTGATAAAGCAGACCTGCTAGTCAAACATGAAGTCTGATACCTTGGAGTAACCATTGATCATCACCTCACACTACAATCTCACATAAACAAACAACAAAAACCATTTACAACAAAATTAGAACTCTCCAACAACTACGGCCACTCCTTGCAACTCATGATTTCCAATCAATCTTCCAGGCTATGATACTCCCTCACCTTGACTTCTGTAATGCAATCCTCTATGGGATACCAAAAAGCTCCCTACCCCCACTTCAACTTGTTCAGTATGCAGCTGTGAGAATATTCATTAAGGCTCCCAGAACTAGCCACATTACACCTATTCTTAAAGAGCTCCATTGGCTTCCATTGCTGAGCCATATAAAATACAAAACCATTGTGACAGCATTTAATATCTATCATGATTTATCCTCCCATTACCACCAATCTGTTATATGGAAACCACCTAATAATCGGCTCAGAAGAACTCCTGCAGAATATCTTCTTCTTTAATCCTTAGCTGGTGTTTGGGGAGCAGGTTGTCCTCTCAACCAATATGCTGCTGTAGATGCCGCTGGATTCTGTGTGTTGTTCACAATATGCTTCCAACCTTGGCAATTGGTTGTGATATTTCTGGCCTCGTCGATGGTCAGTTGCTGGTTCCTTAGGTCTTCCTCGATATATTTGAGCCACATTTTCTTCAGTGCTGCTCAATGAACCTTCCAATGGACAGGAGACAACATATACTTGCTCCTTCCTCAGATCTCACTAAGTTCAACTTAACTGCCTGTTCCTGTGCTTTCTCCCTCTATACGCCTAGCCTATGGAACACACTGCCTGGTAATATTAGAACTACTACTGATCTTATGAACTTCCGAAAGCTACTTTGTGAGAACATTTTGGAGGTATAACCTAACCATCCTTACCACCATCATGAATTGTAAAATTCGCCCTGAATACATTTGGTCTGCCCACTTCTATCTTCCTTAGACTACATTCCTGTCCTCTTCCCCCCTCCCTGTCCCTAATCTACCTCATGCTGTTTATCTTAAGTTAATTTAACTGCACCATGTTCCCATGAAAGTTATTTTATGGTGCAAGGATGAGGGTTTTGGATTTGTGAGGAACTGGGGAACATTCTGGGGAAAGGAGGGGCTCTTCCAAAGGGATGGGCTTCACCTTAACCGGGATGGAACCCGGCTGCTGGCATTAATATTTTAAAAGGAGCAGCTTTTAAACTAGATAATAGGGGAAAGCCGACAGTCACACAAGAGCGCATGGTTCGGAAGAATGTATCCTTGAAGAATACTACCAAAACCAGAGAGGTTCCAAAAATGAGTAAAGTAGCCCAAATGCCCTCCAGTATGGAGCAGACAGAGATTAAAGATCCCAAATTACCTATGCCTACTAATAGCCAAATTAATATGAATAAAATAGAGTCTCTAAAATGCTTGTATGCAAATGCTAGAAGTCTAAAAAATAAGATGGGAGAGTTAAAATATATAGCACTAAATGAGAGGTTAGATATGATTGGAATATCAGAGACATGGTGGAAGAAGGACAACCAGTGGGACACTGTGATACCTGGGTACAAACTATATCATAATGATAGAGCTGATCAAATTGGTGGAGGGGTTGCGCTCTATGTTAGAGAGGGCATTGAGTCAGAAAGGATTTAAGTTTTGCAGGAAACAAATTTTGCTGTAGAATCTCTATGGATTGAAATTCCATGTAAAAAGGGGAAGGCGATGGTAGTGGGGGTGTACTATCGACCAACTGGCCAGAATGAACAGATGGATGATGAAATACTCAAATAAATCAAGGAAGCTAACAAAAGTTACAGCACAGTAATAATAATGGGTGATTTCAACTACCCCGGTATCGACTGGGTCAGTGTCACAGCAGGATATGCTAGGGAGATAAAGTTCCTAGATGAAATAAATGACTGCTTCTTGGAGCAGCTGGGTCATGAACCGACCAGAGGGGAAGCCATATTGGACCTAGTCCTTAGTGGAACACCAGATCTGGTGCAAGAGATAAGGGTGCTGGGGCCACTTGGCAATAGTGATCGTAGCATGATCCCGTTTGATTTAATTAGTGGAGGAGGGATAGTAAGGAAATCCACAATACTACCTTTTAACTTTCGAAAGGGAGACTATAATAAATTGAGGAAAATAGTTAAGAAAAAACTAAATGGGAAAAGGTTAAAGACTAACATCAAACTTGGGTGTTGTTGAAAAATACTATCTTGTAAGCCCAGACCAGCTGTATTCCACGCTTTAAGAAAAGTGGAAGGAAGTCCAAAAAACTGCCAGCATGGTTTAAAGGTGAGGTCAGAGAGGCTGTTGTTGCCAAAAAAGCATCTTTCAGGAAAAGGAAAAAAGAGCCAAACGACGAAACCTTGAAATAGCACAAGCACTGGCAAGTTAAATGCAAGGCATTGATAAGGCAGGCAAAGGGAGAATTTGAGAAGAAGCTTGCTGAGGAAGCAAAAACGCGTAATAAAGACTTTCAAGTACATTCGTAGCAAAAAAACCTGAGAGAGTGTTAGTTGGTCCATTAGATGATAGAGGGGTTAAAAGAGCACTAAGAGGCGACAAGGCGATAGCGGAAAGACTGAATGAACTCTTTGCTTCGGTCTTTACTGAGGAAGATTTAGGGATGTTACCCATGACTGAAGTGGTATTTAAAGGTGCGGAAGAATTGAAGGAAATATCGATACATCGGGAAGATGTATTATAACTATTAGATAAACTGAAGAGCAGCAAATCACCTGGGCCGGATGATATACATCCAAGGGTGTTGAAAGAACTGAAATATGAGATTGCAGAACTGCTATTAGTAATCTGTGAACTATCATTAAAATCATCTGTAATACCTGAAGATTGGAGGATGGCAAACGTAACACCAATTTTTAAAAAGGGTTCCAGGGGTGATCCGGGAAACTACATACCAGTGAGCCTGACGTCAGTACCGGGAAAAATGGTAGAAACCATCATAAAGAACAAAATTGCTGCTCATGTAGATAGTCATGGCTTAATGGGAAATGAACAATAAACTGTAGTCTGAATGTTATTAAACGGGTATATCAAACTATAAAACACACACCCCGTCTATTGTCTAAACCAAGCAACAAAAAGCTGTTAATGTCATTCACTAAGAACTGGGTCTCAGAAAAAACCGGTGGCACTTTAATCATGGGCACAAAGCCCCTTAACGGTGCCAGTTTTTACATCAATGACCCCTTGAACTCGTATGTTTTTAGCCTGTACCGACAATTCCCTGAAGAAACTTCTGTAGTGAAACGCTTGGGCAGCCTAGAAGGAGGCGTTGGAATTGCCTTTTCATCTGGCTAATGTTACAAAGCTAAGTTGAATTTTCTTCTCGTTCAACATTTGGTATCATTATCAAGAACACATTGATTTGCCTTAAGACTTTTTATTATAAGAATTAAAAAAAAACTTTTCCAGAACAATACGAGTTCAAGTGGTCATTGATGTAAAAACTGGCACCGTTAAGGGGCTTTGTGCCCATGATTAAAGTGCCACCGGTTTTTTCTGAGACCCAGTTCTTAGTGAATGACATTAACAGCTTTTTGTTGCTTGGTTTAGACAATAGACGGGGTGTGTGTTTTATAGTATGGCTTAATGGGAGACAGCCAACATGGCTTTAGACAAGGAAGATCTTGTCTTACTAATCTGTTATGTTTCTTTGAAGGAGTGAATAATCAGGTGGACAAAGGTGAGTCGGTTGATATTGTGTATTTGGACTTTCAGAAAGCCTTTGACAAGGTCTCTCATCAAAGACCTTTGGCAAAACTAAAGAGTCATGGGATAGGAGGCAGTATACTATTGTGGATCAGGAACTGGTTAAAAGATAGAAAGCAGAGGGTAGGGAAAAATGGCCAGTTTTCCCAATGGAGAAAGGTGAATAGTGGTGTGCCCCAGGGTCACCTGCTTTTTGACATATTCATAAATGACCTGGAAAAGGGAACAGCAAGTGAGGTTATCAAATTTGCAGATGAACTATTTCAAGTTGTTAAAACCCATGAGGCAGCAGTAACTGATCTTGAGTGGCAATGGCAGCAAAACATCTTCCACAGCAGACTTCAGTATGGCGCCTGCAAGCCCTCCAGTACTAACAGGTCCTGAGATGGCCTGCCTCTTTGGCTTGCAAAGTTTTCCATGGTAGCAGGAAGCCCATGTGAGCAGGACTAGAAAACTGCAGAATCCTTAAGTGCTAAGGGATTTGCAGGCCTACCACTGAATTCTGCTATGGAAGTTTTTTTTTTTTTACTGTCACTGCTGTTGCTGCTGCAAGGTGAAGGAGTCTGTCTGCCTGGAAGAAGTGAAGATATGGAGGGGAAGCAATTAGAGGGAAAGGGTGAATAGAGGATTTTTTCCCCTTGTCTATGAGTGCCTTCCACATGAAATCCAACCCTAACCACAGAAAGATGGAGAATACCACAGCTTGAATAAAGCTTGTGAAAAGACTATAGGCAGACACAAATGGATAGACTGGGTGGATGAACTAGTGCTTCTCTGTCAAGACCTTTGCTTCTATGTGAGATATTTGGGTCAGGAAGAGAGAAAGGCATGGCAGCTCCAGACCATAGTGAAGAACTGAGCAGGAAATGAAACACCACTCTACAATTTAAAAAATAATTAGAGGGTTGACCAAGTACTCCTCGCTTTTGAAGCTCCGCTGACCTGAGGCTGATATTGTGATTATGAAAAAGAAGAGGAAAGGGGAGATCATGCTGAGGGACTTGCCTACCTCTGGTTTGATAGCCCAATTTGTTCAGCATTTGAACCAGGAAATGGCTGTATCTCCTGCACCTGGGGGTTTTGAGGTGGAGATTTCCCATGGGCTAGAGGCATTTTTGAGCTCTGGGATGAGGACTCTGCTGCTGTCCCCACAATTGCTATGAGAAGCACTCCCTGCAATCTCACCCTTTTGATGCCAGCTGATGATGAGGCAAACTGAGCTATGCTAGGAGAAGGAAGTTCAGTAAATGGTAGAGTCTCAAGTAGGGAGATTTAGTCTTCACCATCTAAGTCAGGTCAAATTGACAGTGGCACTTGCCTGTGTGAGAAAGTAAGACAACCCTTGCTGACCCATAGTGTGCAGTTGAGAGCCCAACATTGATAGATACTCTGCAGTTGAAATGGAGAAAATTGACAAACAGGGGAGAGAGTTGTAGGCGTTTAATCTCTCTATCCCTGCATTAGTGACTTGTTGCTTAATCCTGCTGCCAGTTGCACCAGCAGATGTGACTTTGGTTCAGCTTCAGTCATTGGTTTCATTTTCATGAAGAGGGGCTTCTTTGACTGGGTGTGTTCACCAGTTATATGACTTTACAAAATGAACTGCAATGAAGATCTCTGTCCAGGACACACATCCAAAAATAGGAGGCATGCCTGCAAGGCTGTGAAGAAAAGTCCTTAACATCTTTAAATGATACCCTAGTGAAAGATGATATTTTCCTGAGGAATAAAACAGAGAATCTAGAAAATTCTGTTAGGAGGAGGAACTTAGGGGTATGTTTACAAAAGCGCGGTAACGTAGCATCGGTAACGTTAAACCGCATTAATGTTACATCTGGTAACGTTACCAGACGTAACGTTAACGCGCTGCCATGAGGCTGGAGCTAGAGAAGAAACAGTGTTGAAAAAAACTCCTGATTTTCATGGAACTCAGAAAAGGCAGAGAGCGCAGTTCCAGCGCAGCTCAGCCTGAGGGCGCATGAACAATTACACAGTACCTGAAGCAACGTTCTCTAGCATTGATCACATTAGTAACAAGCAGTTTCACCTGTCCTCAAACTCAGAACGTGCAAACCAGAAATACCTTTATAAAGGAAACCAGATGATCAGTGAGAGGAGGAGAGATAGAGGCAAGAGCAGAGACGAAGGCAAGAGCAAGTGCTGGGGAAATGGCAAGAGCGAGGTCAGAAGGACCGGCAGCAGGACCAGTGAGAGAAGCCTGGAACAGGAAGGCTTCCAGGTGCAGCCAATTCAAGGAGACAGAATCCAAAAGAGGTATACTCAAAGGGATAAAGTCCAGAGAGACCAAAGGTATTGGAACGGAGTCCAAAGCCAAGCAAACCAAAGAAGCAGCTTGCCTGATGAAAACAACTCTCCTAGCCCAAGTAAGTCTCCTATGCTAAACCAGAAAGGCACAAGGAAAGGAGATTCCTTCTACAGGGATACTTTTGCCCAGAAACACAGAGAGTGGAAATCCACGTCAGGTTTTCCTGGTAACTCTGATTGTAGAGCAGTGCACAGAACAGCTTGTCAGCCTGAGAAGCTACGTCGCAAGCTGAGTCCTGGGTGTGGCAGCCTACAGAAGCCAAGGTATGAAAAGCCTTTCATTATAAGGGAAAGTTTAAGTGATGAAAACCTTATGCAAATAGATAAGCCTCAGAAAGTTAGAAGAAGTAAAGCTAACCTTTTAAAAGCACTTCCCAACAGTGTGCTAAGGAAGTTGTATGAGAAACAGAAGAACCCCTGTGAGGAGTTAATAGATACTGAAGACAGTCATAGCACTGAAGAAGGTAGTGACCCAGAGTCAATGGACTTTGATTGTGAAACCAGTGTTCCCATTCCTCAGAGTGAACCAATGGAATGTAACTTTTGTTCAAGAACTAGCTTGATTGCCTTGCTAGATGTATAGAGAAAAGAGAACTCTGCATATGGTGAAGTTGATAACCATTTGTTTCCTGATGTTAATTTCTATTGATTTGAAAGAAGTCTTAACCCAGATAAACAGTTAATTGTGAAGCCTACAACCCTTAACTGTTTATATAACGGTGGAACCTTTTTGTTAGAGGAAAGAATTACTTTCATTTTCTTTTGTGTCTTATTGAACCTAAGCGTTGACCGGGGAAATAAAGCCTTATTACCCTACACTTTGGCGTAGATTGTTCTTTATAAGGAGTTCTGCACTACAAGGACCAGAATCCTCTTGGTCCTTCAGCTCAACCACTCCTTAATATAAATCAAATGTCACCGGACGCTCTTATTTCCTACGTCAGTAGGGGTGCCTGGGGACAGCGCGTTAATGTTACCGGCAGTGGTAACTGTCCCGGAGGGCAGAGAGAAGGGGTAAATGGGCTGGGAGTGGGCATGGAGAGGCCCCTGCTACACTAACGCTGCAACATTAATGCCGGGACAGTACCGCCAGTGAAAACCTGGCGGTAGATGCACATTTGTAGGACAGAGAAACCATTTCAGTGTCAGCAATGTACAGCACAGGCAGGGAGCCCATGAAAGTGATAGTAGTGCTCCATATGCAGCAACAGCATATTGGCCAAGTATGAAAGGTGCAAATGGGGCATAGGGGGCTGTAGGCGGGACATGCAGTGGGGGCAGCTGGGGCACAGGGTGGACTAGGTAGATGCCTAGGTGGCACATAGGAACACAGAAACTGGAAATCAGCAAGACAGCATCTGACCAAGGTCAAACATGCCCAGTAGTCTCTGTCCCACAGTGTCCCATCCAGTGGACATTACCCAGCAGGTACCCAAAAGATCACATAGGTACCACTATGCCTGTAATAGGGTAATCAGTGCACATTTGGGGACCACTTGAACAAGGGTCTACAGACCTTCCCCAGTATGTGTCCCAAACAGGTCGGAAACCCAGGTAAATGAACACCCTTTGCTGCAGCCCATAGGAAGGCATTGCAGGGTCTGATCACATGTTGTCTGAAACATATCTACACCCAGTAGGTCAAACCGGTTACAATGTACCGGAGTTGCATGTTCTAGCCTGTCCACAGTCTGCTGGCATAACACAATTTACCTACATTTATTAGGTCCACCCTAGACAATAGTTGCTAGATCACCAACCTGACACCCCCGAGCCGTCTCCCCCTGGAATGGCAGGCACATAACATTGGCAGGCGGTGCCGGGGGGAAGCATGGATGTCTATGTAGGCACCCCTACCCCAGACCCCACACCCTAGGCAGCCGCCTACCTACACATTGGATGGCCTGGGACTGCGCACCACCAGCATATGGCCATATCAGCATGGTGGGGGAGGGGTGTTGGTGGTGGAAGGGACAGTGGCATCTGCTCACAGCAGACCAAGGCCAAGCCCTTTTCAGGTGGGTGGCATGCAGTGCAACAGATGTCTGTCTGATGAACAGTCATGGTATCCCCAGGGACTGACCTGCCTCTGTGGCAACAGTATGGTGCAGTACACACAACCAGTGTATCTTGGGGCAGAAGGTCACAGGTTCAGGTCCCAGATGTGGCTCCTGCAGACCATGTCCCTACATTTTACCCTACATAGCACATACAACATAAACATGTGCACTCCCTAGAGCATCGGCCAACAGGGGCACAAACACCCACACACACAGGCTCCACTATCCAAAGCCTCATGGACAGTCAGGCTATTGGGCCTGGCACGGAGCAGCAGTGACCACCAAAGCACTACTACTAGCACCTGCATACCTTAGCAATGCCTGCACTGTGCTCAGGACTAGTGTGGCAGGCAGGGCTGCCAAACACCCCTATCTTTGCACAATGCTGAAATAGGAGTTGGAGTGTGTGTATGTCTATCCATTGTTTTGTGGCTGCCTACTCCTCACTGGGCCCACAATGCTTACACTGTTTCCAGCGTTAGCCTGCCAATGTGCATAATGAGTAGCAAGGTATTGTGGGAATGGCCCGGACAGGGCAGACTGGGCAGGATGCATCTGCACAGGGTGTAGGGCAGTGGCTGGGACATTGTAGTGCCCGACCACCACCTGCATGGACAGGGTGGCCACAGCATGTCATACTGGGAGGTCACTCTCACTCTGACTGAGCAGTGACCATGGCATGTCTATGTTCCCACATAGTGCTATACAGTGTTTCCCTCAAGTGATATCTGTGTGTTCCCTATTCTGGGGCCCAATCACTGAGCTACCTACTTGGTGTCTGTGTTTACATCCCACTTCTGGGTGCACATAGTTCCTCTGTGAACATGCACTATGGACTGGCTAGTGGACTGTCTGCAGTTAGCATGTGCATGGCTGGAACACCTTGCAGGGTGCAGCAAGTGCAGACTGACTGTGCCCTCTGCTGGTGAATGTCAGATTGTGGTGGGGGGCAGCTGAGTTTTTCCAGGCAATTCAGATTGTGGTGGGGGGCAGCTGAGCTTTTCCAGGCCTACTGCCTATCTGTCAATGCCCTTGTGACATGTACAGATCTACATCAACTGCCTGGGACAGCACCCTTTCGCCAGCAGGACTGGGGTTGCTGGTCCCACAGCCCTTCATCATGTCCCTCTACTGTCTCCATTGCAAAGATGTAGAGTGTGGCTCTGTTGGGGGCAGATACTGTACACCACCTTGACCAGAGAGGGCGGTTTTGTAGGTGGTGCTACATAATCCGCATTGAGTCCAGACACCCCCCTGCTGTTATAACAAGTGACCATAGCAACCACACTGGATATGCACTATTCTGGGTGTGTCATGGTCCACAAGAGCTAGACGTGACTGGGGAATACAAATGGACACAGGATTATCCTAGGTGTGCCAACACCCTGTGCATAGGTATAGCTGCCTCCGATATATGTTTGTCCACTTTACCGGCTGCCACATAGGCTGCACGCAGATTTGGCAGGTCCATCAGCTTCCACCTCTCCTTCCTTCCATCACTTGTCCACTGCCTTTCCTTGGTGCTCTGTGCAGTGTTAGGGTTACATCTGTTTTTAGGCCTTACATTTCATGCTTGTCAACTTGGGGCACCTTACTGCCCTTGGGGCACCATATTTTGGGTCACCTTAACATCCTTAGGGCACCTTAACCTAGGGCACCTTATACGGCACCTTAGGTTAAGGCACCTTATAAGGTGCCTTATAGGATGCCTTGTTTGTCAGCCTTAACGTGCAATGTCCCGTTAACGTGCGATGGCTACCGTAACACTGGTACGCCCACTTCCTTATATGGCGTTGGTAACGTTACCACGCCTTAGTAAACATACCCCTTAGAGTTTACAAATTTTCCTAAATCTGGTTATATGTTGCCTCTAGATATGTTAAAACTATTTAATTGAAGTATCCACTTAAAGCAATTTCCTCTTTTAATCAGTGTGTGTTATTTGCATGCTAATAGATTAGCCCCTGGGATAGAAGGGCAAGAAGGGGGCCTGAAAGTAGATAGCTTGGAATTGAATGAGTTGCTTACAAGAGCTTGACTGTTAGTTTTGTCTTGAAAATCGATAGAGATTAGGTCTTAAAAACCTTGTTTTGGAAGAAGGATTATGTTTTCTATAATGATAAAGTCAGGGTTTTTCTGAACTTTTCCACAGTTAGCCTAAATGTATAGGGTTTCTGGATCTTAGTCAGCATGTGTTAGATCAAGTGGGTACTTTCTTAAATTTATATTAAATATATTGTTAATTTATATGGGGCTAGTTATTCTTTATTTGATCTGGAACATTTGAAGAAACTTGTGAACTCTAAGGACCAATCAGCTTCTATTGTTTTGTGATTGTTGGTGAGGGATTGCTCACTTCAGCCAGTATGTACTGAACTGCATTTACCTTAATGGGTCCACTCTCATTTTTCCTGTTAAATTATCTCATAATTTTCCTATACACCTTTCTCTTTGTTATTGATGAGCTTGGTTTTCTTGAGAATTATTGTATTTTTTTCTGTTATCTTTATTATTCTTAAGTTACAGTCAAACCTCGGTTTTCGTGTGCCCCGGTTTTCGTTCGTTTCGGTTTTCGACGTCTTTTCTGACTGAGATCTTGTCTCGGTTATCGTATATCGCCTCGGTTTTCGTCAAGAATGGTGAGCCAGTGCTGCCAGATCTGAAAACCTATACTGTACTGTACTGCAATACATACACCCTCGCGCTGGTCTGCCCGCCCAGTCCCGGCAGCACTACCCCCCCCCCCCGGACTCACCGATCGCGTGTTGAGAAGCCAAAGTCAGCTGAGCAACATCCTCGAGCCAGAGATGCAAGGATTGCACAGAGAGGAAGGCCCCGATCTCTCCACCGCCTGCCTGTTCTCTGGAGCGCCCCCCTCAGGCTCGGAGGTAGCAGGGTAGCTGTCAATGTAAGCAGGAGATGTTGCATGAATGTGGGAGGCAGTTCTTTCTCTTGCAGGGTACGCTTGCAAATTGCTGTTGAGACGGAGTCAGCGATCAGATTACAGTGCCGTACAGTACAATATCTGTGTGTTTGCTGTCCTGTGGACGATCGGGCAGGTGAGAGAAGTGACAGGAGCTGGGTGTCTGGAACGGATTAATTGAATTTACATTATTTCCTATGGGAAATATTGCTTCGGTTTTCGTACGTTTCGGTTTTAGTCAGACTTCTTAGAACGGATTAATCATTAAAACCGAGGTTTGACTGTATTTATTTATTTATTGATCGACTTTTATATACCACCTTTTCCTTCAATCAAAGTGGCTACAAAAAAGGGTGGGTAGAGGGGACATTTAAGGGGTGGGAGAGAAAACCAATACAGAACAATAAACAATGCTGTAAGGTAATAGGGTGTGGCGATTATTGGTTGATGAAGCCATAGTGTTGAGCAAAGAGTAGTGTCTTGAGCATCTTCCTGGTTTTAATGCCCAGATTTATTTCTTTACAGAATGTGTTGACATGGTTAAATTGTTAAATATTTTGAAAAAATAAAATTGCAAAGCAATAACTAGAAGAAATAAATAGATAAAATGTCTTTTGGAAAGAATGAGGCAATCCTGGAATTGATCACAAAACATCTATGATCTTGCAATATCTGATTTTCCTAGTAAAATCTGAATTATAGGTCCATAGGTGCAATAGGAGGCAAAACCAGGACTGATGTAACCTGCCCCTGATGTTCTACAGAAAAATGTTTATCAAAGTCTTCAGGGAAGCATTGTTGTTTTCCTTAACCACTTTCCTATCAAATTATTGGCGTTCCTTTCCTTCTGTATTTTCTGGCAGCCCAAATTTTTATTGTACACCGCCCTACACTTCGGTAATGGGCGGTCTATCAAATGCCATGAATAAAGAATAAAGTCACAATTAATCAAAGTTCACAATGCCCACCTTCATATAGCAGAAAAAGTATGACATACCTTCTGCTTTAGCTCCTACTGAGCCTAAACCAGTCCCAGGCTGGCCATCTTTGGCCCCTTAACAGACAGAAAAACAAACAAACTAGTTACCACTTACAGTAATGTAACATGAGCAGACTAGATGGACCATGCTGGTCTTTATCTGCCGTCATTTATTATGTTACTATGAGCATCCTCTGCTGAGAAATAACTGCAACAACATTAAAGTATCATACATTACTCCTCTAGGGGTCAGTGTTTATACAGTAATAGTATAGCAATATGCTATAGATTAACACCATCAGAGACTGAAACAGGACCTCAGTGCATGAGAAAGTCAATTATAAATAGATTCAGTGTCTTACTAGGAAACATTTATATATCATTACAAGTTGTCCATAGTAATGCACAGCTTTAAAAACACCCCATCTTTTCATATATAGGTTTAAGGACTCACCTCTTAAATAAGATGGCTGCGGAAGACGGCCAAAGCCCAAATTCATCTGAGGCTTCACTCCTGAAACAGACAGAAATCAACAATTGTAAATAGTGAATAAATAGAAAATTTAGAAAAAAAACTGTAAATGTAAAAAATCCATTATAGTGACACAAAAGACATGAGAGCTTTCTTTTTGTGACATTTTAGAATCAAGGTAGGATACTGGGCACATTTTTAAGTTGGGTTTAAATACTGGGTTTTAACCTCAGTCACCAGATACATAGAAATAACTCTTATTTTGTCATCATAATCATAGCAAACAGATACTCCACAATATAACATCATATAGAGCTTTTTTTGAGGGGGTACTCAGTGGTACTGGCATCTTTTCCATTGCCTGCTAAAATTGATCTATGGCCCTTATATATTAATGAAAGAGCTCTGCATATGAATAGCAACACCTTTTTTGCTAGGAAAAATGCACTGGTAACATAGTAGATAACGGCAGATAAAGACCAATGTGGCCCAACCAGTTTGCTCAGCAGGATGGACAAAGTTCTAACTGCTTCTCCATGCAAGTTACTTCCCTCCTGCCTTCTTAAATGAGGGTCTTGTAACTGCCCCTCTGTGCAGATTACCTCCCTCATGCCTTTTCAGAAGTGCAAAAATCAATTTCTTCCTGTTTTTAGCTGAAGAGCTCTATGCTTGATTTCCAACCGCTTTCCCATTAGGGATACGCTGTGTTTATCCCACTCCTTTTTTAATTTCATCACTGTTTTTGCCTCCACCACCTCTTTTGGGAGTGTATTCCAGTCACCCACCACCATTTCAGTAAAAAATATTTCCTAATGCTGCTGTTGAGTCTACCTCCTGGTAACGTCATATCATGTCCTCTAGTTTTATAGCTTCCCCATTTTGGGAAAGATTTCTTATTCACTATTAGCTTTCAAATATTTAAAGATCTGTATCAAATGTTTATTACCGTGTTATGGGTTGGGAGCCCCCTTCTGCAAGATGGTGGATTTGCTCTACGCAGCCCCGACGGCGGGGGTCCTGTGTAATGGGGTGGTCTCGGATGCATTCTGTTTGGAACGGGGTACCCGTCAGGGTTGTCCACTATCTCCCCTTCTTTTTGTGTTAACCTTGGATCCGTTGATCCGGCGGATTGAAAGCTTGCAGACCATTTGTGGGGTGCAGATTGGGGCTCATGGCTTCAAGGTGGCTGCTTTTGCTGATGATATCCTTGTCCACCTTACATCCCCTCAGCAGTCCCTGCCTCAGCTGCTCGATGAGCTCTCACTCTATGGTACCTTCGCAGGGTTACGCATTAATATGTCTAAATCAGAGGCCTTGGATGTGGGGGGCACCCTGCAAGAAAGTTGGCCGGACCCCTTCCCTCTTCGTTGGGCCGATAATTCCCTCGTCTATCTAGGTATCTTATTAACCAGGAAACCTACGCTGTTATATCCCATGAACTTTGAACGAATGTTTCTCAAGGTCCGCTGGCAGTTGCAGGCTTGGGCACCCCTCCCTTTGTCTCTTCTGGGCCGAGTGGCCGCTGTAGGGATGGTGATCCTTCCGCGTGTGCTCTACTGGTTGCAAACTCTCCCAGTTTGGCTTCTGCGACGGGATGTATCGCGCTTGGAGAAGGAGATTCGGAGGTTCCTTTGGAAGGGGTCTAAGGCCCGAATAGGGCTCGCTAGACTGCGCGGGGGCTGGCGATCCGGAGGGGTGGGAATCCCAGACCTATGGAAATATGCCTTGGCCTGCCAGGCTAGACACTTGAGCGACTGGTTGGGCGATAGTGAGATTTATACCCCTCGTGGATTAGAGGCAGCCTTTGTTGCCCCCTACTCCTTGGAAGCCGTGTTACACTTGCGCACGGCGATCCTGCCTGCCCGGATAACAAGCAGTATTCTGCTAAAGGCGGCTCGGTATACCTGGCAACAGCTCAATAAGTATTGGGGTAGTGACCCTATGACTTCTAGCTGGCTTTCCATACAGGGTAACACTTGCTTTCCACCGGGCCTTGATTCGGCTCCTTACCGACATTGGGGAAGATTGGGCATACGGCGTTTAGGGAATTTATTGACTGCTGATGGCAGTTGCAAGTCGCTGGATGCACTTTGTACGGAATATGATCTATGTCCGGGTAGGTCTACCTTTGCTTATATGCAAGTCTCTCATTATATCAGTTCTCTGCCACAACGTGAACTCCACTCGGAGCACTCTGTGCGGATCTTAGAATTTTTCGCTCTGGGCGATGATTGCCCACCAACTATTGCAGCTTTGAAGAGACGGCTAGATTGCCTTGCTTCTCCACCGGATTACACTATACTGGAGGGTCTCTGGGCGAAGGACCTAGGACGGGACATACCCAGGGGCACAGTTCGGGCGGCTCTCGGTCGGATTGCCTGCTTGGTAGAGGGTGCCCGCTGGCGGGAGATACAGCTCAAATGCATACATCGGGCTTACTTTTCCCCGAGGCGAGCACTGCGTAGCCATTTGACTTTGAATGGCGGATGTCCCAAGTGTCTTTGTCCTCTTGCAGACCTGGGTCATATGTGGTGGGCTTGTCCCTCTATACGTGGCTATTGGCATAAAATTGAGACGTTTATGGCCGGCCTTCTGGATCAGCGTATTTGTTTTACTGAGATGTTGGTAGTATTCGATTGGCTGGGACCACTTCACCCTAAGGGCAGATGGGCACGGCTGCTGCTGCGCAAAGCCTGTGTGGTAGGTAAGGGACCTTTATTACGCCGTTGGCGTGAACCTGTAGCTCCAACGTTCACGGAATGGCGAAATAGTTTTCATCAATTCATGCTTATGGAACGACATAGTACCTTGGGGCAACCCCAGCGATGGGCTCACTTTTTGTTACTCTGGATGCCCTACATTAGCCAATTGGGACCTAAAGCCCGGAGTGAGGCTTTGAGGGTTGGATAGTGAGTGTTACGGAATACTGTTACTCCCTATTTCTTCTTGTGTTGTGCTTCCAGGGATGGGTGGGAAGGGGGGGGAGGGGTTTAGAGTTTTGATAAGATTGTATTCTATTGTTCCTTGTGTTGGTACCCAAGGTGGTGGACCAGATACAGCCCCACCTGGGTTAGATTTTCCTTCTGTTTTCTGTCTGATGGACAACCTATCAGTCTGGCTGTGTGTAAAATTCTATATACCTTGAATAAACAGAATTTTGAAAAAAAAAAAGATCTGTATCACATCTACTCTGTCCCTCCTTTCCTCTAGAGTATAGATATTTAGGACCTCTAGGTTTTTTTTCTCATATGTCTTCTGATGCAGGCCTCTTACTAATTTGGTCATTTTCCTCTGGACTGCCTTTTTATATCTTTAACTGAACACAGTGGGGCCTCAAGTGAGGCATTATCACCTCCTCCTTTGTGCTGGTTATGCCCTTCTCTATGCAGCCTAGCTTCCTACCTCAATAAAAAAACTTCAGCAGTTTAAAGGCACGGTATTCACACAGATACCTAGGTTTCAGGATACAACAGATAGCTAGGTTTAAGGTACATTGATTCAGGACAGGATACAGAGCCAGCTCCGGGATGCTCAAAACAACTATCTACACTTGCGAAAAACATAGAGAGCCCCAGCAATCCCTTTTGAACGCCTGAAGACTAATGGAGAGGGGCTGCAGGTCTAATCTGGATCAGGCCAGCAAGCTTTTCTGCTCACTTGGCCTTTGCTAAAGAGGCTCATCCTATGATTCAGGGGCAGAATTCCCATACTCATATGAGCTAAATTGCAAATCACAAGTGGACCATGTTCTTTTTACCCTTACAATTTATCACATATATCATTTCTCAAACTCTGTGATATTGTTCAAATGCACTGATATTAATAATGGAATGGAGAGACAGAAAATTACTTTATTTCCTTCTACCTTACCTTTATCATTTGTTCTGCTACTATGACTAAGGGGGATGTTTACTAAACTGCGATAACGTTACATAACGCACGTTATGTAAAGATAATGATCGTTAACGCATCATAACGCACGTTATGATGCGTTAACGATTGTTAACGTTACATAACGCGCGTTAACGTAACTTAACGATCGTAAAGTTCTGCGGCGCGGTAAAACACCGCAGAAGGTGGAGAGAGGGCAGACAGAAGGGGTCAATGGGTGGAGAGTGGGCGGGGAGAGGCTCCCTTCACACTAACGCGGAATGGAGGAGTGGCCTAGTGGTTGGAGCAAAGTACTTCAGGCCGGAAGGTCGGGGGTTCAAATCCCACTAGAGGACAGCAACCTTGGGCCGGAAGGACTGGGGTTTCTAGTCCCACAAGTACTCCTTGTGGTCCTGGGCAAGCCACTTAACCCTCCATAGCCCATGTTCCCTGTAAAATAGTTATCTTCAAGTTATAATGCCCTGTTCAATGTAATATCAGTTTGTTCAATGTAAACCGCACTGATGCAGAATAGCGCGGTATATAAGAGAATGTAAATAAATAAAATAAAATAAATAAATAACGCGCTGATCTGAAGAGCTGAATCCTAACGCGATTGAAAACCTGCTGTTAGATGCACATTTGCAGGGGAGAGAAACCATTTCAGTGTCAGCAATGTACAGCATAGGCAGGGAAACCTACAAAAAGTGATAAGTGTGATACATGTGCACAGAACAAAAGGGCACATAAACATTGAAAATGACCTCAACAAACTGGAAAACAACCATAGCCAAGCTGGCCAATAGTGATATTAATGGGAAACATCAACCCCCCCCCCCCCGAGAAAGCTCCACAAAACAGATATTAATCGTGGAAGGGTCTATGCTCCATCCCCATACAAGGTGAATGAGCCCACAGTGAAATAGCGCTGATCAGGGTTTTCCCCTCCATGGGACAGGTTTCCTATGGCGTGCACATGTCCCGGAACATCAGGGCGGGCATGTTGGAATGGCAACTGGACAGATGCCGGAAAAGGGGATACAGAGAGCCCCAGGCGGTACATGCTGTGGTGCAGCTGGGCCACAGTGCGGACTAGTGTGATGCCTAGGTGGCCCATACGAATGCTGAAACAGTAGAGCAGCCAGACAGCAACTGATGAAGGCCCAACATTGGCACGACTGTGTTTCCCACAGTGTCACAGGGGATAGTACCCAGCAGCTACCCCCAAGGGCACGGAACATTGGCAGGCGGGGCTGGTGGGAAGCGTGGACACATATGCAGGCACCCCTACCCCAAAACCCGCACCATAGGCAGCCGCCTACCCACAGACTGGATGGCCTGAGACTGCGCACCACCAGCACCACCAGCAGAAGGGCATGTCAGCATGGTGGCAGAGGGATACTGGTGGTGGAGGGGGCAGTGGCAGCTGCCCAGAGCAGACCGTGGCCTAGCCCTGTGTAGGTGGGTGCCATGCACTGCAAAAGACACGCCCTGTCTGATGAACAGTCATGGTATCACCAGGGAATGTACTGACTCTTTGACAACATGGAGGTGCAGTGCACAAACCAGTGTATTCAGAAGCAGAAGGTCACAGGTTCAAGTCCCAGCTGTGGTTCCTGCCAACCCAGTCCCCATATTTTACCCACTACTACAACGTGCTAATACAGACAGAACCTTTATTCCAGATGACGCAAACATGCCCAAAACACCTACATTTTACCCTACAGAGCACAGATACCATAAACATGTGCATTACCTAGAGCAGAGTCTCCCAAATGCAGTCCTGGAGGGCCAAACACCATCCCGGTTCCATGCTGCCTCTAATAAAGATGCCTGTGCTGCATTTCTATTCGCCACCCCCATGGTATGCAGATGTATCTCATGCATATTCATGAGGGACAGCATGAAAACCCGAACAGTGTTTGGCACAGCAGGACTGGAGTTGGGAACCTCTGCCGTAAAGCAGCAGCCAACAGGGGCAGACACACTGGCACCCACAGGCTCCATTATCCAATGCCTCCTGGAGAGGCAGGATGTTGGGCCCTGCGTGCATCTCCCAATACTAGCACTTGCATACCTTAGCAATACCACCCTAAACCTGGGAATATGGTACACAGCTATCAAAAGGTTACTATGATCACTGGAAGATAGCAATTCCTAAGTTAAGCTCAATTCGCTGATTGAGCTGCATCATAGCAACCTTTCTGATGTCTGTGGAGTGTGCTTCAGGTCTGGTGTCTGACAGTGTTTACCACCCTGGGGAGTGACCCCAACAGTATTGCTTACTATAGCCATGCCTGCACTGTGCCCAGGACTGGTGCGGTGGCCAGGGCTGCCAAACACCTCTATAGTTGCACAATGCTGGCATAGGTGTGGGGAGTGTGTGTCTGTCTATCCAGTGTGTTGTGGCTGCAAACACCCTCCACAGCCCACACTGCTAGCACTGTTGCCAGTATTGGCCTGCCAATGTGCATAATGAGGAGCAAGGTACCGTGAGAATAGCCTGGATAGGGCGGCCTGGCCTGGATGCATCTGCACAGGGCATAGGGCAATGGCTTGGACATTGTAGTGCCCAGCCACCACCTGCACGGACAGGCTGGCCACAGCATGTCCTGCTGGGAGGTCACTCTCACCCTGACTGAGCAGTGACCAGGTTCCCCCATAGTGCTATATAGCATTTCTCTCATGTGATATTTATGGGTTTTCTTTTGGGGCCCAATCACTGACTTATCTGCTTGGTGTGTATGCTGGCATCCCTGTTCTGGGTACACGCATCTCCTCCAGGACCATGCACTATGTACTAGCTAGCAGACTGTCTGCAGCTAGTATGTGTCTTGCTGGAACACCTTGCAGGGTGCAGCGGCTGGAGGCTTGCTGCTGGAGAATGTCAGATAGTGGTGGGGGGGCAGCTGAGCATTTCCAGGCCTACTGTCTGTCTGCTATTGCGTTATGGATGTGTACCGCTCTGCATTGCCTGCCCTGTAGGGTATCTGTTCCCCAGCAGGACTGGGGTTGAAGGTCCCCTCTACTGCTACCATTGCAGGGAGGTAGAATGTGGATCTATTTGTGGGTGATCCTGTTTCCCACCCTGAGCCCCAGAGGGTGGGTTGTGTGGCGGTACATAATCTGCCTATGGGTCCAAACACCCCCCCCCCCCCTTCACCTACATCAGGTAACCATGGCACCAACACAGGATATGCACTATTCTGGGTGCATCATCGCCCATAAGGGCTAGACATGACTGAGAAATACAGAAGGACACAGATGTATCCTAGGTGTGTCTACAGGAACTACCTATCACACACTGATGGGGACCTGCAGCATGGCATATTTCAGCCATGAAAGGTGCTGTGGACCTGGTGCTGGGCGCCCCACCTCACCCTCAAGGTGAGCACAGTACCCGCACAATGTGACTGTCTGTGGCTACTCTGTGCCAGTACCACACACGGTCTGTTCCCCCTACCAGGCTGAGGTGCTGTGGGGGTGCATACCCCATCTTGTGCCCATCTGTCGACTGCTGATTTGCATGTGCAGTGCATCATGGGTACGGGTGGGTTAACCCTATCCTGGTAACCACAGCAGACAGTCTGTGTGGTGACGTGCAGTCCTTCTGCAGCCAGCCAGGGCTTTGTTCACAGCTGTAGCCCACTGGTTACTTCACTGTCTGTGAAGCCAAAGGTCATGGGTTCAAACCCATGGTGGGGTTATTTGATAGGGCTGTCTGAGGCATTGTCTATTTTTAATGTACATTAGTGCTGCCAACAAAAACACCCTCAGAGTACTGTAACCTTAAGGTGCCTTATAGGACGCCCCATAAGGCTCCTTATAGGGCGCCCTATAAGGCACCTTATAGGGCACCCAATAAGGCGCCCTATCAGACGCCTTATAAGGTGTCCTATAGGGGACATTATAGGGTGCCTTGGTGGACAGTACACTTTATAGTGTGCCCTATGGAGTGCGTTATGGGGTGCCTTATGCGGCACCTTAAATTACGCCACCATGAGGGTGTTTTTGCTGGCAGCACTAATTAAAATACAAGTCAAATGCCTCAACAATCACTACTTAAATTTAAAGGGTGATGCCTCAGCCAGCCTTATACATTAGGCACACTGGGGAATCGAACCCATGACCCCTGTACCATCAGTCAGTGTAGTAACCATTGTGCTACAGCTCTGTTGCTGTGCTTGCATGCCTGCACGCCTTCTTAAGATTAACGTGCGTAACGTGCCATGTAGCGCTCGTTAATTTATGGCGCCTTGTAACGCGCGTTATCGGTAACGATGTACCGCCTATGTCCTTATTTGGGATTTCTGCTTCTACCGCAGATCCTAACGCAAATCACATTACCGCAGTTTAGTAAACATACCCCTTAGTTTTTCATAACAGTACTCTCAAATCTCAAGCATTTTGGTTCCAGGTATTCTCCATGTTTCTGGAACCTCTGGCATGTTCAGGTTATGAAAATGCCATTTCATTTCATTTATTAAAAGTTGATATACCGCCCTTGGTGGCCCCAAGTCTCCAGAAAGATATTCAGAAAAATATTCAGTTCTGGGAAAACCCTTCAGGACTATACCAAGCTAGCAATATGCCCTGTGCGACAGGTGAAATTGGTGCCCCACCATCAAGACAAGTGCCTATAATAACTTGCTTTTAGAAGCCTTTCTGGAAGCCCAGTGATGACATCAGTGTCCCTTCCATACTTGCATTCTGTGCGGCTGCACTGCTTATACAGCCCTTGGTATGGCACTGAAACCCTTGAATGCATGGGGGTAGGAATTAGAAGAAACTAAATAGAGATAAAAGAGAACACATAAGAACATAAGATATGCCATACTGGGTCAGATACCAAAGGTCCTTCAAGCCCAGTATCCTGTTTCCTACAGTGGCCAGTCCAGGTCACAAGTACCTCTCATTTTCCAAAGGGTAGACAGATTCCATGCTGCTTATCCCAGGGTAAGCAGTTGATTTCTCAGTCCACTTTAATAATGGTTTATGGATTTTTCCTCCAGGAACTTGTCCAAATCTCTTTTGAACCCAGCTACACTGACAGTTTATAATACATGCTCCGGCAAGGAATTCCAGAGTTTAATTACACATTGAGTGAAAAAATATTTTCTCTGATTTCTCTTAAAAGTGTAACATTGTAGCTTAATTGTGAGGCACATTTCAAATGGAATGTCCAAGTGCAATCTGGGATGTCAAAGCCAGAACATCTGGCACTTGCAAGTTCAGGCACAAATTCCAGAAACGTGGACATGCTCAATATGCCTGTGTATCAAATGCAGGGGCAGCTCTATAATGAGGCCGAGTGAGGCTGTGGCCTCAGGCGGCAACTTTTTGGGGGCAGCAAAAATTGTCCCAAAAAGACTGCCTCACTCAGCCTTCAAAAAAAACCCACCCCAGATCGAAGAGCCACTGCCGGAGCCGCTGCCACCACAGCAGCAGCAGCAGCAGCGCCCCCCCCCCCCCCCCCCGCCCGGCAGAGCCCTTCTTGAATCAGTTCCCTCAGCGCTAGCTTTTCAGAACCGCAAAGGGAGAGTTTCCCTTTCTCGCGGCTCAGTTAAGCCCACCAGTGTTGATGGGAAACAGTCATTTCCTTTTTCCCATCAGCGCCGGTGGGCTTAACAGAGCCGCGAGAAAGGGAAACTCTCCCTTTGCAGTTCTGAAAAGCCAGCGCTGAGGGAAGTAATAGAAGGAAGGTGCTGGCGGGGGGGCCACGGCCATGGGGTACTTCATTCTGCTGCTGTTGCCGCAGCAGCAGAGGCAGCAGCAGCAGCCAGAGTTTTTTTTTTTTAAATTTCCCTGGGCTGATGGGGGGAGGGGAGTTATGACTGGTAATGGACTATGGGGGGGCTAAGACTGGAAATGGGCTGATGGGGGGTTAGGAGTAGGACTAAAAATGGGCTGATGGGGGGTTAGGACTGGAAGTGGGCTGATGGGGGGTTAGGACTGGTAATGGGCTATGGGGGGGTTAGGATTGGAAGTGGGCTGATGGGGGGTTAGGACTGGTAATGGGCTGATGGGGGGTTAGAACTGGAAATGAGCTGATTGGGAGGGGACCTAGGACTGGAAATGGGCTGATGTGGGGTAAGAACTGGAAATGGGCTGATCAGGAGGGGGAGCTAAGACTGGTAATGGGCTTATTGGTGCGGTTAGGCCTAGAAATGGGCTGATTAGGGGGGATAGGACAGGAAATGGGCTGATTGGGGGGCTAGGACCGGAAATGGACTTATTGGTGGGGTAGGACTGGTAATGGGCAGACGGGGAGCTAACACTGGAAATGAGCTAGGACTTGTAATGGGCTGATTGGGGGGCTAGGACTAGAGTGGGCTGATAAGGGGGATAGGACTGGAAATGGGCTGGGACTGGAACTGGGCTAATGGGGGAGAGGAGGTGAGTGCTGCTGGCCCTGGAAGAAAACTAGGGGCTAGGGCTACAAATGGGTTGATGCGGGAGGATGGTAGAATAGGACTGGAAGGGAGAGGATACTGAGAAGGTCTGCCAGAGGAAGGAGGGGGCAGGAAGGGAGCTGACACTTGGGGATGGGAATGGTAGGTGGTTGGGTAATGGGGAGGAGGCTGGAAGGGAGCTGACATGCAAATGGCACTGGAAGGGGGATGGACAGAGGGTAGGGCAACAGGAAGGGAGCTGACTGAGGGGGTGGCACTGAGAGTGGATGTGAGATGATATCTAGGATGGTATTTGAACTAGAAGGGGCTGGATAGTGGGGAAGGAGGGGGACTGGAAGGGAATGGACACCAGTGGCAGTTGTGGGAATGCAAGGCGGTTGACATTGGAAGGTACTGGGAGGGGAGGACTTGAAAGGGGGCTGATACTGGGAAGGTTTACTGGAACTGGAAATGGACTGTTGGAAAGAAAACAAAAGAAGAGATAAGAAATGGCAGATGGATCATGGACCATAGACCACAGAAAGAGAGCTAAGAGAAGACAGGAAAGCAGAAGCCTCAGATCGGGAACAGCATGATCAGAGAATAAAATGGTCAGACAACAAAGGTAGAAAAAATAATTTTATTTAATTTTAATGATTGGACTTTGTGCTATTTTTATATTTTACACAGTATTGGGGAACTGCATCTCTTATTTATCTGATGTTGACCTGCATGTGGACTCTAGTTTCTTGGGGTTTCAATTTAAATTTTGTCTACATATTTTTATTTTTACTTTAGATTATGGTTACTTATTCTGTACTTGGTGAGGGTCGATGTTATGAGCGTGTGACTGAGTTCAGGTGTTCTGTTTACATGGAGTTTGTGCATAAAGATCTTTACTGTACTGTAGTAATTTGACTTGTTCAGCTTTTCAAATAGGTGTATAGATGTTTCAGGGCCTACTGTAGTATTTACAGTGACGCTTTTTTTGGATGGGCTCCTTATGTGAGTTTTGGAAGTTTGTGCTGATATAGTATGGTATGGTAGGTTTGCTCTTTGCTGTAGGGTTTTGTATTAGTTCACAATATGCCTGGTACTGGAGAATAGTGGTGGTTGTTGTTGTTAGTGAGATGATCAGAATCAGATTTTTTTTTTTTTTTTTTTTTTAAATATTGAGTTCTGTGGGTGAATGTCCTGGTTCTGCTCTGCACCTACTGTGGATGCAAAATATATATTGAAAAAGAAAAAGCAAGAACCATAATGCAGTTTATGACAACAACATAAAAATGAGTTATAATTTAGTTTTATAAACTGTGCTGTTGGTTCTTGCTGTCTTTTAGTTCCTTGGTGTGCAAACAGGACTGTACCTAGACCTTTGCAAGCAGTGCAGCCGCACAGGGCGCAAAGGCTTGTGGGGTGCATTTCAGCTGTGTGATGTTGCCCTGTCACCGCTGGCAGGACAATAGCAGGCAGCCGAAATGCACTCCCCAAGCCTTTTAGCAGCACTTTAAGCAGGTCTGTTCCCTTCCTCCTCTGACGTGAGTCAGAGTAGGGAGGGACAGATCTGCTTAAAGTGCCGGTGCCTTTCAGATCGGGCGCATGCCCCCCTCCTCCCCATACCTCTGTCCAGCACTGCCTGCTCTTTCCCTTTTGCCGGCGCCGCCGTGAAAAAAACTGAGGACTGCAGCAGCAGGGAAAGAGCAGGCAGTGCTGGACGGAGGTATGGGGAGAGAGGGGGGCGTGCACCCGAGCTGCAAGTCGCACAGGGTGCGATTGCAGCTCGATACGGCCCTGCGTGCAATCATCTTGCATTTCCTCCATATAATATAATCTGCTTTTTGGTTTGGTTCAGTCTCTGGATTTCTGAAAAAGCCCCGCCCCCTCTAAGTTGTGGGGTGGGGGGTGCGCCATGTCATTCTTCCCCTCAGGCAGCAGATTGCCTTGAGCCGCCCCTGGTCAAATGTCTATATAGATGTCCCCAGGAGAGCATTTCAGAACAGAGTTGTTGAATAGCATAATGGTTAGAGTAGTAGCTTAAGAGCTGAGTAGCCAGAGTTCAAATCCCAGTGTGGGACTTTGTAATCTAAAGCTAGTCACTTAATTCTTCATCATTTACTGATGCCTATTCATGCCTGAAGGAGGAATAAACATGGACACTGCTTTTGGGATTGAATGGGGAAGTTTAAGTCCATTGCCCCAACCCAGACATGCCTCCAGCACACCCCTTTGTCTACTTGAATGTCCTCACAATGGAGACTTCTGCGAACTGCATTTGTGGAATGGTTACAGAGACATGTCCATGATTTCAATGTAAACCATGACTAAATCTTTTAGAATGACCCTCTGTGTCCCCTAGTCTTTCTACATTTGAAGGAGTAAACAACGGATCTGTGTTTACCCATTCCACTCCACTCATTTTGTAGACCTCTATCATGTCTCAGCCATTTCTTTTCCAAGCCGAAGAGCCCTAATCTTTTAAGCTATCCTTATTGAGATATCCTACCATCCCCTTTATCATTTTGGTTGTTCTTCTTCTCTGTATCTTTTCTAATTCTGCTATATCCTCTTTAAGATATGGCAACCAAAATTGCACACAATATTCAAGGTGTGATTGCACCATGGAGCAATAAAGAGGCATTATTAAGTAATAATAATAATAACATAATATATTATATTATTGAGCAAAAACACTATTGCTACCTTTGTTAATAAAAAGAAATAGCTTCAGATGGGGGGAAAAGATGATCAAGATCCAGCTTATCAAGAAAACATGACAAATCCCATATAGCCAACATATGTTTACAATTCATTTACATATCTCCCTTTGAACACTCTCCTAAATGCAAGCCATACGTTTTAAAAATTGTTTAGTGCAACCTTCAAATACACATTCAGGAAACATTCTTGATATACATTATTTAAAAGAAAAACAATTATGTCCCAAATGAAGGAACAAAGCTGAAAAACATAAGAGGAAATATAAATAAAGTTAAGGTTAGTACCTTTAAACAACTGGAGAAAGAATGGAGAATAATTCTAGGAATTATTTCCAACCCCTCTGTGTATGCATGTTTGTGTGTGTGTCTCTAACCTGGAGGGGAAGGGAAGGAATGGTTTGAATGGAGCAATACCAAACATTCTGTTGATTTGGAAAAAAATACAGTATTAAAATGAAACCATTTGTGAAAATATATCAAACCATTCGTCATCCCAGTCATCAGATTTCAAAGGATGTTTTTTACAGCTTAACCAAAATTATTAGTTAGTTATTTGGCAAGTCATTTAAGTAAATAAATAACTAAATATGCTGCAAATCTAAAATTCAAAATAACTTACATAAAAATATTTGTAACCCCCTGCCTGTGCGTAGAACGTAGAGCATCAGCACCCACTTTATAGTAGACAGTGGTCACACACAATAGAAAATGAATCCCTACTCATTTCTTATAATTCATATAAGAATCTCACAAGGAAACACTTTAACTTAATCATTCATTCACAAGGAGAAAGAGACCTCAGTGTTCTTACCTGTCTCTTTATCAAGCTCGGAACAATGCCCTTGCCACAGGGGATATGGTGTTTACACAAACATCACCGGTCTGAAAAAACTCCTCATGTATTTTATCTTTCATAAAAATAGAAACCATTGTCCATCTATTCAGCAATATTTTTTCTGTTTTTCAAAATAAGAGAAATAGTCCCTTTTTATGTGGTCACAACCATCTAACATAGTAACATAGTAAATGACGGCAGATAGAAACCAGTATGGTTCAAGTCTGCCCAGCAAGAGTAGGTGCACCTGCCGCTCCGTGCAGCTCACCCCTCCCCATACCTTTGTTTAGGGGTGTACACCCACTGCTCCGTGCAGGTCACCCCTATTTGTTGAGATATAAGAGATAGTTATGTTTATTTTGATTTTATCCTGTTACTATAAAGGAATCCACTGTGTCTGTCCCATGCCATTTTGAATTCTGTCACTGTATTTGCCCCCACCACTTCCATCAGGAGGGCATTCCAAGCATCCACCACCCTTTCAGTGAAAAAGTATTTTCTGACATTGCCTTTCAGTCTTCCCCCTTGCAGCTTCATGTTATACCCTCTAGTTTTGCAGCTTCCCCATCTTTGGAAGAGGTTTGTTTGTTCATTTCTATTCTAAGTATTTAAAGGTCTGAATCATATTTCCCCCATCCCTCCTCTCTTCGAGTGTACATATTTAGGTCTTCAAGTCTCTTCTCATACGTCTTCAGATGCAGGCTCAAAATCATTTTGGTCGCCTTCCTCTGAACCGTTTCAGTCTTTTTATATCCTTTGCAAGATATGGTCTCCAAAACTGAACACAATATTCCAGGTGAGGCCTTACCAGCAACTTGTACAGTGGCATTAATACCTCTTCCTTTCTGCTGGCAATTCCTCTCTGTATGCAACCCAGCATCCTTCTGGATTTCACCACCTTGAGATCCTAAGAAACAATCATTCTGAGGTCCTTCTCCTGGTCCATGCACACCATGACACTGTACTTCTTCATATTAAATCTTAACTGCCAAGCATTAGACCATTCTTCCAGCTTTTGTAGATCTTTCCTCATGCTATCCACTCCCTCAGGAGAGTCCACTCTTGCAAATTTTGGTGTCATCTGCAAAAAGACAGACTTTTCCATTCAGTCCTTCAGCAATATCACTCACAAATATATTGAACAGTACGGTCCCAAGACCGAATCCTGGGGCACACCGCTAATCACCTTCCTTTCATCCAAGTGAGTTCCATTTACCATCACCTTCTGTCATCTGCCAGTCAACCAATTTCTCATCCAGTTCTCCACTTTGGGACCCATCCCCAAGCCGTATAGTTTATTGATAAGCCTCCTATAAGGAACAGTATCAAAGGCTTTGCTGAAATCTAGGGAGATCACATCCATTGCATGCCCTTGATCTAGTTCTCTGATCACCCAGTCAAAGAACTCAATCAAATTTGTTTGGTAAGATTGTCCTTTGGTAAAACCATGCTGGTTTTGAGAAAGTCCACTATTCGCTCTTTCAGGAGAGCCTCCTTTACTTTTCCTGCTACCGAGGTAAGGCTTACTGGCCTGTAGTTTGTCATTTCTACCCTATTACCATTTTTGTGAAGAGGTACTACATCAGCCCTTCTCCAGTCCTGTGGAACTTCTCTTGTCTCCAAGGATCTATTAAAAACATCCTTTAATGGCCCTGCAAGAACCTCTCTGGCTCTTTCAGTATCCTGGGATGTATCCCATTTGGTCCCATGGCCTTGTCCACGTTCAGTTTTGCAAGCTGTTCAAATACATCATCTTCAGTGAATGGTAGGGTATCTACTCCATTGCCATTTGCATATTTGTCAATCACAGATGGTCCTTCTCCAGGATTTTCTTTAGTAAAAACAGAACAGAAGTATTTGTTTAGCATTTTCGCTTTTTCAGCGTCACTTTCCACAAATCCATTCCACAAATCCTCCTCTCCTGAATATACCTGAAAAAAGTTGTCTCACCACACTTCACATCTTTAGTCACCTTTTCTTCTGCCTTTGATTTTGCTTTTTGTTTCTTTTAGCTTTATCCTGTATTCTTTTTTGTGTTCCTCTGTTTGTGAACTTCTGAATTTTCTGAAAGCTGTGTTTTTTGCCTTTATTTGTGCAGCTACTTTGGAGAATCAAATAGGTTTCCTTTTCCTCTTGTTTTTATTTACTTTCCTTACATATGTATCCGTTGCCCCTTTTATTGTCTCCTTTAGATTAGCCCACTGCAGTGCCACTTCTCTTATCCCCTCCTACCCTGCCAACTCCTCCTTCAGGCACTTGGCCATTTTACTGTTTATGACGTCTAGGACTTTGAGCTTGTTGTGATTGGACTCTGCCTTGGCTTTTATCTCAAACCACACTGTTTGATGATCGCTGCTGCTCACATGGGCGCCCACCCCCTATCTCTGTTGGCGAGTACTAAATCCAGCATCGAGCTTTCCCTGGTCGGTTCCATCACCATTTGTCTACGTAATGCATTTTAGAAGGCACTGACAATTTTTTTTACTTCTTTCCAGATTTGCAGAAGGAACACGCCAGTCCACATCGGGTAGATTAAAGTCACACAATAAGATCACTTCCCCCTTCGTGGCTATCTTTGCAATATCAATACTCAATTCGCTATCCATTTTTTCAGTTTGAGATAGCGGCCTGTAGACTACACCAGTATGGATCACAGTGACATCTCCTCTTTCCAACACAATCCGGGGTGATTCTTCTTTTCCCCATGTCCCCTGTATTTCTGCAGCTTTAATATTGCTTCTGACATATAGGGATACTAAGAGCAATCAGTCTTTCAGCCTGTACTCTTGGGAAAATTCAGTGTGGTGGCCTAAGGGTGCTGCGAGGCCATGGGCGGAGACTCATTGCGGGACCTCATTTACATATATTTAATTTAATTTAATTTATTTTATTTTAAAATGTATATGTTGCCAACTAAAATTTTAGGCAGCTTTCAAAGGAGTCCTTCACAATCCTCTCTTTTGTCCTGCCAATGACTTAGGGGCATCTTTACTAAAAATAAATGTACGTTAGTGCTCCTGCGCCAATAGAAATAAATGAGTGTTTCTGCACTTAGCGCAGATTAACATTTGTGAAGGCGCTTAACTTTTAAATATGCCTCTTAATGAGTGTCTGAATACCATTTACATGGGCAGTGTGGATAAAGAAAGATTACCAGATTTCTAATTACTATACTCCAGTGCCATACTCACTGGAGTATAGCGAGTATGGCATTCACGGGAAATACTATAAACCTTGCTCATTTAGAACCCATAGCAAACCTGCCGTATCATAATAGCACTATCTGGACTCACAAAGCACCAGACCCTACCTATCAAAAGGCAAAATTGCAAATTTTAAATCAATACATCTCAGAGAATACCAATACATCTCCTACTGGGGAAAGAGAACAAGTGGGGCTGTCCCATAGAAACTAAATGAACAGAATACTGCTGCTCATTTATACATGCAAAACATAGAACAAGGGAACACAATTTAGAAATATGAAGACAATAATTAAACTAGGAACCCCAATAGCCAAAATCGGAATGTACAACACTACTGGAAAAATAAAACTATAAATTAATTTCCCCTTGTACTAAACAAAATACAAAGATGTTAGCAATGCACATTTCCCAGAGCTGACATATTCCAGTTAATACATTCAAAATAAAATAGTATTTTTCTACCTTTTGTTGTTTAGGCATTTTAGTTTTCCATCACAACTGCCCCAGTCGTTTTCTTCTGTTTTCTTCATATCTTCTGCTAACTCTCCATTGTCTGCTGTCCATTTGTCATTTCTACTCTTTTCTAGTTTCTTCCATTCTCTCTCTACATCTGTTCCAATACAGCGCTGCGTACGACTGGTAGCGCTTTATAAATGCTCAGTAGTAGTAGTAAGAAGTAATATACTAATCTTTCTCCTTTTGCTCTTTTCTCCATTTCTTTCTTTATTCCTTTTTCAGCCATTCAAATTTCGCCCCTCCATCTTCAGTTCCCACTTACTTTCCCAATACCTGGCCAATCAGATTTTTCTTTCCTCCCACACAAAATATCTTTTCCCCTATATCAGCTCCACACAGCATCCGCTTCTTTCTAGTCCCATTCTCCCATCCCCCACATTAGCCTATTTCCAATCCTACCCCCCATTAGCCATTTGCAGTCCTAACCTAGCATCAGCCCATTTTGAGTGCAACCCCCCCAATCAGCCACTTCCAGGACTAGCACCCCCATCAGCTATTTCCAGTCCTATCCTAGCCCCCCATCAGCCCATTTCCAGTCCTAGCCCCACCATCAGACCATTTCTAGCCCAAGCCCTCCCCCAATCAGCACATTTCCAGTGCTAACGCCCCCATCAGCCCTTTCCAGTCCTTTCCTAGCCCCCCATCAGACATTTCCAGTCCTATCCTAGCTTCCCCATAGTGGTTTATCTATGTCTGCACTTTTCTTTGTTTTTGTCCTCCCCGCTCTCAACCTCTTTATTTTTATTTTTATTTATTTGGTTGACCTATTGCTTCCTATTCTCTTTGTTTCCTGTCTCAACGATGTAGTTCCTTTCTATATTTCCAGGCCTTGTGCCCCTCCCCCAATTTTCTACTGTATTGTAAACCGCCCTGCTGTAATGAAGGGCGGTATATCAAATTTTTAAATAAACATAAACATATCCTAATCCCATCAACAGCCCATTTCAAGTCCTAGCTCCTGTCCCCCGCAGCCCCCTCTGGTGGCGGCGTAGTGGTTCCACGGGGCTGGGGAGCTCATAAGAATAGGGTGATTAGGGATGACCTGTTGCGAGGGTCATGAGGTAGCGGCCCTCTGTGTCAGCCTCGTGGTCAACTTCCCAATAAAGCAACATTTAGCCAAGGGTAGGGAAAAAGAAAAAGGCATTTATTTCACCTTTACGCAAAATGGTTCAAAATATGCGGTTGAGAAAAATAACAGGGCTGTATCTTTTCTTGTATCAAGTGCAATTCACAAAAACATTCAAAGTAACATTGTTAATCTTCACAAACTCAAAACATAAGGCATCCTGTATTCTCTTCATACATTTGGTTGCTCCAAATAACTTAAAACTTTCCTATTGTGCAATAATTACAATCCATGGGTTCCACGGCCTCATTAACCTCAGATTCCCCTGGCATCCACTCCATCTCTGAGGGGTCTGAATCTGAAACCTCAGGAAGGCTGAATTCAGGCTTTCTAAAAGCATGCCATACTGTGTTCCAATGTTGGCTTGTCAGTTTGGGGCGTCGGCTTTTAGCTATAGTGTAGAACCCTGGATTTTCTTCTGCTACAGGATTAAAAGTTCGCTTATCCCAGCTTTTAATATTACTAGCCTTTTTCCTAGAGAGATTATCTAGTACTTTTGGCATAAAAGTGTCCTTATCATACAGATAAAAGTT
Organism: Ichthyophis bannanicus; assembly: GCA_033557465.1. Lineage (NCBI taxonomy): Eukaryota > Metazoa > Chordata > Amphibia > Gymnophiona > Ichthyophiidae > Ichthyophis > Ichthyophis bannanicus. The sequence continues at coordinate 391,404,756 of CM066036.1, forward strand.
ATTCCTTTGTTTCTCTCTTGTGCTAGGCTTAGGTAAGCACTTGCAGGCAACCACTGTTTCACCTTTTAACTTCCTGCAGTCTCTTTTGGGAAAGGCTTGAGGCCTAGCCTGAATGTCCTCCACTTCTTGCAGGCTCAAGTGTTCCCTGGGGGTCTTTCCTCCTTTAGAATGGGGAGTAACTCCTCTGAGGCATGGCTGCTGCTGAGGCGCTTGTCCTCCACTTTCACCCCTGTGGCAGTTGGCTACTGGCCGCGCCCTCTCAGCTCTTCCCTGTTCCCCAGGCCTCTGAGTTTTCCCTTCCTCTTTCAGGTTACTTTTATAAAAACTTTTAAAAGTACCTTTTTCTCCTTGGGTATTCCTTGCAACCGGATATCTCTTCCTCAGCTTGTATCCCAGTCCTTCTCCCTGGATAGGGCTTCCTCTCAGGTTGGAAGGGAGAGCACCTCCTTCCTTGGCTGCTCTCTGCAATGCTGCTCCTTCCAGTTGTATCTGGCCTTCCTCTAGGCCTGCTCTTGGGCCTTCACCTCGGCCTGCTCTATGAGTTATTCCTTGGTCTGCTTCTCGGCCTACTCTCTGGCCTGCTCTCCAAGTTGCTTCAACTCCTTGAGCTGTTCTGGGTCTGACAGTGACTCCAACTCTCCGAGCTGCTCTTTCCAGTCCGGCTTTGACGCTCACTCTGACTCCGTCTCTGTCTCTGTCTCTGCTTAACTGAGCTCTGTCCCTGCTTAAATCGGGACTAACTGATTCAAGGTCCTGCCCATAGAGGCGTGGTTCCTCTGCTTCCAGGCTTGCTCTCCTGCTCCCTCTATGTGGACCTTCAGGAAATTGCATGTAAATCTTGTTTTTTTCAAGATTTAAAACTTTTTTTCTTTGTGCTAGAGGGTCCGCAGTATCACACTCCCCATCAGCCCACTACCAGTCCTAGCCCCCATTAATCATTTCCAGTCCTATCCTAGCCCTACCATGAGCCCGATTCCAACCCAAGCCACCCCCAATCAGCCCATTTCTAATCCTAGCCCCCATTAGCCCATTTCCAGTCCACCCCCACAGTCCATTTCCAGTCCTATCCTAACCCCCCCCCCCCCATCGGTCCATTTCCAGTCCAAACCCCACCATCAGCCCATTTCCAGTCCTAGCCCCTAACAGCCATTTCCAATCCTATCCTAGCCCCCCCCATCAACACATTTCAAGTCCAACACTCCCAATCAGCCCATTTCCAGTCCTAGCACCCTCATCAACTCTTTGCAGTCCTATCTTAGCCCCAATTAGCCATTTCCAGTCCTATTCTAGCCCCCATCAGCCCATTTCCAGTCCTAACCCCCCATTACCCCTTTCCAGTCCTATCCAAGCCCCCCCCATCAGCCCATTTCAAGTTCAAGCCCCCCATCAGCCATTTCCAGTCCTCTCCTAGTCCCCCATCAGCCCATTTCCAGTCCACCCCCAGTCCATTTCCAGTCCTATCCTAGTCCCCCCATCAGCCTTTTCCCAGTCCTATCGTAGCCCCTCCCCATCAGCCCATTTCCAGTCCAAGCCCTGACATCAGCCCATTTCCAATCCTAGCCCCCTGTCAGCCATTTCCAGTCCTATCCTAGCCTTGGCATCAGCCCATTTCCAGTTCAACCCCTCCAATCAGCCCATTTCAAGTCCTAGCAACCCATCAGCCTTTTCCAGTCCTATCATGGGCCCCCTTCAGCCCATTTCCAGTCTTAGCACACCATCAGCCTTTCCAGTCCTATCCTAGCTCCCCGTCATCCCATTTCCAGTCTAAGCTACCCCCATCAGCCCCTTTCCAGTCCTAATTCCTCATCAGCCCCTTTCCAGTTGTATCCTAGCTCCAACATCAGCCCATTTCCAATCCACACCCCCACATCAGCCCATTTCCAGTCCTATCCTAGCTTTCCCATCAGCCCATTTCCATTCCAAGCCCCAACATCAGCCCATTTCCAGTCCTATCCTAGCTTCCCCATCAACCCATTTCCAGTCCAAGACCCCAATCAGCCCCTTTCCGGTCCTAGCCCCCATCAGCCACTTTCAGTCATATCCTATCCTCCCCCATCAGCCCATTTTCAGTTTTAGCCCCCCCCCCATCAGTCTATTTCCAATCCTAGTCCCCCCAGCAGCCATTTCCAATCGTATCCTAGTCTCCACATCAGCCCATTTCCCATCCTAGTCTAGGCTCCCCATCAGCCCATTTCCAATCCTCCCTTCTAGTTCCAGCTCAACACAGCATCTGCTTCCTTTTAGCCCCATCAGCCCATTTTAAATCCTAGCCCACCATTAGCCATACCCAGTCCTATTCTAGTCCCCTATCAGCCCATTTCTAATCCAAGCTCCCTATCAGCCATTTCCAGTCTTATTCTAGCCCCCCCTTCAGCCCATTTCCACTCCAATTTCCAATTCTAGCACCCCAATCAGCCCTTTCCAGTCCTATCCTAGTCCCCTCATCAGCCCATTTCCAGTCCTAGCACCCCATCAGCCCTTTCCATTCCTATCCAAGCCTCCCATCAGCCATTTCCAGTCCTATCCTAACCCACCATCAGCCCATTTCAAGTCCTAGCCCCCCCATCAGCCCACTTCTAATCCTAGCCCCCATTAACCATTTCCAGTCCTAGCCTAGCCCTACCCTGAGCCCATTTACAGCCCAAGCCCCCCCAATCAACCCATTTCCAATCCTATCCCCCCATTAGCCCATTTCCAGTCTATGCCCTCCCCCACAGTCCATTTCCAGTCCTATCCTAGCCCTCCCATCAGCCCATTTCCAATCCTAGCCCCCTATCAGCCATTTCCAGTCCTATCCTAGCCCCCCATCAACACATTTCCAGTCCAACCCCACCCTAATCAGCCCATTTCCAGTCCTAGCACCCTCATCAGCCCTTTCCAGTCTTATCCTAGCCCCCAATCAGCCATTTCCAGTCTTATCCTAGCCCCAACATCAGCCCATTTCCAGTCAAAGCCCCACCATCAGCCCATTTCCAATCCTATCCACCTATTATTCATTTCCATTCCTATCGTAGCCCCTCTTCAGCCCACTCCCAGTTCTAGCCTCCCCATCAGCCACTTCCAGTCCTATCCTAGCCCCCATCAGCCCATTCCCAGTCCAAGGCCCACCATCAGCCCATTTCCAATCCAAGCCCACTATCACCCATTTCCAGTCTTATTCTAGCCCCCCCTTCAGCCCATTTCCACTCCAATTTACAATTCTAGGACCCCAATCAGCCCTTTCCAGTCCTATCCTAGTCCCCCCCATCAGCCCATTTCCAGTCCTCCCTTCTAGTTCCAATTCCACCCAGCATCCGCTTCCTTTTAGCCCCATTCTCCCATCCCCCATCAGCTCATTTCCAGTCCACTCCCCCACATCAGCCCATTTCCAGTCCTATTCTAGCTCCCCCATTAGCCCCTTTCCAGTCCAAGGCCCCAATCAGCCCCTTTCTGGTCCTAGCCCCACAACAGCCCATTTCCAGTCCTATCCTAACCCCCCCATCAGCCAATTTCCAGTACTAGCACCCCCATCAGCCATTTCCAGTCATATCCTAGCCCCGCCATCAGCCCATTTCCATTCCTCCCTTCTAATTCCAGCTCTACCTAGTATTCGCTTAATATGTACACCTTAGAGGAAAGGCGGGATAGAGGTGATACGATTGAGATGTTTAAATACCTCCATGGTATAAATGTACAGGGGGAGAGCCTCTTTCAATTGAAAGCAAGTTCTGCTACGAGGGGACATGGGATGAGGGTGAAGGTGGATAGATTCAGGAATGATATGCGGAAATATTTATTTTCAGAAAGAGTGGTGGATCCGTGGAATAGTCTCCTAGTGGAGGTGGTAAAGATGAGGACAGTATCTGAATTAAAAAAAGCATGGGACAAACACAAAGGATCTCTAACGGAAAAAAGGGAATGTTTATGTTTATGTTTTTTTATTTGATATACCGCCCTACTTTATAAATCAGAGTGGTTTACAATTCACAAACAATTAGAAACAGGCACAGGGCCGGAAAGGAAGGAAGGAAGTTACAATTGTTGATAGAATAGTACGAGAGAAAGGATACAGGACTATATGTAGGGGACAGGATCAGACAAGAGGGGAGGGAAGGTCATAGGCCAAGGAAAACAGGTGGGTTTTTAGGTCTCGCTTGAAGGTGGCGTGATGGGGTTCTAACCGGAGGGAGGTGGGGAGTGAATTCCAGAGTGCAGGGCCGATGAAAAAGAAAGCAGAGGAGCGGGTGGATTGAAGGTGAGTGAGGGAGGGAGAAGGGAGATTAAGGCGGTTGAGGTGGAAGGAGTGGGGAATGTGTCTGGGGGTGTGGAATGTAATAAGGTCTGCCGGGTATTGTGGAGTACTAGTGTGAAGAGCCCTGTGAACTAGAGTAAGTAACTTAAACTGAGTGCAAAAGGAGACAGGTAACAAGTGTAGATGAAAGAGGAGAGGTGTTATGTGATCTCGTTGGGAGGAGAAGGTGATAAGTCGGGCAGCAGTGTTTTGGATTCTTTGTAATCTACTTAATTGTGATTTAGAGAGGCCAGTGAAGACAGTTAGAGAAATCAACACGCGACATAACCAGCGACAGTAGCAGAGTAGTAAGGGCGGGCGGAGTAAGAAAGGGGTGAATTGCATGGATCTGATGAAGGAAGGAGGAGGTTTTGGTTATATGTGAAATGTGGGCTTTAAAAGAGAGGTCAGAGTCGAAAAGGACACCCAGGTAGAGGAAACTGGAAACTAGGGGTATGGTGGAACCTGAGAAGGATGGGGCCAATGAGGGGAGTGGGTTGCCGTGGGTGAACCAGATTGCAACGGTTTTGGTTAAGTTGAGATGAAGACAGTTAAGGGTTAGCCAATCCGTGATAGTGGAGAGACAGGAATTCAGAGCAGAAAGATCGGGTGAAGAGGGGAGGTGTGGTGTAGAAGAACAATGCTGTCTGTGTAATAGAAAGCGGAAATCCCAGATTGCTGTATCAGTAAGGCAAGGGGTGCTAGAAAGAGATTGAAAAGGAGAGGTGCCAAGACAGAACCTTGGGGGAACCCACAAGGTAGAGGAAATGGTCCAGAGGAGGGAATAGAGGAGGGAATAGAGAAGGAAGAAGAGAGAACTGCACAGGATCGAGAGGAGAGAAAGGAATGGAACCACCGATGGATGGTGCTACATAGGCCGTCCTCACGTAGGTGAAGAAGAAGAAGGGAGTGATCAACTAAGTTGAAGGCTGCAGATAAGTCCAAGGATACCGCCACCGAAAAGTCACCGCGATTGTGAGCCACATGCAGTGCGTTGGTGAAGGCAATCAGAACAGTTTCGACTCTGTGACCCTGTCGGAATCCTGACTGACGGGGGTGGAGAAAATTAGTGGAATCCAGATGGTGAGAAAGCTGTGCAAAGACGGTTTTTTCAAGGAGTTTGGAAAGGAAAGGGAGGTGGGGCGATAGTGGGCCATAACCAGAGGATCAAGTGAGGGTTTCTTGAGGATAGGGTGAATAAAAGCGTGCTTCCAGGGGTGGGGGAAAGTCTCTATGGAAAGTCTCGCATTAATCATAGTGAGAATAGAGGGTAAGAATGCAAGAGAGGGAGTGAGTAGCCAGGAAGAGGGAATGGGGTCAAGAGAACAATATGTCTTATTGGAGGAGGAAATGAGTTGATGGAGTTCAGCTGTGGTGATCGGATGGAAGGAGGCCCATGTATGCGAGAGTTGGGAGGTGGGGGGGGGGGGATGCGACAGGAGGAGGGGAGGAAATAGGAGGGGGACAGGAAGGTAGTAATGCTCTTAGGGAAGAAATCTTATCACTGAAAAATGATGCCAGTAGTGGAGGGGGAGGAGTTGGCCGAACGGATATGGTGGGAGTGTTGGGGCGGAGAGATGTGAGAGATTTAAGGGTAAAGATGGCGAGAAGTTAGGGGCGGCGGAAATGGCATTGGAAAAGTATGTTTGTTTGGCGAGGTGAACTTTGGAGCGATAGTGTGAGTGGTGCGTTTTGAATGACGACAGAGTGGCTGGAGAGGGAGCCTTCTGCCATAGCTGCTCGGCTCAGCGAAGGTGAGCACGAAGCAAGTGGAGGCCGCTGTGGAACCAAGGTTGTGAAGGGCGACGGCTTGGTGAGTAGGGCTGCAAGGGGGCTAAGTGATCAAGAGCTGCAGAGAGATTGGAGGACTAAAGAGAGGCCTGAGAGTTGGGGGAAAGGGAGGGGAAATCAGGAGAGAGAGAAGTTCAGCTGCAGATGGAAAGCGTTGGAGAGTGAGTGGGGTGATGCGACTAGAGTGGCGCAAAGGGGGAGGCATTGGAAAGGGAGAGGACGAAGAGGATGTCTTTGAGTGGGAACAGGAGAAGGACAGGCAAAAGTGATCTATCCAAGGGAGATGGGAGGAGCACAGGCTGTGGAGCAGAAGGGTGGAAGAGGATGAGGTCATAAGCAGGTCGAGAGTGTGACCTGTGGAATGAGTGGGGAAAGGGACGTGCTGCGAGAGGGACAGATCGTGTAGGAGAGACACAAAAGTGTGGTCCCTGGAGGAAGAGGGGGGATTAAGGTGGAGACTGAAATCTCCTGCAATGAGTAAATGAGGAAAGGCTAGAGAGAGGTCAGAGATGGTCAGAAGAAGGGAGTCCCAAAGATTAGAACGAAGTGCAGGGGGGGGGAATAGATGAGGAGAATGTGTGTTGAGGGTGAGGTATGCAGTTGGAGCAGAAGGGCTTTGGGGTAGTGCAGAAGAGGTGAGAATCTGTGTAAAGGAGAGGGTGGAGTGCAGAATGGCTGCCACACCGCCATCTGAGCGGCCTATGCGGGGGTCAGAGATAGCTGAGAAACCAGGGGGAAGGCAACGGGCAAGAAGGGCGTCCTCCCCGTCCTTCAACCATGTTTCAGTAAGAAGGGTGAGATCAAAAGATGCATGGGTAATGAGGTCCTGAATAAGAAGAGTCTTAGATCTAAGGGACCGACAGTTTAAGAGACCTATTTTAATGGGAGTTTGTGGGAGGGTGGAAGAGACTGATGGAGAGGAATGGATGCAGACGGATAGTAGGCAGGGGCGGAGATTTGTGGGACAGCGAAAACGTGAACTAGTGATTTTGGTGGGCCTGAAGGAGGAGGTAGAAATGACAGGGCGGTTGCCCCACAGCATGGGTATGAAGGCCATAGAATGGTAGGTAGAGGAGGAGGTGAGTGTAAAATTACAAAGGGAGGAACGTACCTGAGGCAGTCAACTCCCGGTGTTGGCAGTGAAGCAAGGTGATGTGAGCAAGCAACCCAGTCCAATTGACATGAGTAGGCAAAGCGTAATAATTGAAGAGAAGAGTGAGTGCAGGCTCGAGGCAATGCCCTCGCTGCCGGAGCGGCCCCAAGGAGCGCACCTAAGGACTAAGGAGCACATGCTCCTGTTGTAGTTGTTGATATGGAAGGACAGACTAGATAGAAAAAGACCACATGGCCTATGTTTCCTTTTAGCCCCATTCTCCCATTGACCCGCATCAGCCCATTTCCAGTCCTAAGCCGCTATCAGCATTTCCAGTCCTATCCTAATCCCCCCATCAGCCCATTTCCAGTCCAAGCCCCCCATTAGCTATTACAGGTCCTATGCTAGCCCCCCCCCCCACAGCCCATTTCCAGTGCAAGCCCTACCATCAGCCCATTTCCAATCCTAGCCTATCAGCCATTTCCAGTCCTATCCTAGCCCCCCCTTGAGCCCATTTCCAGTCCTTACCCCACCATCAGCCATTTCCAGAGCAATCCTAGCCTCCCATCAGCCCATTTCCAGTCCAATCTCTGCCATCAGCCCATTTCAAATCCTAATCCCCTATCAGCCATTTCCAGTCCTATCCTAGCCCTCCCATTGTCACATAAGAACATAAGATATGCCATACTGGGTCAGACCAAGGTCCATCAAGCCCAGTATTCTGTTTCCAACAGTGGCCAATCTAGGTCATATGTACCTAGCAGTTTCCCCAAGGGACACAGGTTCCACAATGCTTGTATTGGTTCAAGCATTGATATCCTGGGTCCCTTCTTAATAATGGTTTATGGACCTTTCCTCCAGGAACTTGTCCAAACCTTTTTCAAACCCAGCTACACTAACAGCCTTTACTACATCCTCCGGTAACAAATTCCAGTTTGATTACACGTTGAGTGAAAAAATATTTTCTTTTATTAGTCTTAAATAGTTTACCCTGTAGCTTCATTGCATGTCCCCTAGTCTTTCTATATTCTGATAAGGTAAACAATCGATCTACGTTTACCCGTTCCACTCCGTTCATTAATTTATAGACTTCTATCATATCTCCCCTCAGCCGTCTCTTTTCCAGGTTAAAGAGCCCTAACCTTTTTAGCCTTTCTTCATAGGAGTATCCCCTTCCATCCCCTTTACCATTTTGGTGGCTCTTATCTGAACCTTTTCTAAAATCGCTATATCCTTTTTAAGATACGGCGACCAGAATTGCACACAATATTCAAGGTGCGGTCTCACCATGGAACGATATAGAGGCATTATAATATCTTTTGTTTTATTTTCCATTCCTTTCCTTATCATACCTAGCATTCTATTTGCTCTCTTGGCCACTGCTGCACACTGGGTCGAGGGTTTTAACATGGTATCCACAATGACGCCTAAATCTTTTTCCTGGGTGGTAGTCCCTAATGTGGAACCTTGCATCGTGTAACCATAGTATGGGTTGTTCTTCCCTAGGTGCATAACCTTGCACTTGTCCACATTAAATTTCATCTGCCATTTTGATGCCCAGTCTTCCAATTTATCAAGATCCTCTTGCAATTTTCCACAATCCTCTTGGGTTTTAACAACTTTAAATAGTTTTGTGTCATCTGCAAATTTGATAACCTCACTCGTTATTCCACTTTCCAGGTCATTTATGAATATGTCAAAAAGCAGCGGACCCAGCACAGATCCCTGGGGTACACCACTATTCACCTTTCTCCATTGGGAAAATTGGCCATTTAGCCCTACCCTCTGCTTTCTATCTTTTAACCAGTTCCTGATCCACAATAGTACACTGCATCCTATCCCATGACTCTTTAGTTTTGCCAAAAGTCTCTGATGAGGGACCTTGTCAAAGGCTTTCTGAAAGTCCAGATACACAATATCAACCGACTCACCTTTTCCACCTGATTATTCACTCCTTCAAAAAAACCATAACAGATTAGTAAGACAAGATCTTCCTTGTCTAAAGCCATGTTGGCTGTCTCCCATTAGGTCATGACTATCTACATGCTGAGTAATTTTATTCTTTATGATGGTTTCTACCATTTTTCCCAGTACTGACGTCAGGCTCACTGGTCTGTAGTTTCCCGGATCACCCCTGGAACCCTTTTTAAAAATTGGTGTTACATTGGCGATCCTCCAATCTTCAGGTATTAGAAATGATTTTAATGATAGCAGACCTGCTATTACTAATCTGTGAACTATCTCATATTTCAGTTCTTTCAACACCCTTGGATGTATACCATCCGGCCCAGGTGATTTGCTACTCTTCAGTTTATCTAATAGTTGTAATACATCTTCCCGATGTATCGATATTTCCTTCAATTCTTCTGCACCTTTAAATACCACTTCAGTCATGGGTAACATCCCTACATCTTCCTCAGTAAAGACTGAAGCAAAGAATTCATTCAGTCTCTCCGCTATCGCCTTGTCGCCTCTTAGTGCTCCTTTAACCCTTTTATCATCTAATGGACCAACTGACTCTCTCACAGGTTTTTTGCTACAAATGTACTTGAAAAGATCTTTACTTTGCATTTTTGCTTCTGCAGCAAGCTTTTTCTCAAATTCTCCCTTTGCTTGCCTTATCAATGCCTTGCATTTGACTTGCCAGTGCTTGTGCTATTGCCAGGTTTCATTGTTTGGCTCTTTTTTCCATTTCCTGAAAGATGCTTTTTTGGCAACAACAGCCTCTCTGACCTTAGCTTTAAACCATGCTGGCAGTTTTTTGGACTTCCTTCCACTTTTCTTAAAGCGTGGAATACGGCTGGTTTGGGCTTCCAAGATAGTATTTTTCAACAACAGCCAAGCCTGATGTACGTCTTTAACCTTTGCAACTGCTCCTTTCAGTTTTTTCTTAACTTTTTCCTCATTTTATCATAGTCTCCCTTTCGAAAGTTAAAAGGTAGTACTGTGGATTTCCTTACTATCCCTCCTCCACTAATTAAATCAAAGGCGATCATGCTATGATCACAGTGGCCCCAACAACCTTATCTCTTGCACTAGTTCTGGTGTTCCACTAAGGACTAGGTTTAATATGGCTTCCCCTCTGGTCGGTTCATGAACCAGCTGCTCCAAGAAGCAGTCATTTATTTAATCTAGGAACTTTATCTCCCTAGCATGTCCTGCCGTGACACGGACCCAGTCGATACCGGGGTAGTTGAAATCACCCATTATTATTACTGCGCTGTAACTTTTGTTAGCTTCCTTGATTTCTTTGAGCATTTCATCATCCATTTGGTCATTCTGGCCAGGCGCTCGATAGTACACCCCCACTGCCATTGCTTCCCCCTTTTACATGGAATTTTAATCCATATAGATTCTACAGCAGATTTTGTTTCTTGCAAAACTTTAATCCTTTCTGACTCAATGCCCTCTCTAACATAGAGAGCAACCCCTCCACCAATTTGATCAGCTCTATCATTACGATATAGTTTGTACCCAGGTATCACAGTGTCCCACTGGTTGTCCTCCTTCCACCATGTCTCTGATATTCCAATCATATCTAACCTTTCATTTAGTGCTATATATTCTAACTCTCCCATCTTATTTTTTAGACTTCTAGCATTTGCATACAAGCATTTTAGAGAATGTATTTTATTCATATTAATTTGGCTATTGTTAGACATGGGTAATTTGGGATCTTTAACCTCTGTCTGCTCCATACTTGAGGGCATTTGGGCTACTTTACTCTTTTGTGGAACCTCTCTGCTTTTGGTAGTATCCTTCAAAGATACATTCTTCCGAACCATCCGCTCTTGGGCGACTGTCGGCTTTCTCCTAATATCTAGTTTAAAAGCTGCTCTATCTCCTTTTTAAATGTTAATGCCAGCAGCCTGGTTCCATCCCGGTTAAGGTGACGCCCATCCCTTCGGAAGAGCCCCTCCTTTCCCCAGAATGTTCCCCAGTTCCTAACAAATCCAAAACCCTCATCTCTGCACCATTGTCTCATCCACGCATTGAGACTCCGGAGCACTGCGTGCCTTTTGGGTCCTGCGCGTGGAACAGGAAGCATTTCGGAGAACGCTACCCTGGAAGTTCTGGATTTCAACTTCCTACCTAAAAGCCTAAATTTAGCCTCCAGAACCTCCCTACCTCATTTTCCTTTGTCATTGGTACCGACATGTACCAAGACAGCAGACTCCTCCCCAGCACTATCTAAGACCTTATCTAGGTGGCGCATGAGGTCCACTACCTTCGCACCAGGCAGGCATGTTACCAGGCGATCCTCACGTCCACCAGCCACCCAGCTATCTACATGCCTAATGATCGAATCACCAACTATAACGGCTGTCCTAACCCTTCCCTCATGGGCACATAGCCCTGGAGAAACTTCCTCAGTGCGAGAGGGTTTTACATCACCTAGAGGACAGGTCCTAGTTACAGGATCACTTCCTGCCACACCAGGGTGATGCTGTCCTGTCACGTGACCTCTCTCCTCCATGGCAACAGGGATGCTGCCAGACTGGAGGTGGGACTTCAGGATTATATCCCTGTAGGTCTCGTCTATGTACCTCTCTGTCTGTCTTATGCTTTCCAAGTCTGCTACTTTAGCCTCTAGAGAATGGACTCTTTCCCTGAGAGCAAAGAGCTCCTTGCACCTAGTGCACACGTAAGACCTCTCACCAACTGGGAGAAAATCATACATGTGGCACTCAATGCAAAAGACTGGAAAGCCCCCATCCCGCTGCTGGACTGCTGTCTGCATCTTAGTTTTAAGTTTGTGTTTTGATCTAAGTTCTTTACTTACTAAGGGTTACTATGGATATTTATACTAATAAAACTGTACCTAATATGTGTAATATACCTTGTTCACCTGAAGCTTAACTAATCTCAGGTCCTTAGTGTATGACTGATTTGGGTAATGAGCTTCACCTGAGAGCGCCTCCTGCCTTTTTAGATGTTTAAGTACTGTGATAAGGAAGCTTATCATAGCTCAGGAAGGAGCTATAGGAAAGGTGAAGTGACTCTGAACAATCAACCTGTCAGTTCTGGTAGAAATAAGAAAACAGAATTTTCTTATAAAAGACTACCAGTCCCAGAATGCACCAGGTTTCCAACAGCCATTAGAGGAGCTGAAGTGGGGAAACGTGTGTTCAATCAGGAGGGCTATGAGGTAATCCCTAAGCACTCATCTCAAAGGGCAGGGCCTGATTCAGCACAGCTGCGCTGTGTTAGGGAGGAGCACTCATCTAAGCAGAATAAAGGTAGAGTTTATTCTACAGAGAATTATCCTCATCCTCATCATCATCTTCATGATCAGCTTGGATATCCTCAGTTTCATGTGGAGGATCATCAGAAGCAGAAGCCAAACCGGACGGACAGAGAGGGAAAGAAACCCTTTGGAAGAAAGAGGAGAAAAGCCTTTGAGAGGTCTAAAGGAGTTCATAGCAGTACATATACTGGAAGGCATTCCAAGGGCCAGCATACACCATTGGACTGGGGAAAGCCAGAGGAATGGTGCTGCAGAGCTAGGAATCTCCAGACGGTACTTGTGAGGGAGACGGCTGCACGTGGAAGGGACCCTAAGACCCGTGCCAGAAGGTATGTGAAGAGAGATCCAGTGTCCAGGGATCTGGATTGGAAGGCTGGACATAAGAACTGGACTACATACTGGCCAGGCTATATAGAGAGGAACTCTAACAGCAATGGAAGCTCAGGTATGAACACTGATCTATGCCCTAGCTATAACCTTGAAAGACAGCAGGGAAACAAGTATTCTCCTGAAAGTGCTCCATTGGGAGAATCATCTGTGCCAATCCATGATATTGAACCCATGCTTGTTGAAGAAGAGGGGGTGATAGCAGATGTAGAATCTGTTTACATGGACTGCTCTCTGTCTAAACTCCTTTGGTGATTTTCTGTTATAAAGTACAGCAACCATCACAAAGAAATACAAACTTGTTCTTTAATCTACTCAGAAAAGCTCCTGAGTAGGATTTTTAGCCACGCAGTAGAAAGCAAGCCAGCTAAGGGGTTTCAGCTGGATAACTGCTAGCAATTGAGCCTTACCTAATTGCTTGTGAGCTCTGAGAGAATCACTTCTGAATCTATGTGGGAAGATATAAGAAGTTAACCTGAAAAGAACAGTTTTTCTCTTCTTTGTGGCTTTTGTTTGTTGTTTGATACATTGCTAAGAGAATATTAGCTAAAGCCTACAGAAAAGACCAGTTTGTTACCAATCAGGTCTTATTTCTTTTGCTTTGATTGCCTGACAAGTTCAAATGTTGTTTTTCCTGATTTTGTTTTTCAAGTTTAACACTGAAAGCAAGTAACCTGATTTATGTGCTACCAAGCATATCTGTGTTGGGAGAAATAACCCCATAAATAAATATCTTATTGGCTTTACCCAAAAGCACAACAAATTATTGTGAGCAGCTGTGTCTGGTGTGAATGAACTGCATTGCCCACAATCCCTTGCAAATCATATAGATATATGCACTTGCCAAGACTGTGAAGATTCTCACCCAGGCAGCCGTCTGACAGTACCTATAAAGCTACGATTATCCCAGGGGTGGGTGGGGGACGGGAGGGAGGGAGGGAAATAACACTTATTAAAAGAGGGCTGCTACACAGTACACTGTCTTGTGCTGCTGAGGTAAGCTAAATTCTGATTTGATTTAAATTATAGCTCTTAGCTGCTGTTAGGCTCCAACTTCTTATGAAATTTAAACTACAAGCTCTCTGCTGGGTTCTAAATTTAACCAGAAAGCTCTCTTCTGTGTTTTAAATTTAAACTAAAAGTACTTTGCTGTTACTAGGCCCTGAGTGACTATTAAATTTAAACTACAAGCTCTCTGCTGGGTATGAAATGTAATCAGAAAGTTCTCCTCTGTGTTTTAAATTTAAACTTAAACTGCTGCTACTAGGCCCTGACTGATTTAACAAAAAATAGTGGGTTCACAGATTAATTAGCTTTAATACAAAGAATTCCTTTTAGAAAATTACCAGAAGTATATACTCACAGTTGCAGATCTCTCTCCAGAAGTAACAGTCCCTTTTTCTAGTCCTTCAAGAAAGTCATTTCAAGTCTTAGTCCCCCATCAGCCCATTTCCATTCTAATCACTGCCATCAGCCCATTTCCAATCCTAAGCCCCTAAGCCTCCCCCCCAATCAGTCCTTTTCCAGTCCTAGCCCCCCATCAGCCATTTTCAGTCCAAGCGCTCCCAATCAGCCCATTTCCAGTGCTAGCCCCCATCAGTCATTTCCAGTGCAATCCTAGCCTCCCCCCCCCATCAGCCCATTTCCATTCCAATCACTGCCTAGTGGTTGGGGCAAGGTACTTCAGGCCGGAAGGTCAGAGGTTCAAATCCCACCAGAGGACAGCAACCTTGGGCCGGAAGGACTGGGGTTTCTAGTCCCACAGATGCTCCTTGTGGTCTTGGGCAAGCCACTTAACCCTCCATTGCCCATGTTCCCTGTAAGTATTAGTGTATGTGTCTCATATCCCTGCGTGTTAAATGTATCCCCCAATTGTGTTGTGACCGCTTTGATTGAAGGATAAGGCGGTATACAAAACTGTCTAAATAAATAAATAAATAAATAAATTTCCAATCATAAGCCCCTATCGGCCATTTCCAGTCTTATCCTAGCCCTCCCATCATCCCAGTTCAAGTCTTAGTCCCCCATCAGCCTATTTCCAGTCTAAGCCTCCCCAATCAGCCCTTTTCCAGTCCTAGCCCCCTCATTCAGCCATTTTCAGTCCAAGCCCCCCAATCAGCCCTTTTCCAGTCCTAGTCCCCCATCAGCTATTCCCAGTCCTATTCTAGACCCCATCAGCCCACTTCTAGTCCAAACCCCCATGTCAGCCCATTTCCAGTCCTATTCTAGCTCCTCCATCAGCCCATTTCCAGTCCAAGCCCCCCAATCAGCCCATTTCTAATCCTAACTCCCCCAGCAGTCATTTTCAGTCCTACTCTAGCCCCCGTATCAGCCCATTTTCAGTCCTACTCTAGCCCCCATCAGCTTATTTCAAGTCCTAGCCCCCCATCATCTCATTTCCAGTCAAAGTCCCCCTAATCAGCCCCTTCCCAGTCCTATCCTAGCCCCATGAGACCATTTCAACTTTTAGCCTCCCAATTAGCCCATTTTCAATCCTAGCCCCTGCTCCTCCTCCCAAAGAGCCCTGCACCTGTCTGACCAGCTTCAGTGGGAGCCGGGGAGGCTCGAAGCCCCGGCTCACCTCTGTACAGCCGCCAGAATGAAGAGTGGAGTTTTTCTTCACTGAGTCTGGAGGCTGTGTTCTCATGGAGGTCACCGAGTACCAGAAAACAGGAAATGCCCTTTAATCTCCGTCGCGCCATCAGGCTCCACGAGAACCCAGCCGCTGGTCTTAGTGAAGGAAAACCCCAATCTTCAGTCTGGTGGCTGTACAGAGATGAGCCAAGACCTCTGTCCTCCCCTGCTCCCTCTGATGCCAGCCCTGCAAATGATCAGGAGCCAAACACCATGTGCGGCATGTTGAGGTGGGGCCCTATGTGAACAACATTAATGCACAATGGACAGGCTGGCCCTCACGATCACTCTACACTGGGAGGCTTTGACACTTTTTGTAAAACTCCACTCGCTCCTCGCCCTCCCCTGTTGAGGCTTTCCTAACCAGGGCTCTACAGGTCAACAAACAGTAAGGATTTGAGGGTTTGTTTGTTTGTTTGTTTGTTTTTATTATATTACATTGCTAGCTCTCTGACTGTGAGCTCTTAAAAGGGGTTTTTGTATATTTTTTAAAGCAAGGTTACTTTCTTTTTGGTGCTTTAGGGGAACTTTCCTTGAGCACAGTAGGTTGCTGAACTCTAGTAACCTCCTCAGGTTTAGAAACTGCTAACACCTAATCAGGAGTTAGTGGGCCTGATTTCCTAAGTGCAGCTGAGGCCTGCATAAAAGGCTCCAGTGCCCTGCCCTGTTGAGGCTTTCCTAACCAGAGCTCTACAGATCAACAAACAGTAAAGATTTGAGGGTTTGTTTGTTTGTTTTTATTAGATTGCATTGCTAGCTCTCTGACTGGGAGCTCTTAAAAGGGTTTTTTGTATATTTTTTAAAGCAAGGTTACTTTCTTTTTGGTGCTTTAGGGGAACTTTCCTTGAGCACAGTAGGTTGCTGAACTCTAGTAACCTTCTCAGGTTTGGAAACTGCTAACACCTAATCAGGTGTTAGTTCCCTCCCTACCCACCCCGACTCCCACCCACCCCTAGTGAGCAGTCTTGCTTTATAGAGCACCTCCCCCTTTAACAAATCTTAGAGAATTGGACCAGCACATTTTGAATATAATTAAAGAGATTTAACTGCTTTTTCTCTGAAAGGACAGCTGGGAAACCGGCTGGTACTTAGTAGATCTCTCTCTTTTGCTTTAACAGATACCTAAGCTCCACGAACAGAACAATGGCTGGGAAAAATTGTATTGCTAAAGCTGTTGCTCCCGTTACAGCTTCTGCCTCGGTCCAGACAGAGGTCCTAATGCCAGTTGAAGGACCAGTTCCATGTGCAGGGTGCCTGCATGCTGAAGCTCTGAGGAAACAAGTGGAAGAACTCAGAGAGGAGGTGGCGAGGCTGAGGAGCATTCAAGACAGTGAGAAGTACATTGATGAGATGCTTCTTGCAGCAACCAAGCTCTCCAGCACAGGAGAAGATGGGTGCCAACAGAATGTCGATGGTTGGACACAAGTCACCAGGGCCTGCAAAATCACCAATCCAACTTCTCCAGCCCTTGAATTGAAGAACTATTATGCAGCCCTGGAAGTGGAGGAGGTGAAAGCATTCCTGGAAAGGGAAGAACCAGAGTTCAAGTACCCAAAAGTTGCAGAATCAGTGACCAGAAGGAAACGAAGGGTAGTGGTGGTTGGAGACTCTCTTCTGAGGGGTACTGAGGCATCTATCTGCCGACCAGACTTGATGTCCAGAGAGGTATGCTGTCTGCCTGGTGCCAAAATCCAAGATGTTACGGAGAGTTTGCCGAGACTCATTAAGCCCACTGACTATTACCCAATGTTGCTAATCCATGTTGGAACAAATGATACTGCCAGGTATACCTCGGAACGTATCAAAAGTGACTTCATGGCTCTGGGACAGAGGGTGAAGCAGTTAGGTGCACAGGTGGTGTTCTCTTCAATCCTCCCTGTTGAGGGTAAAGGCCAAGGCAGAGAGGCTCACATCCTGGAGATGAATGCATGGATGGTGTCATTGAGAGTGTTTTGGTTTCCTAGACCATGGGATGCTGTTCCAAGGGTTGCAGAGCAGAGATGGCATCCATCTGTCCAAGAAAGGTCAACGCATCTTCGGTAGTAGACTGGCTAATCTACTGAAGAGGGCTTTAAACTAGATTCGTTGGGGATACGTGAAGAAAGCCCCCAGGTAAGTGAAAGCCCCCAGGTAGGTGATACATTAAATACCTTTATGGAAATGGGTAACAGGGGTAACATATGGAAAGCAGTGTGTATACATGCCCGTAGCATGGGAAATAAGATCCCTGATGTTGAAGCTTTGGTGGGAGTGGCTGACTTGGATTTAGTGGCAGTTACAGAAACATGGTTCACAGAAAACCATGACTGGGATGTAACTATACCTGGCTATACTTTATTCAGAAAGGATAGGGTAGGAAGAAGGGGAGGAGGAGTGGCACTATATGTAAAAACTACTATTAAAGCTTTGGAATTACAGAGCTTAAAAAGGAGAGAGGAGGCATTGTGGGTTAAACTAGAAAGAGGGAAAGAGAAATCTATTTGCATTGGTATGATATACAGACCTCCCTCACAAGAGGAAGAGGTGGACAGAGAGTTAATTGAAGACATACGCAGCATTGCTAGGAAAGGGGAAGTGCTACTGATAGGAGATTTCAATATGCCAGATGTTGATTGGCACATTTCTGCTGCAGTATCATCTAGAAGTAAGGAGATCCTGGATTCTCTACAGGGAGAACTATTCAGGCAATTGGTAACAGACCCCACACGTGAAGGGGCCATACTGGACTTGGTGCTTACCAATGGTGAAAGTGTTTCTGATGTTGTAGTGGGAGATCATTTTGCATCCAGTGATCACCAGATGGTGTGGTTCAGTATTAGGACTAGGGCTGTTAGAATCCATTCCAAGGTGAGGATCTTAGACTTTAGGAAGACTAACTTTGCGAAGATGGGCCAGTACCTCAGGGAGTCGTTAGTGGGATGGGAACAGTTGGGGGATGTAGAAAAACAGTGTGCAAAACTGAAAGGGGGTATTTTAAGGGCAACCAACCTTTTTGTTAAAATGGTAAATAAAGGCAAAAGGAAAAGGAGACCGCTATGGTTTTCGAAGGAAGTAGCTGAAAAAGTGAAGAAAAAGAGGGAGGCCTTCATGAAATACAAGAGATCACAGAGAGAGGAAGACAGGCATCTGTATTTGGAAAAACTTAGAGAAGCTAGCAAAGTAGTCAAGCAGGCAAAGATTCAAAAGGAGGAGGAAATAGCCAATGCAATAAAATGGGGGGGGGGGGGGGGATAAGACATTTTTCAGATATATTAGTGAGAAGAGGAAGGGGAAATTTTTGTTCAATTTGTATTTTATCTGTTTCCATGTTTGGGTATAGTCTCATTTTATATTATAAACCACCATGATGGCAATTTTGAGTGGTGGTATACCAAATGTTTTAAATAAATACATAACTGGTAGGGGTACTTTCCCATGTCCTGGAAAATTGCCATTTCATCTCCAGGTTACACTGTAGTAATTTAGTAGAGCCAAAGAAGGTCTCTACTGCTCAAAAGAGAGACATCTAAGGGGTCTCTACACTTCCCCCTCCTTTGCCATACAGCGAAACCATTTTTTTTAGTACTCTCATATTGCTTCATTGTCAGGGAATCACTAGGTGTCTAAACTAGCAGGTCTGCTCTCTGAAAAGGAAACAAGATATATAAACCCTCCTTTTTTCTTCACTCCTCAGAGGCTTCTACTGATTTAGAACAAGCACAAGTATTTGCTTGCCTAGAATGCCATGGTCACCCATAGACAAGTCAAATATTTACAGAGAAATTTGTCAAATCCTATAATAATATATTTGTTAAGAAGTCCTTATGCTCCAATACAAATCCAAATGGAAACACAGTCTCTCAAAATAGTAAAGAGCTACATATGTCTTCCAATTGATTGCAACATACAAAAATAACACTGCAAAATTCATTTCTTGGCTGCAGGGTCACATGCCTTGATCTGGTGCCAGGCAAGACACCTCTGTTGCAATCAAGTATCCTCAGTCCTTCCCATTTGTAAGAAAAACAAGCTGTAGCATCGCTTTACTCTCCTATGATAAAGTATCTAAGTCACAGAAAACACCCTCCCTATACTTCTATGTTTCTTGAGCTAACAACATTACACTTTGGTACTTCTTGGACTAAGAAAAGTATACTTCTCCTCATTTAATTTTCTATAAACATTTCTCTCTGTTTTTGGAGATTTCACAGTCCAGTTATACTGTATGTCATAGTAGATAAACTTTAAAAGCATCATTTTAGAAAGTCTGTTTAGGTGCCAACTGAGACATCCAAGTTAAGGCATCTGAAATTCCATTGGGGGAGGGGGCAGCAGAGAAGGTGGGCATGTGTAAATGTGTTCTAAAATTGACCAATCTCTGGTCCAAAAGATAAACACCTCCACCAGTACACAAGGAGACAGGGACGTGCAACATCAACCCCCCAGACATATGCAGGGAAATGGCCAATTT
This sequence comes from Ichthyophis bannanicus, assembly GCA_033557465.1. NCBI lineage: Eukaryota > Metazoa > Chordata > Amphibia > Gymnophiona > Ichthyophiidae > Ichthyophis > Ichthyophis bannanicus. The sequence continues at coordinate 391,424,629 of CM066036.1, forward strand.
TAGAAGTGTATACATGTGAAATATACACATCTATGAAACCAGCAACATAGACATGTACACAACGGTATTTCAGAATATGCAAGTGTATCTGTCACCAAATACATGTCCTGGTCTGATATCTTGCAAGGGGAGATGTGCAGCAGAGTGACAGCTCACAAAAAGATCTCTGTATTTACTTGTATGCTTTTTTGAGGGGATACAAATTATTGGTGGGGGTCAAATGGCATTCTCCTCTTCTGCTGCTTGCTGGCCATAACAGGCATTTTTCAAATGCCTTTTCATGCCCAGAACAGGTATAGACATAGATAAGTCCACTGATGGCTATAAATGTGCAGCACCATTCTAAAAATTGTATATAGATGTCAATCTTTTACAGACCACTTTGGACATACCATTGCCGTGTCCCCATGGGACATAGACCTGATCATGCCAGACATGTATACATTCAGGCCTTTCTAAAATGGCTCTTGGGATGTGGATGTGATTGGCACATCTGAATGGGCATATTTAGATGTGAAAATCCAAACAATGTTTCCAAAATAACCCCTTACGTGAATAACTATGTCCACCTCCTTTATTGGTAATGGGACACGTGGCAACCCACACCCATGTGCTTCTCTTTAAGCACTGGGGTATCCAATAAAGGGTAGCGGCCCTTAAAATCACTTCATCCTCATATTTTAAAATAAAAAAGAAATGCCCAGTTAAATGGCAGTTCATTATATTTTCCCTTCTACTTTTTATAATGGCAGAGAAAAAAGAAGTAAAAAGAACCTGCATACAGCTAAAAGTATCTGCATACAGCCACATTAAAAATAAATGAAAAGGGTCAGTAAAATCTCAAATAAGGAAACATGCCAAATAAATACATCTTTACTGATTCTGAATAATTATGTGTGTGTGAATGTATAGGGAATCAGACTGCAGTTTCAATATTATGTTAAAGGAGTAAATGCACAAAACAGAGCTGATGCAGGAAGCAGCTAAACCTGGGACAAGCAGGGGGAAAGCTCATAGGAAAGGAGGAGAGCTCACAGGAGATAAAAAGCACAACCCATTTAAGTAAATAAAACAGATATTAAACAAACTTTAAAGAAAATGACCTGTAAAATTACTTTTCTGTGAGGAAGTCTGCTAAGGTCTTTGGAGTACTGGAGGTGTGCTGTGTGGATTGAAATGAAGGTAGTAAGGAAATGTTTCCAGACAGAGCTGGGTATAAAAACATTTTTACAGAGAGGATAGAATCCATGCCCAAGAACTTTAGCTGGAGGTTTTTTAGGAAGATTTTTAAGTTAAATTGTGGCAACCTGTTTCTTAGTGACAGGAATAAAATTGAAGAAACTCTCAAACTCATTCAAGCACTTTTAAATCCAAGCTGAATGAGGATTTGAAGTAATATATTTGAGAATGAGAATATGAAATCATTTATTGGAGAGCGAGTTTAATTATGAGCACTGTTTTGATCAAAAGTTCAACAGTGTGTGACTTGCTTTCTATAGCACTGGAATCCTTGAAGCAGTGAAGTAAGGCAGAAGGTAAAAACTCCCAGTGCAGTGAGAAACCCTGAAAATGAGCTGTTTTAAAACTGAGTATTGCTTACAGAAATTGTTTAATCCTTATACAGCTTAATTGTTTCAGTGAGGAAGAGAGTATATGTTTGAAAGAGCAAACGATCAAATGTGTTTTTGAAGAAAGAAAAAACATTGCCTTATTTAAAGAATTAAATTTATTGGCAATTGGTATAGCTTTCCTGAACTGATTGACAGATGTAAGGATTGACTCTGGCACATACCTAAAGATAATGATTTTTGCACAAAGAGTTATATGGGAGGGAAAGACAAGATCTCTGATAATAGAAAAAGATAAACAAAGATAGGATCACTTTCTAATTACTGCACACACAACTAAGGAGATAGTTTCTTTCTTTTATTGAGTTTTTTAAAGATAGGGAATAGGTATCTTGACTACAGCTGGACATTATTGGAGCAGAGGCGCCCACCATCAAGAAAGCAGCAAGACCTGAAAAGAAGATTTGAAATAAGTAACTGACACACCACAGTGACTATTTTTTTGGGGGGGGGGCAAAATACTGGTGCACTAGTAGTTGAATTTTTTGAAACACAAGGGGGCATGTTTACTAAAGGGCAGTAAGGAACCCCTGATAGTGAGTGGTAATGTTAGCGATAAGGGTGTTTGTGTGCATTAAAGGCTTGGGCAGGCAGTAGGCCTTCCGATGGTAAGGGCGCTTGGCTCCACTGATCGGGCGCTAACAGGATATCAAGGTATTAAGATGACCAGCATGCATATTAACGCCCAAAAATGGCTATCGCCGTAACGCAGGTTAAGGGAGCCCCAGCGAAATTCACATGAAAGCTGATGGATGGATACTAAACAGGACAGTAGTTTACTGCATTAGGAGTAAAGTGGGAGTATTGACAGCGTGTTAAGAACCTGCATGCTCATTTTCCGTGCACATTCTTAATGCACATCTTATTAAATTGGCCTCTAGATGTGATAATGGGGCTGATTCTATATACTGTCCTTAGAAGTTATGCACTAGATATGCATATAAGCCCTTGTTCTCAAGGATTAATTTGCTTGAATGGATGCCTATGTGCACGCTTTTGGTAGTTGCCATTCTGCAAGCATGTGTGTAAGTTCCATTGTGTGTACCTTCTGTAGGGATGTGCACAGGAGTGAAGCTTGGGTGGAGTGTAAGAGGAGCCTAAATTCATGAACATATGTTATAGAATACTATAATGTATGTGCGTTTCCTCACCAATCCAGTTGTGTGCAGCTATGTCAACTCTAGAGAAGGCATAGCTGCCATAATTGGGTTCAGGTATGCCCTCTTCTGTAAAGTGTGAGCATATGTTATGTTTCAGAACTGGTCCCAAATATACATGTGGCAACATATGGACATTGTTCAGGGGTTTATAAAATTACCCTCCACATGTTAATTTTATGCTTTTGGTTCTTAGCTCTTTATGCTTGTATTGTTTGAACAAATTTTATTATTGTGTTTTGAGGTTGTGCATATCATTAAAACAGCATACAATATACACTCTTAATTGTATTTATTTAATAATTTTGTTATTGTACTGCTGCAGTTTTTATGTATTTGTTAAAATCCATCTCAAATCTTTCGGGTTACACATAATGGGCCCGATTTTTGAAAGACATTTACACAGTTTACAGCCCAGCAAACCGTGTAAATGCCTTAAATGGGGATATTCAGTAGTATCTACATGGTGCCCAGATGCTATCCGGTTAGCATCAGGACATATTGGAGGCGTTCCGGAGTGGAGCGGAGGAGGAGACTGTCACTAACTGGGCAGCAGCGCTATTGTAAGCTGCCCAGTTAGCAACCTGTGCCTAAAAGATAGGCGAAGAAAACCCTCACCTATCTTTAAGGCACAGGAGCTAACCGAGCAGCATGCTGCCCAGTTAGCTACTGTGGCTTCCGGCATGTGCAGCGATTAATATGACCCTGGCATTGAATATCCGTGGTTAAGGGTCCGCAGGAAGGGCTATGCGTCACAGGGGCGCATAGCCTGCCGAACTCAATATCGGGTCTAATGTGTATTCTAAACTTAATTAAATTAGGGGTCCTTTTAACTAAAGTGTAGTAAAGTGTGAGATAACTGCAAAGTCTCTGCGTTAACTGTTAGAAGCATGATCAACATCTTCCCATAATGCTAATGCAGGGAAAAAACGTTTATCGTGAGTAGACTGCATTGCGAATAGCAGCACATATTGAAGTGAAATTAATTTGCATGTTAAGTGCTTAACACACTTTAATAAAAGGGTCCCAAATCTTTTTATTCAATACTTTAATTTCCTTCAAAATCTGTAAGGAAAAAAATCTACCTCTGCCCAAAATATTACCAGACTTTTGAACCCAGAAGACTGTGCAATTAAACCACAGAACCTTTGCTTATAGTTCTGCTTTTACATAATTAAAAACATAGAAACATAGAAATATGACAACAGAAAAAGACCACATGGCCTATTTAGTCTGTCCTTCCATATCAACAACTACAACAGTCCCCTATTTTTCTTTAGAGATCCTCTGTGTTTGTCCCATGCTTTTTTGAATTCAGATACTGTCCTCATTTCTACCACCTCTCCACTGGGAGACTAGTCCACGGATCCACCACTCTTTCCATAAAGAAATATTTCCACATATCACTTCTGAATCTAACCCCCTTCACCCTCATCCCATGTCCCCTCGTAGTAGAACTTGCTTTCATTGAAAGAGGCTCTTCTCCTGTACATTTATGCCACGGAAGTATTTAAACATCTCAATCATATCACATGTATCCCGCCTTTCCTCTAAGGTGTACATATTAAGATCCTTGTCTGTCCTCATATGCTTTATAATGAAGACCACTAACCATTTTAGTAGCCACCCTCTGTACGGACTCCATCCTGTTTATATCCCTTTGAAGGTGCGGTCTCCAGAATTGCACACTATACTCCAAATGAGGTCACACCAAAGACTTATACAGAGGCACTATCACCTCCTTTTTTCTGCTAGCCATTCCTTTCCGTATGCACCCAAGCATCCTTCTAGCTTTTGCCGTCGCCTTTTCTACCTGTTTAGCTACTTTAAGATCATCAGACACAATCACGCCTAGGTCTCGCTCTTCTTTAGTGGACAAAAGTACTTCACCCCCTATACTATATTGCTCCCTTGGATTGCTGCACCCCAAATGCATGACCTCACATTTTTTAACATTAAATCCCAGCTGCCAAATTCTAGACCATTCTTCAAGCTTAGCTAGATCCCTCCTCATGCTATCTACACCTTCCTGGGTGTCTACTCTATTGCAGATTTTGGTATCATCCGCAAAGAGGCAAACCTTACCCGATAGCCCTTCTGCTGTATCACTAACAAAGATGTTAAAAAGAATCGGACCAAGGACAGATCCCTGGGGCACACCACTGGTAACCTCCTTCTCCTCAGAGTTAGCTCCATTTACCTGTACTCTTTGTCGCCTCCCACCTAACCCAATTTCTAACCCAAGCAGTAACTTTAGGGTCCATCCCTAGGATGCTCAGTTTGTTTATAAGTCGCCTGTGAGGAACAGTGTCAAAGGCTTTACTGAAATCTAAATACACCACATCTAGGGCTCTCCCTCTGTCCAACTCCCTGGTCACCCAGTCAAAGAAATCAATCAGATTTGTCTGACAAGACCTGCCTCTGATAAATCCATGCTGCTCGGATCCTGTAATCCTCTGGACTAATGTTTTCCATTAAAAATGTTTCCTTCCAGAAATTGTAGAAACTAAATCCTTATACAACAGATACACTATTTTAAAAAAAATGCAAATTGATATGTAACTTTCATACACTTTTGTTATGATACTTAGCCAAATGCATCATCACACTACATGATGCAAAGAAAGAGATTAGTACACTGAGTCAAGGGAAAAAGAAATGACATTTGAGCTACTTTGGAAAGAGTAGTGAAGAATAAAGTATAAAGTAATTAGTTCTTTCGATTTTTTCCTCAAGTTTTCTCAGTTTTTGAGTAACTACATTCTTTTCATTCTCTGTAACTTTTAATGGACCAGCATATGGATTAATCATAGGTGATGGATTTGCATAAGCTTTCAGGACTTCAAATGTCTGTTCTGAACACACATGTGAAGATGGGACCTGTGTAATATTGAAAGTTCATATATATTATCTTTTGATAATTCTTACTTTGGTCAGCATACTAGCTTTTCTCAGGACTGATATAGCTTCAAAATAAAGTACTATTTTAAAAGGTACAGAATTCTCCCCCCATTTCTCCACAAAGGAATGGTGGGGGAGAATATCCTCAAATATCAAGAAATGCAGTCTTGAGACCAAGAAAATGTGGCAGAAAAATGTAGAAATATTTCCTATTGTACTGGAGCCACAGACTTGATTTAAAGCAATTTCCAAACACATTTAGCACCCCCAAAAAGAAGTTCTTTAGAAGTGCACCATGTTCAGAATGTTTTCCAAAGCAGCTCTTTGAACCCAAAAGCAGCTTGCAAGGTTTTGTTCAACTTCTTAGAATGTCTGCAACTGTAATGTAATTTTTTGTCTCTCATCTTTAAACGGGAACAAAATTAACATTCCTCTCTCAATAAAAAAGAAAGAACAATAAAGGAGGGCTATATTTGCAAAGGTGAGCCACCATGTTAGTGCCCCCTTCCATATGATACTTGTGGTAAATAACAAACATTCATGAGTGTTAGCACACACTAATGCGGTAGCACACCTTAATAAATCTATTTATTTATTTATATTATTTCTATACCGCGCTCTTTAAAATCAGCGCAGTTTACATGTAACAACAATTTGTACAACGCAGCGTAGCATGCGATGCACATTACAGACAGGTTTATACAACTTGGGTTTAACAGGGGTAATTATATACAACTATGTACAACTGAGCTGTTCGTCTACAGGTATGCCACAGGTATGGCTGTGGAGTACACAACACTCTCTGAACTACATAGCTCTAAATGTTTAAGAATATTCAAATTATATACTAATAGCAATAATGTCTTGGGCCATGAGATAATAGGAGGGAGGGGTGGCCTAGTGGTTGGGGCAAGGTACCACAGGCCAGAAGGTCGGTGGTTCAAATCCCACTAGAGGACAGCAACCTTGGGCCAGAAGGACTGGGGTTTCTAGTCCCACAGGTGCTCCTTGTGGTCTTGGGCAAGCCACTTAACCCTTCATTGCCCATGTTCCCTGTAAGTATTAGTATATGTGTCTCACATCCCCTCGTTTTAAAATGTATCCCCCAATTGTGTTGTGACCACTTTGATTGAAGGATAAGGTGGTATACAAAACTGTCTAAATAAATAAATAATAGCAGATAATTTGCCCTCACAACAAAATGCCTTTGGGAAGTGTGGGAGTATTTATCTGACTCTAACATCTCTGCTTCCCCTTGAGTGGCTGGGACTAAGTGCCTTGGAAATGTCACTGTGATAGAATCATGTTCAGAAGAATTTGAAAGGGGAAAATATGATTCTGGGAATTTCCATCGGTGACTTACCTCCCTGGAGGCTGCAGCAAACCAGCCACAGCAGGATAGAAGTCTGCAGAAGCACACTGGGCAGCATGATGGGCTCTCAGAAGCACTTTAGAGGGCTGTTGGTGGAGGAGGAAGGCAGGAATAGATGAGAGCGTGTGCATCCATACACAAACACACACCCACTCAACAAGCAAACACTCAGCTAGACAAGCACAGGAAGGATTAGGCAGCCTTTTATTTAAGACTCCTACTCTCTCAGGTCCAATGATTCTAGCTCACACTCTCGCTTCCCTTTTCCCTGTGAGCAGCTAAATCCCTCCCCAGATTCTTCAAGTTCCTTCCCCTCCTAGCACTCAAACAGCTCAATCACTTCTCTGACAGATATAATATGCTCCTGTCACATTCCTTCACACAGTTCAAAAACCACAAGGAAAACTCAGTCCCAGATCCATCCCCCCTCCCCCCCCCCCCCCCAAATGTAGCACAGAAATAATTTTTCACTTTGGTAAATTTAATTTTCTGGAATTAAAAGTAGTGGCGTGACTGAAAATTTATGAATGTGGGACACAAGGAACTGGACAAGAAATCACTATGCCTGTATTCCTTAACCTTGCCTTCTATCACTCACTGCTTTCCAATACTGAAATTCACACATAACTTTGTTGCTTCTTTTTACAGCATTAAAACTTCCAATTACACTAGTGTACTGGTGTATACTAGTTATCATTTAATCTCACCTCATGTTCTCCTCAACCCCTTCTGATATAGTAAACCAAATTCAAAGTCACCAAAACACATATAGATATGTGTAGATTGGGAAAAGTCCAACCTAGTAATTTCCTTGAGGACTGTATCCAGAATAGAGGTCATTCCCTAACACAAATAAGCTGTATGGATGTGCACCATAGACGTTTTTCTATTAAAAACATCTATAAGACCTTATTCTGAAACCCCCATGGCCCTTTGCATCTACGGTGCTAGCATGGGGATCTCAGAGCAGGGCGGAATGTGGGCGTGGTCAGCCACGGAGACGTATAACGTGTATTCAGGAAAGGCCCTTGTACGTGTTCAGTGCTTCCTGTAGACACCCCCGTTATTCCTGCAGAAATGTGGAATAAGGCCAGGCCTTCGAAAATATTTTGCTCTGCTTTTCAATGCGCCCAATACAGAAGAATAGTTGTGACAATTATGTTTTGAAGTGGTGTGTCTGCAGTCTGGAAAAACACAAGAAGCAATTTTAAAGAACATAATGCAGAGGTGAGGGAAGGAACAAAACTTTAATGAACACCCCTACAGAAATTTTAAGTACAGCAAAAGTGTTTATTCTGGATATGCTGACATTTACTGTTTGTGCTAAAGGAGCTAATCTAGGGTCCCCTAACAATTCCTATGTTCTGCAAAATGGGATTGTTGATGTAGGGATAGTATGTGAGTGAGTAAGAAAAAGATTCTTGTTTGAGGGAGAAATGCAGATCAGCTGTTCTTGGCAGGTCTTTTTGTCAGAAGAATGTTTTTGTTGACTGCAAGTGAGTGTGTGTGTGGTTTGAGTTTTGCACGAGAGGATCTGGTATGCTTGTCCACAATTCTGGGGGGACATGAATGCTTGACCAGTATCTGGCATATAAGGATGACCGCAGCGTCACCAGATGCCAGTGTGATCGGGCAGAAAAAAAATCATATGTGCACATTTTTAGAGACCGATGATGGTGTTTTTGGGCATGTACTAGTGCTGTTTGCACTGTCGAATGCTCACATTCTGAGGGTCCCTTATTATTAACAGGGATATATCTTGACCTTTAGCTATAGAGAACCTTTTCCGATTTGCTATGGTACATACTTAGCATTGCACAGACTGTTTTCAGAGATGACCAATTCAGAAATAACAAAAGAATTTTTCTACTCCCATGTACATTGTGATGCAAGGTATGTCATGACAAACATATCACTTTCTACTTGCTTTTATACTATCTTTGAGTGCACTGAGATTACTTTGCAGTGTTCCAGGCATGCAACAGACTTGCATATATAGTTTGCATCTAGGTTTATGTATCATCAGTAGTCATGTATACGAGGTGTGACAAAAAATAAACAAGACTGTGGCAGCCACGCCCATAACTCAATGCCATTTGGCTAACTGCTTATGTCACTGAGTTGTGCGACATCTCACCACTATTCTGCTATTTCATCTCTCTCACTCTGTTTTTCTTTTTCAGGTTTTTTTGTAGCACACTGCTCCATCGTTTTGTCATGCAACTGGAGGTGGCAGAAATATGGAGCAAAGACTCAACTTGAAATTTCTGGCTAAGTTGGAGAAGGGCCGAACTGAGTGTCTCCAACTTCTCCAAAAGGCTTATGGAGAAGATGCAATGTCAAGGCCACGAGAGTCTTCAAGTGGTACAAACGCTTCAAGACTGGCCGCGAGGAGGTGGAGGATGACCACAAGTCAGGACAGCCTTCCACAACAAAGACAGCTGAGAACATTGACAGAGTGAACCAGCTGGTGCAGAGTGATCGCAGATTGACGGTGCAGATGATAGCTGAGGAGCTCAGCCTAAACAGGGAGTCAGTGCAGACCATCTTGGTGCAGGAGCTGAGGATGCAGAAGGTGTGCGCCAAGATGGTGCCCAAGCTTTTAACGGATGATCAGAAGATAGCACCGGGTCAATGTTTGTCGAGACTTGCTAGAGAAGATCGGAGAAGATCCAGAATTCGTTGGCCGAGTCATCACAGGAGACAAGACTTGGGTCTTCCAGTATGACCCTGAAAGCAAGAGACAGAGCCTGCAGTGGAAGACTCGACTGTCACCCAGACCCAAGAAGGTGCGCATGTCCAAATCAAGGACCAAGGTCATGCTGATCACATTCTTTGACCAGAAGGGAGTGATCCATCATAGGTTTGTGCCTGAGGGTCAGACAGTCAACCAGCACTTCTACCAGCAGGTCCTCAATTGCATCCATGACCAGGTTTGGCGCAGCAGGCAGGCTCTGTGGAGAGACAAGTCATGTCTGCTCCACCACGACAACGCACCTGCATACACCGCACTTAGTGTGAGGCTGTTCTTGGCCAACAAACAGATCACAGCTCTCGACCACCCTCCTTATTCCCCAGATCTCGCACCGTGCGACTTCTGGCTCCTCCCCAGGCTGAAGACTATGCTCAAAGGAACTCATTTCGCCTCTGTAGAAGAGATCAAGGCTACTGTGACGAAGGAGCTGAGGGACCTCAAGGAAGAGGACTTTACCGAGTGCTTTTGTACGTGACAGAAGCGAATGCAGACGTGCATTAACTCTGGGGGGGGATTACTTTGAAGTGGACAATGTGTAATTTCTCTGTAGATTTTGTAATAAAACATTTATGCAACAGTCTCGTTTCTTTTTTGTCACACCTTGTAGTTTGCATCAGCACAACACTGTCAGTGAGGGGAGCAGCTTAGGAGATGCATGTTTTACAGAGGAGGCATGGCCATCCATGGGTATATGGCGGAGCAGAAACATTTATCTTTTCGGAATATAGTGAGCATGGGGACTTCCACAGTCATTTGCTGCGTATACCTGTCTCTTGTATACCATAGTGCTTTGTTCATGCCATGCCGTAAATGTCTATGTCCCCAATTCTGGAACCGCAGAGGTGTCTATAACTGCGGGTGTGGAATTCAGTTTAAATTGGGCCCATTTTTGGTTTGGACTTGCCCACAGGTCAGACATGCATGTTATGGAATTGGGCTCCATGTTAATTTTATGATTTTAGTAGATTCATGATCTTCATCTTATATCTGAAGATCAAAACAGAAGAATATCATTCTGTCAAGTCCATTACTAACCTACATCCCTAAGAACCTTAAAGCTGAAGCAGTTTCTTATTGAAAATTCAGGCTTCTTGGTCTTAGTCCCAGATCTCTTTATTTTCGATTCCTAATGTAATTCTTGTTCTTTATTCCCATATCTTCTTTTTTGAGTCTTAATTTATTTCTTATGTTTTTAAAGCTTTTGGAAGGAATACAAGATAAGGCACTTTTTAAATATTTGCAACCCTCTTAACATTTCCTTCTTGGAGTCCTGTTCTTCAACTCTACTTGCTTTTTTCAGGATTTACAGGTATTACTATGTTGCCTGCATGAAATTCTGATGATAATCTACTTTCAGCTGTCTATGGTTTATAAATGCTTTGCAATAATAAGTGTAATGATTGCATTGGGGTCCTGATAACAATTGTCATAGCAAGGCCCTTCAATTTACAATAGAGTTTTTATTTATTTTAAAAGTTTTATAAACCACCTATCGACAGTCCTAAGCAGTATTACAGAATAACATACATAATATAATAACATACATAAGAACAGGCTATTAAAGAAATATTTGTCTAATACAAAACCATAGACTTCCCTAAAAAGAAAAGTCATCAAATTTCTCCAAAATATTTTATAGTCACTACAGAGCATATCAGGCAATGAATTCCAGAGCTTCGGTCCAAGATCAGAACACACTCTGGAAAGCAGACTCTTTCCTAACCGCTGAAAACAGTAGGCACAATAAGAGTACAATGATTACTGGATCACAAATCTCTGCATCATACCGTTCCAACAAAGTGAATAGTTCATTACACTTTGTATCTGGGTTATTTGCCCTGAAGTATAAACATTTAAATCTTAAACAAAAGGGAATGAATAGCTGATGTAACTTAATCAGCATTGGAGTAATATGTTCAAATCTTCCTATACCTTACCCTTGTAGCTGCATTCTGAATCAACTGCAACTGATTTATCAAATAACCAAGCACAAGGCGTCGCTACCATTAGGAGAACTAGGCAGCTGCCTAGAGTGCTGGCGCTCACCAGGACCTACAGCAGCACCCCCATGCAAACAGGAAGTTGGCCATCAGTGGGTATGTAGGCAAACAGCTCTGTGGTGCCAAAGTTTGCAGGTAAGTGCTGCAGGGATGTTTCAAGCCATTGCCTTTGCTGTAGGTCCTGGTAAGGGGCAAAAGCAGTGGCAGTAAGGGAAGGGCAGGCGGGCGGTCGGGGAGAGCGCATGGGATGAAGTTCACTTAGGGTGCCTCATCTCCTTGTGCCAGCCCTGACCAGGCATATGGCAATAACCCAATCATTGTAAAGCCAAGGTTTGTACCACTTTGCAGAAATCTTCATACTCCAGATTTCTCAAATGCCTAATCTGTTCCAATTTCTGAAGTACACTTTGCATCACCTTTGTCACCTGACTATGAAAGGATAGTTTACAATCCAAAATTACTCCCATATATGTCACTTTATACTTTACTCTAATATCATGTCCTTCCAAAAAAATGCAATTAGCGAAAGAAGCAACATAGCCTCTGTCTGTTTAAAATTAATAGCCAATCCATTAGCAGTCAACCACTGCATTATCTTTGGAAAACGTGATATCAACTGAAGAGATAATGCTCCTGCCACATCAAAATGAAATTCGAAGCCTAAAACTCTAAGTAATGTACATATAGGAGCCAGGTAAATATTAAATAGCATAGCAGGTAAAGAGGATTTCCCTGGTTCCCTTTAATAATGTTTTTTGGACCTTTCCTTCAGGAACTTGTCCAAACCTCTTTTAAACCCAGCTACATGAACAGTTTTTACTACATCCTCCGGTAATGAATTCCAGAATTCGATTACGCGTTGAGTGAAAAAATATTTATTCTCATTAGTCTTATATGGCTTACACTGTAGCTTCATTGCATGTCCCCTAGTCTTTCTACATTTTAATTCCATAATCGATCTATGTTTACCCATTCCACTCCATTCATAAATTTATAGACCTCTATCATATCTCCCCTCAGCCGTCTCTTTTCCATGTTGAAAAGCCCTAGCCTTTTTAGCCTCTCCTCATAGGGGTATCCTCACATCCTCTTTACCATTTTGGTGGCTCTTCTCTGAACCTTTTCTAATAACGCTATATCCTTTTTAAGATATGGCAACCAGAATTGCACATAATATTCAAGGTGCGGTCACACCATGGAACGATACAGAGGTATTATAATATCCTTTGTTTTATTCTCCATTCCTTAACTTATGATTACTAGCATTCTATTTGCTTTCTTGACTGCTACTGTACACTGGGCAGAGAGTTTATTTATTTATTTAGCGTACATTTGTATACCGCTACTTCCAGCGATCAGTAGCGGATTAGATTACATATTGAAAACTGTCTAATCAGGACAGAAAAATTTGTGGTATATACAAGGTGATTCGTAGGGTGAGCACAACACACAGTAATTATGTAATTGGGTTTCTTTTCGTAAGGAGGGAGGGGTTATTTACATATGTACAGTTTTACATATATACATCTTTTGGCTCTCTGGGTGGCACAGCTTAGGTCACGTCGACTAAATCAAGTTGTACTGAATCTGAAATAGGTGAGTCTTGAGTTTTTTCCGAAAGTCCATCAGGTCTTTGCTAGCTCGTAGCTCAGGCGGCAGTTGGTTCCACAGTGTCGGTGCTGTGTATGAGTATGCTCTGTTACTTGTACCGGTTTTGACAGATCTTATATCTTCCGGTACACGGAGGGTGTTTAAGTTGGTGGTTCTTCTGCTTCTGTTGGGTGGTTGTGTGCAGATTAGGTTGGAGAGGAAGGATGGCGCTATGTTATGCATGAGTTTGAATGTGGTTATTAGTGTTTTATATTTTATACGAGCTGTAATGTGGAGCCAGTGTAGCTCAATCAACACAGGTGTGATGTGTTCAGCAAAACTTTTCTTCATAATGATTCTAGCCGCCACATTCTGCGCCATTTGCATTATGTTTAGGGTTTTCTTTGGTAGGCCCTGTAAAATGGCGTTGCAGTAGTCGAAATGTGGCATGATGAGAGCTTGTGCAACGGACCTGAAATCATGAGGATCAATAATGCTCCGTAGTGGTTGTATGGCTCTTAGTTTGTGGGCCCTGTTTGTTATGCAGAGGTGTTTTTCCATCTTTAGGTCACTATCGAACGTTACCCCCAGATATTTTATTTCTTTCTTTGTTTGGTAGGTATTGTTGCACAGGGTGATAGTTGCAGGGGGGTTGAAATTTGGTTTTCTGGAGATGTACATCACCTCTGTTTTTTTATGGTTGATCGCCATGTTGTTTTGTTGTAACCAGGTTTGCATCTCGCTTAGGCATTCTAAAAGTTGGATGTAATTTGGGTTATTTGCGTCAAGTTGTGGGTACAGAATAATATCTTCTGCATAGATGTGGTAATTGATTTTGTGCTTTTGGAAGGTTTCATAAATTGGTTGCATATATACGTTGAAAAGGAATGAGAGAGCAGAGCCTTGAGGTATGCCTTGGGTTTGTGGGAATGCCTCTGCTTTTTCGTCGTTGAACTGTACCTGTTGCATTCTGTTTGTTATATAAGATGAGAACCATTTTAGGGGGGGTTCCCGATATTCCTATTGATTTAATTCTGTTCATGAGGGTTTCATGGTGTACTGTATCAAACGCTGCTGAGATGTCAATAAATATGAGTATAAACATTTTCTTTTTGTCTTCTAGGCCTTTGAAGAGGTTGTCTAGTAGTGCAAGCAGTAGGGTTTTAACCCCATGATGTTGCCTGAAACCGTATTGCTGATCATCTAGGGTTTCATTTTCGTCCAGGTGGTCTTGTAGTTGTTGTAGGACTGCCTTTTCAATGATCTTTGCTAGGAAAGATATGCTGGATATCGGGCAGTAGGAAGCTGGGTCGTCCTTGTTGAGTGTTTTGTTTTTTAGTATAGGTCTTATGATGGATTTTTTAAGTTGCGCAGGCATGATTCCTTGTTGGAGTGATAGGTTTACTATATGCGAGACGTGTAGGGCAATTTCTTGCTTCGCTGCCTTGACCCATGCGGCTGGGCAGGGATCCTGTGGGGAGGTTGTGGTGTTGATGTTCATGATTATGTTTATAATTTGCTGGTCTTCAATTTTGTGAAAATTGCTCCAACCCTGGACTTGATTTGCGCTGGTCGCCATGTGGTGCTGGGTGGGCTGCGTCCAGGCATTGAATGGGTTTTGTAGCCATAAGTTTGCTTGGGTAGTGATTTGCCAGGGTTTGGGCCTTGATTTTGTTGTTGTAGTGGTCCTCCTCGGATGCTTTGGTTAGTGATTTGACCAGTTCGAATAATTCTCTGGGCTTATTGATGGCCTTATTTAGTAAGTTAGTGATGCGCTCTTTTTGCCAAGTTGACCTCATTTTTGTACTTTGAGAGAAGAGTCAGATATTCCGTTTTGTGTTCGATGTTTTTGGTTTGCCTCCATTTTCTCTCCAGTTTACAGAGTTCCCTCTTCAATCTGGTCAGCGTTTCAGTGTACCATGGTTCTGTTCTGGATTTAGATGCGTTCGATGGGGCTTTCCATATTGGATTTGATGCAGCTTGTATTCCTGAGTTCCACCTGTTTATTAGATCATCGAGGTCCGTGCGTTCCAAGTCTATGTGGGATGTAATGGAGCTTATGAGATCTTCTTTGTCGAATTTGTTGAATCTCCTTTGAGGGTGTATTGTTCTCCCAGCTTTCGTGTTTTTGGGTAGGGAGGGCAGTTGCATTTTGAGATCAATTTGGTGGTGGTCTGACCATGGTACTTGGGTTATTCTTATTACGGGTTTTTCTTCGTTTTGCTGCTGTTTGGTGGGTATGAATACCATGTCTAGAGTATTTCCCTTGTCATGGGTGGCGTCACTTATTATTTGCTGGTACCCAAGTTGGACCATGGCTTCTAGGAAGGTGTTCGCCTGAATATGTGGAATTGATGCTAAATTTAAGTCTCCCATGATGATTTGATATTTTTTGATTGGGATGGTGGAGATGCTTTCTAGCGCTGTAGCCAGTGTTTCGTGGTGTGACGAAGGGGATCTGTAGATTAGACAGATGGATAATGCTGTGTTTTCTACTTTGAGTATGTCGATGTCCACAGTTGAGTTCAGGGAGGTGCTCGTTAGTTGTAAGTTGGACTTGGCCACTATTAGAGCTCCTCCTCCCCTTTTGTTGGTGCGTGGGCAGTTGTATATTTTGTATCCGGGCTTGTTTATTTGGTTTATTATTGCGGAGTCAGCGTCAGTGATCCATGTTTCCGTGATACAGAGGATGTCAGGCTGTTCATCAGTGATGATGTTGTGGATGATGTGTGTTTTGTTCCTTATAGATCTGGCGTTGATGAGGATGATGTTGTATGCGTCTTGTGCCAGCTGGAAAGCCTTTATGTGTTTGTTTTGAGTCACCATGGGCTTGTTTCCATGTGTTCTCTGTGGCTTAGATTTACGATGATTCCGTGACTTTTTTTGTCTGATAAGGATAGGACTCTGAATTGGTTTGGGTGCTGGTTCGTCAAGGGCAGGGTGGTATGGAGTGTGTTGAGGAAGTGAGGGTATTGAGAGGGGGTAGTAAATGTAGACTGGACTGCAGATGTATGGCAGAAAGTAGTACAAGTTTGGGTTGAATGTGTGCGTTGGAACAAATATGCACATACATAATATTAGAAAATGTTGATGAGCTCCATTTCTCGGCTGCTCAGAGGTCTGCAGTGCAAAGTTGGTTATTGGGTTGAGCTCTAATTGCTGTCTTTGTATCAATATATCAGTCAGTGGCCTAGAATATGCAGTTGGTTTACAGTATCGATACATCAGACAGTGGCCTAGTAAATGCAGTTGGTTACAGTGTCACTATAACAGATGGTGGCCTAGTATATGCAGATGGTTTACAGAATCAATATATCAGACAGTGGCTTAGTAAAATGCAGTAGGATTACGCAACGTAGGGTTAAAACTTATACTGCTAAAAGATTACCTGTATGTGGTTTCATGGCTTACATCGGTTATATACTAGGCTATACACTCTGTTCATTGACTTTACACAATGTAACGATGGCTTATTAAACACAGGTATTTACTCTCTGTAGCGTCTATGTTTTATCCTATCATATCATTCAATGACCTGAAAGCAATGTCTCGGTTTATGAGGGTTCTTTGTTTCTTCTATGTCAGTAATAGGTTATCAAATGGGCATTTAGGGGTGTGCATTATCTATGTCAGCTGCTTCTTGGTTTCGGACTGTGTTTGCGGGCTTATCTCCTCGTGTGGAGCTCGGCCTTTGTGGTACCGTCGTAGCTCTTATTGGTGGGGAGCTAGATCCTGGCTGGGGGGTCTGCAGTGTTTTTGCCGTCTGCGATGACGGTACTGCTGTTGGAAAGTTCTTAGATTCTTGCCTAAGGGCCACACCAAAGGGCCCTCTGGCGAAGCCCTCAGACGTGGGCCCGCCAGGCACAGGCACGCCCTGCAGGGACGCTGCTTTAAAGCAGTTGCAGGCTGGCTCCCACTGCCCCGATTGGGTAGGAGCGCCGGGGGGTGTAGAGACCCGGCAGTGGCTCCCTCTGAGCAGGGACGCCGCTTTAAATCAGTTGCAGGCTGGCTCCCACTGCCCCGATTGAGTAGGAGTGCCGGGGGGTGGAGAGACCCGGCAGCGGCTCCCTCTGAGCAGGGACGCCGCTTTAAAGCAGTTGCAGGCTGGCTCCCACTGCCCCAATTGGGCAGGAGCGCCGGGGGGTGGAGAGACCCGGCAGCGGCTCCCTCTGAGCAGGGACGCCGCTTTAAAGCATTTACAGGCTGGCTCCCACTGCCCCGATTGGGCAAGAGCACCGGGAGGTGGAGAGACCCGGCAGCGGCTCCCTCTGAGCAGGGACACCGCTTTAAAGCAGTTGCAGGCTGGCTCCCACTGCCCCGATTGGGCAGGAGCGCCAGGGGGTGGAGAGACCCAGCAGCGGCTCCCTCTGAGGAGGGACGCTGCTTTAAAGCAGTTGCAGGCTGGCTCCCACTGCCCTGATTGGGCAGGAGCGCCGGGGGGTGGAGAGACCCGGCAATGGCTCCCTCTGAGCAGGGACGCCGCCTTAAAGCAGTTGCAGGCTGGCTCCCACTGCCCTGATTGGGCAGGAGCGCCAGGGGGTGGAGAGACCCAGCAGCGGCTCCCTCTGAGCAGGGACGCCCCTTTAAAGCAGTTGCAGGCTGGCTCCCACTGCCCCGATTGGGCAGGAGCGCCGGGGGGTGGAGAGACCCGGAAGCGGCTCCCTCTGAGCAGGGACACCGCTTTAAAGCAGTGGCAGGCTGGCTCCCACTGCCCCAATTGGGTAGGAGCGCCGGGGGGTGGAGAGACCCGGCAGAGGCTCCCTCTGAGCAGGGACGCCGCTTTAAAGCAGTGGCAGGCTGGCTCCCACTGCCCCGATTGGGCAGGAGTGCCGGGGGGGTGGAGAGACCCGGCAGCAGCTCCCTCTGAGCAGGGACGCAGCTTTAAAGCAGTGGCAGGCTGGCTCCCACTGCCCCGATTGGGCAGGAGCGCCGGGGGGGTGGAGAGACCCGGCAGCGGCTCCCTCTGAGCAGGGACGCCGCTTTTAAGCATTTGCAGGCTGGCTCCCACTGCCCCGATTGGGCAAGAGTGCCGGGAGGTGGAGAGACCCGGCAGCGGCTCCCTCTGAGCAGGGACGCCGCTTTAAAGCAGTTGCAGGCTGGCTCCCACTGCCCCGATTGGGCAAGAGCGCCGGGGGGTGGAGAGACCCGGAAGCGGCTCCCTCTGAGCAGGGACGCCGCTTTAAAGCAGTGGCAGGCTGGCTCCCACTGCCCCGATTGGGCAGGAGCGCCGGGGGGTGGAGAGACCCGGCAGTGGCTCCCTCTGAGCAGGGACGCCACTTTAAAGCAGTTGCAGGCTGGCTCCCACTACCCCGATTGGGCAGGAGCACCAGGGGGTGGAGAGACCCGGCAGCGGCTCCCTCTGAGCAGGGACGCCGCTTTAAAGTAGTTGCAGGCTGGCTCCCACTGTCTCGATTGGGCAGGAGTGCCAGGGGGGGGGTGGAGAGACCCAGCAGTGGCTGCCTCTGAGCAGGGACGCCGCTTTAAAGCAGTTGCAGGTTGGCTCCCACTGCCCTGATTGGGTAGGAGCGCCGGGGGGTGGAGAGACCCGGCAGCGGCTCCCTCTGAGCAGGGACTCCCCTTTAAAGCAGTTGCAGGCTAGCTCCCACTGCCCTGATTGGGCAGGAGCGCCGGGGGGTGGAGAGACCCAGCAGCGGCTCCCTCTGAGCAGGGACGCCGCTTTAAAGCAGTTGCAGGCTGGCTCCCACTGCCCCGATTGGGCAGGAGTGCCGGGGGGGGTGGAGAGACCCAGCAGCGGCTCCCTCTGAGCAGGGAAGCCGCTTTAAAGCAGTTGCAGGCTGGCTCCCACCGCCCCGATTGGGCAGGAGCGCCGGGGGGTGGAGAGACCCGGCAGCGGCTCCCTCTGAGCAGGGACGCCGCTTTAAATCAGTTGCAGGCTGGCTCCCACTGCCCCGATTGGGCAGGAGCGCCGGGGGTTGGAGAGACCCGGCAGCGGCTCCCTCTGGGCAGTGTCACCACTTTAAAGCAGTTGCAGGCTGGCTCCCACTGCCCCGATTGGGTAGGAGCGCCGGGAGGTGGAGAGACCCGGCAGTGGCTCCCTCTGAGTAGGGACGCCGCTTTCAAGCAGTTGCAGGCTGGCTCCCACTGCCCCGATTGGGCAGGAGCGCTGTGGGTTGGAGAGACCCGGCAGCGGCTCCCTCTGAGCAGTGTCACCACTTTAAAGCAGTTGCAGGCTGGCTCCCACTGCCCCAATTGGGTAGGAGCGCCGGGAGGTGGAGAGACCCGGCAGCGGCTCTCTCAGAGCAGGGACGCCGCTTTATAGCAGTTGCAGGCTGGCTCCCACTGCCCCGATTGGGCAGGAGCGCCGGGGGGTGGAGAGACCCGGCAGCAGCTCCCTCTGAGCTGGGACACCGCTTTAAAGCAGTTGCAGGCTGGCTCCCACTGCCCCGATTGGGCAGGAGCACCGGGGGGTGGAGAGACCCGGCAGCGGCTCCCTCTGAGCAGGGATGCCGCTTTAAAGCAGTTGCAGGCTGGCTCCCACTGCCCCGATTGGGCAGGAGCGCCGGGGGGTGGAGAGACCCGGCAGCGGCTCCCTCTGAGCAGGGACGCCGCTTTAAAGCAGTTGCAGGCTGGCTCCCACTGCCCCAATTGGGCAGGAGCACTGGGGGGTGGAGAGACCCGGCAGCGGCTCCCTCTGAGCAGGGACGCCGCTTTAAAGCAGTTGCAGGCTGGCTCCCACTGCCCCAATTGGGCAGGAGCACTGGGGGGTGGAGAGACCCGGCAGCGGCTCCCTCTGAGCAGGGACGCCGCTTTAAAGCAGTTGCAGGCTGGCTCCCACTGCCCCAATTGGGCAGGAGCACCGGGGGGTGGAGAGACCTGGCAGCAATGTGTTGCAATGTGTTATCCACGATGGTGCTTAAATCTTTTTCCTGGGTGGTGGTTCCTAATTTGGAATCTTGCATTGTGTAGCCATAGTGGAAGTACAGTAAAGATGAGGTTGAGAACTACAGGCTGGTTCTCTGACCTCTGTAGTGAGTAAATTATTGGAAAGGCTACTAAAAGAGAGACACAATCTCAATCTACAACAACTACAACACTATCAACCTTATATACATGACACCATACTCAACATCTGAAGAACTATCCAACATAATTGACCTAGCCTGCAACCCCGTATATCCAGATAAACCAAACTGGCTAATGGGCGACTTCAATATCACTTCCATTCAACCTGCCCTTTCGAACTCCTTTTTAGACGCAATGACAAACCTCAACTACAATCAAATCATAAACCAGCCCACCCATCAACGTGGCAATGTTCTCGACCTTGTCTTCGCTCCACCCACCTACACATCCACAAAATATGAATTCGACCTCTCCACCACTCCGGTCCCTTGGTCAGATCACAGCCTGATCTCATTCAAAATACCAGCACAAGATCCATTCACCGATACAAAGAAACGGTCAGCAACGAACTCCACTCGCTTCAAACCTCTCAACGAAGAAGAAATCAAGAAACACATACTCCCAAAACTCAATCAACCTTCGGCCAACATCAACGACATGGTTTCTACCTGGAATGAAACCATCAACCAATACGCCAAACTACCTCCAGCCCACAAAAACCCAACAACGAATAACCATGTAGTGAAAAGACCTTCTGCACAATGGTTCTCCCCGGAACTAAGGAAGTCTCTTATTCTCTTGAGGAAGCTTGTAAGAAAGTGGCGTAAATCACATAACCCGACAGATCAAACAACATACTTGACCCACCTGCAAGCTCACCGTGAAGCAATATGGGACACAAGAAAAACCTTCCATTCCAAACTCCTCAACCGATCCTTAAACCAACCACGGGAGCTCTTCAATCTAGTAAAGACACTAACCACAGAACCTTCACCAACACAACATGAACCTATACACCCTCAAAGGTAGGAGGGAGGAGTAGCCTAGTGGTTGGGGCAAGGTACTTCAGGCCGGAAGGTCGGGGGTTCAAATCCCACTAGAGGACAGCAACCTTGGGCCGGAAGGACTGGGGTTTCTAGTCCCACAGATGCTCCTTGTGGTCTTGGGCAAGCCACTTAACCCTCCATTGCCCATGTTCCCTGTAAGTATTAGTGTATGTGCATCATATCCCCGCGTGTTAAATGTATCCCCTAATTGTGTTGTGACCGCTTTGATTGAAGGATAAGGCGGTATACAAAACTGTCTAAATAAAATAAATAAATAAATGCCAACTTTATACAATCTAAAGCCATCAGAACAACAATGGCTTCCTCCCCAAGTCCTCCCCAGCAGCATAAGCAACACATTCCTCTCCTTCAGCTCTCATCGCCCTCAGCAAAATGCGTTGAAGACATTATCATCAAAATGAATACCACCACAGCACCTAACGACCCTTGCCCAGCACACTGGATAAGAGCTATGCACTCTGATTTTAGCCCAATCATAGCAGAAATCATAAACATGTCCTTCTCATCAGGCATTTTCCCATCTGCCCTAAAGCAGACCTCCATAAGACCGATGCTAAAGAACAACCAACTAGACCCAACAAGAGAAGAATCATACCGTCCAATCTCTAGTATACCTCTACTATCCAAAATAATTGAGAAAGTGACCAACAATCAGATCCAACAACACATAGACACCTCCTCACCGCTTGACCCCAGTCAACATGGATTCAGGGAAGCCCACGGAGTTGAGACACTGCTGACATCCTTAACCAACATACTCATCAGTGGGATGGACGACATCAAAAAGGGCTTTGCACTAATTTTCCTCGACATCTCTGCAGCATTTGACTCCGTGGACCACGATATACTACTAGCCCGTCTATATGACAAGGGAATCCACGGATTAGCATGGGAATGGTGCAAATCATACTTGGAAGATCGCTGGCAACAAGTCAGGACGGTTGCAGGCACCTCAGAACCTTTCCAGCTAAAACAAGGAGTACCTCAGGGCTCCTCCCTATCAGTGCTGCTATTTAATATATACATGCAGCCCCTATGCGATATCACTCGCTCCTTTGGCATATCCTCCCTAATCTATGCAGACGATGTGCTAATATTCACTCCAATCAATGTCACGCTCCCAGATTACACAGCATTAGTAGATTGCTTTAACGCTATAGCAGACTGGCTCCTCACCCAGAATATGCGAATAAATTTCAAAAAAACTGAAGTCCTCATCGTCACAAAAAACAGAGAATTTTCACCCTCAGTTACTCTAAAAGTACGAGACGCAGACCTCCCAATCAAGTCCTCCATAAGATACCTTGGTGTAATACTGGACCATCGTCTGGACTTTAAAGAACATATCAACCGCACGGTAAAAACCATTTATTTCAAGATAAGGACCCTCCGTCATCTGAAAAATATGCTCGACCAAGACAACTTCAGGACCATATTCCAAGCCATAGTCACACCCCACTTTGACTATGCAAACATAATACTCCATGGCCTCCCAAAAAACACCCTAAATACATTACAACTAGCCATGAATGCTGCTGCCCGGGTCCTGTACGGTGCCTCAAAAAGTGACCACATTACACCCATCCTAATGGAACTACACTGGCTCCCCATAAACTGCAGAATTGCGTATAAAGCCCTTCTCATGACCTTTAAAGCGATCAACACGATAGCCCCTTCATCAATCTCAAGCCTCCTCAATCACACTCCCAACATCAGATCTAGGAGGTCAGTAGCTGCAAATACCCTAGCCACTGTAGCGCCCCTAGTGCCCGTACCTTGACCTTGAGGGTTTAAGGTAGGGCTAGCCTGGAGGTCATCTTGTAGTTGTGGGTGACCGAGTGAACAGGCAAGGCACGAATAGAGAAAATTTATTTCTTTATTAGGGTTTATTTCTCCCGCTCCAAAGATAGGACTTTGTACAGGTTTTGAAGGTTAATATTTTATAGCCAAACAGAAAGTTGAAAAGAGACTGCTTCTTCAATAATGTCCAACTTAAACTTATATTCAAGACAGCCACATTCCTGGCATGTGGGTCTTATATTTTATCCAGCTACAAACAGGAAATTATAAAGTTCATGCAGTACAATTGAGTGAAAACAATCAGCTTATTTTCTTATCCCCATAAGCTCTTGGGTTCATGCACTCCAAACATGTACTATAGCACTTCTTGTAGCAGATCACTACACAAGCTCTTGCTTCCCTTTAAACCTTGTCTATGAGGCAGGTCGAGCAGTCCATGGGCTGGTCTAATATAGGCAAAGGATTTAACAGCGTTGCTTGGGGGTCTGGGCTTGACACTGTCTGCTCAGGAACAAGATGCTTTTCTAAGAAAGCCTGAAGCCCTCTTAATAATACTTGAGCTTGCTGGCTGTGAGGAGCAGGTGAGGAAACTGCTTCTCCTTGTGGTATACAGAGACTGGGAGGCTTGGCTTCATTCACAGCTATTCTACCGGTACACACACTCTCTTTAGGCACGGTGCTGTAATTACCCTTCCCCCACTTGTCTCTATCAGCAAGTGCTGGAAATCTTACATCATAGGCAGGCAGAGGGTTTTCCTTTGGCAATTCCCCTTTGGATGCTTCTAAAATCCTCTGGTAAATATCTCTGGTAAAGATATCTGCAGTATTTCTAAGGCTAGCTTCTTTACTGCTTTCTTCAGGAGTTTTAAAAGAGACACAAGGTTTAATTGCTGGAGGTTCTGGCTGTAGCCAACTGTCTGGATAGATCCTAGGCTTTCCCTGGGTTTCAGAACTACCAATAACACAGTTTGGCTTGTCATAAAAACTCTTATTGCAGTTAAAAGTACCTTGATGAGGAATGCAGGGAGATTCTTCAACCGGTTGCCAGTATTTCCACGGCTGAGCTTCTGGTTCCAAACCGTTAGGCTTCCCACCTGGGTCTCTCTGTGCCACGCCCTCCTCTGAGTCCTGGAAGGTTTCCTGCTGCACTGAGCCTCTCGGGTATCTGTATCCTGGTTTGGTAAATGCTCCCCTCTGTGGTTCCTTTGGCTGGCTTCTCAACCAGTTCTGTTTCTCTAACCAGCTTGTCCTCTGGTTCTTTCTCTCCTTGGGATTTTCATTCCAACTCTTCTCCTCATACGCCTCTGTTGCTTTTCCAGCTGCCTTCTGGCTTTCTCTGTCTTTGCTGCTCTCTCGGTCTCTATTTCTCCTCCTTCTTTCTCTGCCTCTTTCTCTGCCTCTTCTTTCATTTTCCTTCTTCCTGTTATACAGGGTACGTCTGTCCTGGGAAGCCCACCTCCTAGCAGGGTGTGCCCAATCAGTGACCTCGCTCCTCCCTTCCCCCGGGTTAGGCTGATCTGACTGATTGTTCCCTTGTGATCTGTGCTGGGAAGGAATTTTACTGCCTCTTCCTGCAATACCAGGTCTTGCCACCGGGTCAGTATTTATTTCCATGGCTTCAGGTACTGCTGCAGCGTCACAGATCCCCCCCCTTAAGATATCACGGGCTGGTTTAGGAGAATCCGGCCAGCACGGGATTCTACCCCTAGGCCCTAGGCTAGGGGACTGTACTGCATATATCGACTTTGGAGAGACCAAGGTGGCTACCTGGGCTAATGCTACCCTGTCCTGCCATGGCTTTAGTAAATTGATATGGTAGACCTGCCTACGGCCTCTCTTGTTCTCCACAAGATAGGAGACAGGACCTACCGGACGTACCACCCGGCAGGGGCCTTTCCAGTGGCTCTCGAACTTTGGTTCCGTCCCCGCCACCATTATAATCACTTTGTCTCCGTTAGTCAGTTGCCGGTGCTTAGTGTTCCTATCATAATAGGTTTTCTGTTTTTGTTGACTACGTTCCAGGTTTTCGACCGCCACTTGTGAGGTACGGTGTAGCCTTGCCTTTAAATCCCGTAAGAACTCTGGCACTTCTACCTCCTGGTCGTCTGGTTCCACCCACCGTTCCTTCAAAATATCCAAGATTCCCCGGGTGTTCTACCATACAACAGCTCGTATGGTGCCGTTCCCAATGATGCCTGTTTCCTCTCTCGGCAGGCGTAAAGAACGAATGGGAGCATCATATCCCAATGGTCCATCTTCCCTTCCAGACTTCTTCGCAGCATCCTCTTGAGTGTCTGATTTTGTCTCTCAACAAGTCCGTTAGTCTGGGGGTGGTAAGCCGCTGTTTTAATGTGCTGGATCCCGAAGGCATCCCAGACTTGCCCAAGGTATCTTGAAAGGAAGTTACTCCCTCTGTCCGTGAGGACTTCCTTTGGGAACCCAACCTCACAAAAAAGCTTGATAAGCTCATTAGCTATCACTTTTGCTGAGGTAGAGCGGAGTGGCATGGCCCACGGAAATCGGGTCGCGTGGTCCACTACCACCAAGATGTAGCGAAATCCTCTTGGCGTTTTGATCAGTGGCCCCACTATATCAATGCCTATCCTATGGAGTGGGTTTTTGATTACTGGAGATGGTATCATCGGGACTCCTTTTGGATGAGTGGCGGAGACCCGTTGGCAGGTATGACAGGCCTCGCAGAACCGGCTTGTTTCTCTAAAAACACCGGGCCAGTAAAACCTAGCTAAAATTTGGTCGAGGGTCCCTTGACTGCCTTTATGCCCCCCTACCGGGTGATCATGCGCTAACCGCAGCACAAGATTCTTAAAAGTAGTGGGTACTACCAACTGTGTCCTCGACTCTCCTGTAAAAGGATTCTTACTTTCTCGGTATAATATCCCTGACTTGAGGGAAAACCTGGGTAGCGTATCCTTGGGGTCTTGAGCCCACTTAAATGCATGAGTGAGAACAGGGTCCGCCTGCTGTTCCTTGGGGAACGTGGGGAACTTATTTATCAGCTCCTGAGGTATCCAAGGAAGCTCCTGCCCTGCTTGCACTTCCGCCTTACTTTTTGTACGGGCTGCCTGCTCCCTGCGCTTTTCTGCCTTCCCCTTCTTTTCTTTAGGGTCAGAAGGGACCACTAAGGCGTCATCCGAGGGAAGGATGTCACCGAGATCCTCGGATGTGGATGGTTGACATTCTAAAGCTGCGGTCTGGGCTCGTGTAGAGACCATTGCTCCTTTCTCCTGCAATTCTCTTTTAATTTCTCTATAGAAATGAGGCCAGTTCCTGCCTAGGATGACAGCGTGTGGGAGACGTGGGACTACTGCTAGCTGGATAGTTCTTAGGGTTCCTATGCCTGCTATAGATAGGTTGTATACCGGATAGGAGGACGTTCCTCCATGCACACACCTAATCTTTACTTCATCAGCAGGAGGAATTCTTTCCGGGGCCAGTTGGTCCTCTATAGTTCTCCAGAATTCCTCCGAGATCATACTTAGTTCTGCCCCAGAATCCAGCAATGCTTGTGTAGTGACCCCCTGTATTGACACAGGCAACAGAAATCCCGGTCTATTCTCTGAACAGCTATCTGCCACCAACGCAATTTTCATACGACAAAACTTTTGTATATGACCTAGCTGTCCACATTTATAACATTTTACTCTACATGCTGTATCTTTCCTAAGAGGCATGCAAATACCGAGAGGATCGTCCTGTACCTTCCTTGTCCTTTCGGATCCTCCTTGACTCCCATCCTTTAAAGGGGTGCCCCCTCTCCGGGCAGTTAACTCGGCCTCTACAAATCTCTCCGAGAGAGACACGGCCTTCTGGGTTGTTCTACAATTTTGGAGGACCAAGAAGGTACGGATCTCTGAGGGTAGTGCCTCCATATACTGTTCTAGGATCAGCTCGTCCAGAAGGGAGTCCATGGATCTCCTTTCTGGATTCAGCCATTTATATAATAAACCCCTTATCCTATGATATAAGGACTTTGGCGTCTCACTCTGTCTGAGCCTCACACTCCTCAGACGAGAGCGGTATATCAGGGGAGTGAGACCTAGTCTCTCCCTAATTGCCCTTTTCACTTCTTCAAAACTCCCAGCCAAGTCAGCTGGCATGGCACGATAGGCCGCCATAGCTTCCCCAGTGAGACAAGCGGCTAGCCTTAAGGCCCATTGCTCTTTTGGCCATAAGCTTAGCCGTGCTACCCTTTCAAAACTTTCTAGGTAGTCATCAATGTCATCTTGGCTGGTAAGTTGTCCAAAGTTAAATAAGACTCCTGTGCTCACAGGCAGCTCATTTGTATTCAAAGGTAAACCTGTATTAGGAACTGGTACAGTAGCTTGTTTTCTTTCACGTAAATACTCCTCCAATAAAGTCAGAAGGGGCTGCTGCTGTTCCTTTAACTGGTCGGCGGCTCTCTGCTGGGCCTCCAGAGAAAGGTCAGCCTGGCGCTTCAACTGTGTCGCCATCCAGGTGAAAATTTCTTTCGGATTCAATTCCATTTTGAAAATTCCTGTAAGGAAAACAAAAACACAGGACCCAAGTGCGATATCTCAACACTTCTATGTGTTTTAAAAAAAAAACAGGACTTTTCCCTTTTTTTTTTTTTTTTTTTCACTTTCCCCTATTACCACTAGGGGACCTCTCCTTCTAGTATCCTCCACCACCCGGGGCGGATACCCTTTACCTGGTGATGGTGTATATGAAGCACTTCAGGATTGGCTCCTGTAGCCTTTCCGCAGTCGTTTTCTCCTCAGCTGGGCTTGTCAGCTCTTCGGCCGGGGTCCAGAGGGAAATAAGTTCTTCTGCAGTGGCACCTTTTCACCTGTAGGAGAATCCTAAAAACTACGCCACTCTATGTAGCGCCCCTAGTGCCCGTACCTTGACCTTGAGGGTTTAAGGTAGGGCTAGCCTGGAGGTCATCTTGTAGTTGTGGGTGACCGAGTGAACAGGCAAGGCACGAATAGAGAAAATTTATTTCTTTATTAGGGTTTATTTCTCCCGCTCCAAAGATAGGACTTTGTACAGGTTTTGAAGGTTAATATTTTATAGCCAAACAGAAAGTTGAAAAGAGACTGCTTCTTCAATAATGTCCAACTTAAACTTATATTCAAGACAGCCACATTCCTGGCATGTGGGTCTTATATTTTATCCAGCTACAAACAGGAAATTATAAAGTTCATGCAGTACAATTGAGTGAAAACAATCAGCTTATTTTCTTATCCCCATAAGCTCTTGGGTTCATGCACTCCAAACATGTACTATAGCACTTCTTGTAGCAGATCACTACACAAGCTCTTGCTTCCCTTTAAACCTTGTCTATGAGGCAGGTCGAGCAGTCCATGGGCTGGTCTAATATAGGCAAAGGATTTAACAGCGTTGCTTGGGGGTCTGGGCTTGACACTGTCTGCTCAGGAACAAGATGCTTTTCTAAGAAAGCCTGAAGCCCTCTTAATAATACTTGAGCTTGCTGGCTGTGAGGAGCAGGTGAGGAAACTGCTTCTCCTTGTGGTATACAGAGACTGGGAGGCTTGGCTTCATTCACAGCTATTCTACCGGTACACACACTCTCTTTAGGCACGGTGCTGTAATTACCCTTCCCCCACTTGTCTCTATCAGCAAGTGCTGGAAATCTTACATCATAGGCAGGCAGAGGGTTTTCCTTTGGCAATTCCCCTTTGGATGCTTCTAAAATCCTCTGGTAAATATCTCTGGTAAAGATATCTGCAGTATTTCTAAGGCTAGCTTCTTTACTGCTTTCTTCAGGAGTTTTAAAAGAGACACAAGGTTTAATTGCTGGAGGTTCTGGCTGTAGCCAACTGTCTGGATAGATCCTAGGCTTTCCCTGGGTTTCAGAACTACCAATAACACAGTTTGGCTTGTCATAAAAACTCTTATTGCAGTTAAAAGTACCTTGATGAGGAATGCAGGGAGATTCTTCAACCGGTTGCCAGTATTTCCACGGCTGAGCTTCTGGTTCCAAACCGTTAGGCTTCCCACCTGGGTCTCTCTGTGCCACGCCCTCCTCTGAGTCCTGGAAGGTTTCCTGCTGCACTGAGCCTCTCGGGTATCTGTATCCTGGTTTGGTAAATGCTCCCCTCTGTGGTTCCTTTGGCTGGCTTCTCAACCAGTTCTGTTTCTCTAACCAGCTTGTCCTCTGGTTCTTTCTCTCCTTGGGATTTTCATTCCAACTCTTCTCCTCATACGCCTCTGTTGCTTTTCCAGCTGCCTTCTGGCTTTCTCTGTCTTTGCTGCTCTCTCGGTCTCTATTTCTCTGCCTCTTTCTCTGCCTCTTTCTCTGCCTCTTCTTTCATTTTCCTTCTTCCTGTTATACAGGGTACGTCTGTCCTGGGAAGCCCACCTCCTAGCAGGGTGTGCCCAATCAGTGACCTCGCTCCTCCCTTCCCCCGGGTTAGGCTGATCTGACTGATTGTTCCCTTGTGATCTGTGCTGGGAAGGAATTTTACTGCCTCTTCCTGCAATACCAGGTCTTGCCACCGGGTCAGTATTTATTTCCATGGCTTCAGGTACTGCTGCAGCGTCACACCACACCATCAGAAGCCACAAAATGCACACGCACAACTACAGACAGGGCTTTCGCACACTACGCACCCAGATGTTGGAACAACCTACCCCCCACCATTAGAGCAATCACGGACCTCAAGCAATTCAATTCAAACCTACAATGTAAACACCAAACATTATCCTTTCTCAGTACACCTCATATGTATATAGTGTACCCTTTTTCCAAGTTGCATTTCCTGTTTAATGTAATGACCAGACATATTTAAGTTGTCGGATGTTTCTGTTCCATGTGAACTGCGCTGATTGCAAATAGTGAGGTATATAAGAAATATAAATAAATAAATAATAAATTCAGAAAAGCCATAAAGCACCACCTCTTCCTTCTACACTTCTCCCAGTTCTAGTACCCATCATCAACCCTCTAACACATTCCAAGCCCTCATAATAAAATTGTAAATATCATATTTACTCAAGATGTTAATAAGAAATTCTATTCATGTATATAGGTTCATAATATATATGTACAAAGTTTCCCAAAGTTGAATCCCAGTTGAATTCTCCTGTTACATGTAATAAGAAATTCTATTCATTGTATATAGGTTCATATCATATATGTACAAAGTTTCCCAAAATTGAATCCCAGTTGAATTCTCCTGCCTGCAAAAATCCAAAGGAGCGGTACAGTGTAGGGGATGAGGTACTTCTGTCCATGAAAGAAGAGTGGATGTGGGCGTGATTATACCTGATGATCCTAAAGTAGCTAAACAGGTAGAAAAGGTGACTGTCAAAGCTAGGGAGATGTACAGGGAGAGGAATGGCCAGCAGAAAAAAGGAGGTGATCAGGCCTCCATATAAGTCTCTGGTGTGACCTCGTTTGGAGTATTGTGTGCAATTCTGGAGACCACACCTTCAAAAGGATATAAGCAGGTTGGAGTCTGTGCAGAAGGTGGCTACTAAAATGGCTAGTGGCCTTCATTATAAAGCATATGAGGACAGACTTAAACATCTTAATATGTATACTTTAGAGGAAAGGCGGGATAGGGGAGAGATGTTTAAATACCTCCATGGCATAAATGCACAGGAGAGTCTCTTCTGATTGAATGCAAGCTTTGCTGTGAGAGGACAGAGGATGAGGGTGAAAGGGGATAGACTCAGGAGTAATATGCAGAAATATTTCTTTATGGAAAGAGTGGTAGATGAGTGGAATAGCCTCCCAGTGTAGATAGTAGAGACGAGGACAGTATCTGATTTCAAAAAAGCATGGGATAAACACAGAGGATCTCTAAAGGAAAAAAAGCTATTATTGTAGTTGATGGAAGGGCAGACTAGATAGAAACATGATGGCAGAAAAATACCATATGGCCTATGTTGCCCGAGGAGCTCCACGGTGCCAGCCGGCTTGAGGTGAGCCAATGAGGCCTGAAGCGTGCCTCGCCGACTCAGCTCTATACAGCCGTGGGAGTGTTTTTCTTCACTCCTGCAGTTGAACTAATTTGCAGGCGCTGATACTACAAGGTTTGTAGAAGCAAAACCAGGGCACTTCCTGTCTTGCGTGAGACAGTAAATGACCCTGATTCACTTGTACAAACTCTGCAGTGCTGGTGACTGCAATTTAGAACAGCCGCAGGAGTGGAAGAAAACACTCCCATGGCTGTGCAACCAATGCAGGCTGGAACATGGCCGCAGGGGAGGTGGTGACTGCGTGACTGTGATGCTGGGGAAGGAGGAGGCACTAGAATAGGACTACCGGGAAGTAGGCCTGCAAATTGGTTTATATTCGGGGATGGAGAGGACTTGGACTGGAAAGGGCATATTGCTGAGAGGAACTGAAACTGGAGGATTAATGATGGGAAGGAAGGGAACTGAAGGAGGATTGATGCTGGGGGATGGGGGGACTGGAACCTGAAGAGGATTGTTGGGGAACTAGAATTGAAAATGGGCTGTTGCTGGGGGATTGGGGCACTGTGACTGGAAGGGACATGATGCTGGGAGGGACTGATATTGGAGGACTGATGCTGGGAGGGAATAGAACTGGACAATGACTAATGCTGGGGAATAGAGGACTGGAAGGGAGATGATGCTGGGAGAGACTGGGACTGGAGGAGGACAGATGCTGAGGGCTGCTGGCACAGGAAGAGGACTGCTGGGGAATTAGGACTGGAAATGGGCTGATGCTCGGGGATGGGAGTACTTTCGTTTTTTATGTATGTAAAAGTTTTTTATACTGCCTTATCAGCCAGTCAAAGCAGTTTACAGATAACTCAAACAATTACATCATAACAGGGTTAAATATTTTACCAAAAGAGTCCATAGCTATGTACATTGTAAATAGTTGTATTAACTGTGCATAAGAACATAAGATATGCCATACTGGGTCAGACCAAGGTCCATCAAGCCCAGTATCCTGTTTCCAACAGTGGCCAATCTAGGTCATACGTGCCTAGCAGTTTCCCCAAAAGACACAGGTTCTACAATGCTTGTATTGGGTCAAGCATTGATATCCTGGGTCCCTTTTTAATAATGGTGTATGGACCTTTCCTCCAGGAACTTGTCCAAACCTTTTTTAAACCCAGCTACACTAACAGCTTTTATTACATCCTCCGGTAACAAATTCCAGAGTTTGATTACACGTTGAGTGAAAAAATATTTTCTCTTATTTGTCTTAAATAGTTTACTCTGTAGGGGACTGTTGTAGTTGTTATGGAAGGACAGACTAGATAGGCCATGTGGTCTTTTTCTATCGTCATATTTCTATGTTTCTATGTTTCATTGCATGTCCCCTAGTCTTTCTATATTCTGATGACGTAAACAATCGATCTACGTTTACCTGTTCCACTCCATTCATTAATTTATAGACCTCTATCATACCTCCCCTCAGCCATCTCTTTTCCAGGTTGAAGAGCCCTAACCTTTGTAGTCTCTCCTCATAGGAGTAGGCTTCCATCCCCTTTACCATTTTGGTGACTCTTCTCTGTACCTTTTCTAATAACGCTATATCCTTTTTAAGATAGCTAGTTGTGTTTACTAACATTCAGTAACTATTTACATTTGAAAAGGAGGGTAGTATCATTGCTCAGTTGGGTATGTATCTTGTCCTGTTTAATATGTGCCATAGTGTTCTGTGAAGAGAAAAGTCTTGATGCTCTTTCAGAAGTCCATAAAGTCTTGTATACTCCTTAGAACTGGTGGTAGGGTGTTCCACAGGATCAGGGCATAATATGCGAAGGCTCTATTGCTTATTGATTTGTTAGCTTTGTGGAAGTCAGCCGGGAGGGATAGAGAGTTTTGGGTACATACTCTTCTCTGCTTAGTGTCTGGTATTTTGTTTATGAGAGTGGTGAAGTAAGATGGAGTTATGTGTCACAGGGTGGACCTAGGGCAGCATGAGAGAATGCTGAGCAGTATGAATGATCAAGGTAAAAGTGACAGGATGAATGAAAGAATGCTTGACAGTTGCCAGGGACAACGAAAGCACACGTGCCCAGAGCTTGGAGAGACACACATATGCTGAAGAAAGCTATTTGTGTTATCCATTTACTTTATGTTATAAGCCAAGTTAGGCTATTTATTTCTGTTGTTAAAGAAGAAAACCTCAAAGGGACGGGGAATAAAACCCTAAAAGAAAAGAAGGTTTATGTGTGATTTGTATAGATACAAGCACGGCACAACTACCACCCTCATAAGCAAAACCATACCAGCAGTCAAGGCTGGGGCGGATGAGGTGTGACATATATATAAATGGCGTAGGATCTGAGGATAAAAAAAAAAATTTTTGGAGGGGCATGAGAAGTGCCAGAAGGAAAGAAAGAAAAAAAAACAAGGGACACTGCTGGAAAAGCAGGAAAAGTTGCTCCAGGAGAGGATTCGGCTGGCAAACCGGCCAGTGGTGAGTGAATTTGGAGAGGATTCGGCTGACAGACCGGTCAGCGGTGCAAAGACCTTTTCTCACATGCTGGAGTCTACCAGGAAACCGAGGTATTGGTAACCTGGGAGGACGGGATAGGATATAGTGAGAAAAAGGGGTGATATAAAAAGGGAAAAGAAACCTTATCTGTGTGATACTGCACTTGGTGGTGTTTTTTTTTTCTCCTTTATTTCTAGGTGCAGTGGAAAAGCCAAGAGGATGGATCCTCAGGATATGCTGGCCTGGATGGGTGAACAGCAAGAAAAGCAGGCCGGACTACTACAGCACCTGCAAAAACAGTACATGGCAGCGATGCAGGAGCAGCAAAAGCCGCTATTGGAAGCGACGACTGCACTGCTGAGGAAGTCTGCAGAAAGAGATGCAACTATACCGCAAGTAGACACTCATACAAGTCTTGCTATGAGACATTTGGGGCATGAAGATAACCCAGATGACTTTATTGAAGCGTTCGAACGCATAGCAGGAAATTTAAAGTGGCCTACAGAACAATGGGCGATGAGATTTGCTCTTACTCTAAGCGGAGAGGCTTTATCTGCCTTCAAGGCAATGCCGGCTAGCCTGGCAAATAATTATATAGAGATAAAAAAGGCAGTAAAAGATCGCCTAGGTTTGACCCCAAGGCATTATAAAAGGCTATTTAGAGAAGCTGTACTATTGGAGAGTGAAACTCCAAAGGCTTTGTGTCAGAGGCTTAAAAACTTGCTGTATAAATGGTTAGACCCTGAGAATAGAACCTTAGAATCTGTGTTAGATGAGCTTGTGCTAGAGCAATTTTTATTAACTGTTCCAAAAGAAATGAGAATGTTCCTGACCTTACAAAATTGCTTGACTTCGGATGAAGCAGCAGTAATGGCAGAGGTGTTCAGTGAGGCAAAGCATAGTACTGTACCTAATGTGAGCCTTTTAAAAAGTACAAGTATGTATGGGATGTATGAAAGGGACAAGCATACACCCAGAAGAGTGAATGAATATAACCTGGATAAGAGTAATATAAAAAGAGGCCCTAGGAGGTGCTATAAGTGTGGCAAACCAGGCCACGTGATAAAAGAATGTAGAGTCAAGACTGCCCTCACAGTAGGATCAGAAAAGAAGATACCAGAAGGGTTTGTGCAAACAGTACAGGTTGAGGGAGTGCAAACCTTGGCCCTACTGGATTCGGGGGCCGATCAGAGTATGGTCTCTCAGGACTTGTGGGAGACCATAGAACAGGGTCGGTCAGCTCCCTCGGATCCAGTAGAAGGCCAAGTACGCATTAGATGTGTGCATGGTGAAGCTTCTTACTACCCGCTACATGAAGTGGCCATACAGGGTCTAGGAGCCCTACGGAAGATATTAATTGTGGTGGTACCGAAGCTACCATACCCCATGGTCCTAGGACGTGATTGGATCCCTTTCTGGCAGGAAATGGAGAAAGGTCTCCCAGGGATATTAGCCCCACCGCCTGTACAACCCCCAGTGATGGCAGACGACGAAAAAACTGAAGCTATAGCGACCGCAATCCCAAGTCCCTTATTCGGGAAACCATCCAAAAAAAGGTCTTCGCCCCAGGAAGTACCCTTAACAGGGAAACAAAAATTTTCCCTGCAATTTTGCAAAAGTACACCCCAAGCAAAAGGTCCAAAGAGAGCTTCTATTATGGCTGCGGGATATGACCTTTTTAGTGTAGAAGATGTTATGGTAAAAAGAGGAGGAAAGGCACTAGTAGTAAAGATTTTGAGGTAAGAAAAGGAGACAGAGTGGCACAGTTAATCTGTGAGCGGGTAGGGTTCCCGGTGGTGGAGGAAGTAGCGTCACTACCCTCCACTGAGAGGGGAGAGAGCAGATTTGGGGCTACAGGAATGAGAGAGGTAAGAAGTTTGACAGCCCTCGGGGAAGAAAAGACTGAGGAGGATCTAGGGCCCCAAGTAGCTGACTGGGAGAAACAAACTTCCCCTCGGGTAGGCTCCGAATTGAACCCTCAGCAGCAAAGGGAACTAGCACAATTATTAAGAAAATTCTCTGACGTCCTGACCACTTTACCAGGAGAAACTCATCTTGTAACTCATGAGATAGTTACTCCCCCTGGACGTGTCATAAGACAACGTCCGTATAGAATGGCAGAGACACGAAAACAGGAAGTAATTAACCAGGTTAAGGAAATGCTGGCCATGGGCATCATAGAGGAGTCTCGGAGCCCATGGTCCAGCCCCATAGTGTTGGTTCCGAAGCCAAACGGAACCTTAAGATTCTGTATTGATTTTCGCCAAATTAACGAGATATCCCAGTTTGATGCCTATCCTATGCCACGCATAGACGACCTGCTAGATTGTCTAGGACAGGCGAAATATCTTACCACCTTGGATCTTAGCAAAGGATACTGGCAAGTTCCGCTAACCAGAAGCTCAAAACCCAAGACGGCATTTTCTACGCCGATTGGGCTGTATCAATTTAGGCGGATGCCATTTGGATTGCACGGGGCTGCGGCTACATGCCAACGCC
The DNA here is from genome assembly GCA_033557465.1 of Ichthyophis bannanicus. Taxonomy (NCBI): domain Eukaryota; kingdom Metazoa; phylum Chordata; class Amphibia; order Gymnophiona; family Ichthyophiidae; genus Ichthyophis; species Ichthyophis bannanicus. The sequence goes on from CM066036.1 coordinate 391,460,694, forward strand.
TCGTAGACCAGGTACTGAGACCCCACCACGAATACGCTCTCGCGTACATGGATGATATAGTCGTGTACAGTATGACCTGGTCCCAGCACCTCACCAGGGTGGAAGCAGTCCTCGGAGCATTAAGAAAGGCGGGACTTACATTAAACCCAGAAAAATGCCTATCTGGGTCACATAGTAGGCAGGGGTCTGGTAAAACCACTGGCCAATAAAACAGAAAGTGTTCGGGAGTTCCCCAGGCCCGCAACAAAAAAACAAATGCGGAGTTTCCTAGGCTTGATAGGGTACTATCGTCACTTTATGCCCCATTTTGCCGAGGAAAGCCTTCTCCTCACTGAAATGCTGAGGAAGAACGCGCCCAACCAAATTCGATGGACTCCTGAAGCTGAGAAGGCTTTTGGGGCCCTTAAGGAAAAATTATGCAATGCCCCCGTGTTAAGAGGTATTGATTTTAACCTGCCATTCATTTTACAAACGGATGCATCAGACACGGGGTTAGGGGCCGTCCTGTCCCAAGTTTTTGAAGGGAGTGAGCATCCCGTGGCGTACCTTAGCCGAAAACTCTCGCCAGCAGAGAGGAATTACGCCACGATAGAACGAGAATGCCTGGCAATAAAATGGGCCATAGAGGCTCTCCGTTTTTATCTCACAGGCAGGAAATTTTTATTAGTGACTGATCACGCTCCCCTAAAATGGTTGCATCTAATGCGGAATAATAATGCTCGGTTGACCCGCTGGCATTTAGCGCTCCAAGCGTTTAATTTTGGGGTTCAACATAGAGCGGGAAAGATGCACGGGAATGCGGATGCGCTTTCCCGAATTACTTGCTGTCCACCGGAAACGGCGGCAGCAAGTAATGTTTTAAGGGGGGGAATGTGTCACAGGGTGGACCTAGGGCAGCATGAGAGAATGCTGAGCAGTATGAATGATCAAGGTAAAAGTGACAGGATGAATGAAAGAATGCTTGACAGTTGCCAGGGACAATGAAAGCACATGTGCCCAGAGCTTGGAGAGACACACCCCGGGAGTAAGGCACGGGACTCTGCTTCACCTAATGAAGCGCAGCTGAAGAAAGGTGGAGTCAGAAAATACATAGATAAAACGGACTACCAAACATTCAGAGGTAGGCTACCTTGTAGTGAGAGACTACCTTGGAGAGAGAGACAAGCTTGGAGAGAGAGGCAAGCTTGGAGAGAGAGGCAAGCTTGGAGAGAGAGGCAACCTTCGAGTGGGAAGCAAGCTTGGAGAGAGAGGCAAGCTTGGAGAGAGAGGCGTTCTTACAGGCAATCTTGGAGAGAGGAGCCGAGTAGGCAGTTCTGGAGAGAAGAATTGTGGAAAGAGTCCAGAGACCTGTGTGGCTCTGAGAAAAGGCAAGTGAAATATAAGAAAGCTGCAACAGCAGACACAGGGGAAAAGAAGGGATATAAGGGATATCTGCCCTCAAAAAGGGAAGAGTCTTGGAGGCATAAAAATACCCTTACAAAGCCTGGACATTCAGAGGCTGATAGCAAGTTTTCTCCTGTTTATAAAAGCATTAAAAGAAGGGAGTTTCACCTACCGAGAGAAGCAGAAGAAATCCCTTATTACAGTGAACTCTTAGCTCCAAGAGAAACGCCGTTACACAGTTTGCAATCGGGTACAGCTGAGCCGGGAGAGCTGAGGCAGACCCAGCAGGGAGCGTATCACAATTACTCAGCTAGCAAGCTAAACAGAGACCTGAGCTATCCACTGAAGCACCAGCGGGGGCAGGGTTCTAGAAAACAGCATACAGAGTTTGGTGACCTCCCCCAGGGAAGCAGTGCTACTCAGAGGAAGAGGAACTTCCTAACTAACGAGGCAAATCTGCCATACTTTTATTCCACATTAGAAGTGGGCAATGCAGATTCCTCCGGACCAGAATTGATGGAATATGAAGATTCTGGTACATTAGAAGATACAGAATTAATGGAATGTTCTCTTACTACAAAAGAACCTGAATACTCCTTAAGGTAAAGGTTTGTGTAACCTTAATTCCATGTGCAGATAGCAAAGGCTACAAACTCTCTCTCTCTCTCTAGCCAAACAGACAAAGTAGGCTGTTTGTTCTTTTCTTTTGTTTGATGTTATATGCTGAAGAAAGCTATTTGTGTTATCCATTTACTTTATGTTATAAGCCAAGTTAGGCTATTTATTTCTGTTGTTAAAGAAGAAAACCTCAAAGGGACGGGGAATAAAACCCTAAAAGAAAAGAAGGTTTATGTGTGATTTGTATAGATACAAGCACGGCACAACTACCACCCTCATAAGCCAAACCATACCAGCAGTCAAGGCTGGGGCGGATGAGGTGTGACATATGTTATGGAGTAACTTGAAAATTATGACTAGGTTTTTGTACTTAATCCTGCTAAGGACAGGAAGCCAATGCAGCTTATGTAGAATTGGGCTGATGTATTCAAATCTGGGTGCTCGCATGATAACTCACACTGCTGTGTGTTGAGCCATTTGCAATTGGGTTAATGCCTGTTTGGGAAGACCTTGCAAAATACTATTGCAGTAGCCCATGTGTGGATTTATCATCGCCTGCTATTGGGTCAAGAAGGGGCCCTTAGATGCTGTAGCATCTTGATATTTCTGTATATTTCTTCTGTAGTCCTGCTTGTATGTGAAGATAGGTTCAGAACTTTGCCTAGAATGATGCCAAGATATTTTACTTCATTTTTTATTTTTATTGCGGCTTCTCTAAGCTGAAATGTGTGCTGGAGGGGTGAATTCCTTGTCCTTTGTCATAAAGATTGCTTCAGTTTTATTGAGGTTAACTTTTAGGTTGTTCAGTGATAGCCAATGAGAGGCTCCATCGAAGAATGATATGATTTGTTGTAAATTAGTGTTTATTGTGCTAACTGGATTATAAATTGTTATATCATCAGCATATATGTGATAATTCATTTTATGCATGCAAAAAATGTTACAGACTGATTGGAAGTATGTATTGAACAGTAGTGGTGAGAGAGCAGAGCCTTGAGGATTTTACTGGTGTTGCGTGTATGATTTGGATGTGTCTTGACCAATTTTTATTTGTTGAGTACAGTCTTACAAGTTAGATGTGAACCAGCTGAGTGGTTCCGCTAACTTCGATTTGCTGTAATCTTGCTAATAGTATACTGTGACTGAGTCGAAGGCCGACACAATGTCCAGAGTACTTGGACTGTAAGGGACATGATGCTGGGAGGAATTGGAACTGGAGGAGGACTAATGCTGGTGGGGGCTGGCACTGAAAGAGAATTGCTGGGGAGCTAGGATTGGAAATGGGCCATTTCCGGGGGATGTGGGTGTGGGACTGGAAGGGAGATGATGCTAGGAGGGACTGGGACTAAAGGAGAACTGATACTGTGGAGGCAAGAACTGGAAATGGGCAGATGCTGGGGGACTGGGGCTTTTAGGAAAATGATGCCGGGAGGGAGTGGGACTGGAGAAGGCCTGATGCTGGGAGATAGGGGGACTGTGACTAGAAGGGAGCTGGTGCTAGGAGAGGCTGAAACTAGAAGGGAGCTAATGTGAGGGTCTGGGACTGGAAGGGAGCAGATGCTGGGGTCAGAGTGGAGAAAGAGAGGTAGAAGCTGGGGGAGTAAGTTTGGAGACGGTACAGATATTTTGTATGGGAGGGAAAAACAAGATCATACAGAGGAAGGGGCATAAGAAGGGTATTTTATTTTATTTATTTATTTAGACAGTTTTGTATACCGCCTTATCCTTCAATCAAAGCGGTCACAACACAATTGGGGGATACATTTAACACGCGGGGATATGAGACACATACACTAATACTTACAGGGAACATGGGCAATGGAGGGTTAAGTGGCTTGCCCAAGACCACAAGGAGCATCTGTGGGACTAGAAACCCCAGTCCTTCCGGCCCAAGGTTGCTGTCCTCTAGTGGGATTTGAACCTCCGACCTTCCGGCCTGAAGTACCTTGCCCCAACCACTAGGCTACTCCTCCTCCCAGGAGGGCAATGAATATTGGAGGAAGAAGTAGCTGGGTAGGAGGCAGCAGGATAGATCCTGAAGATCTGGAAATGAGAGTGAGCAGGGACTGGGACATAGGTGGAGATTTTAAAATTTAGTGGGAGAAAAGATTGGCTGGGTACTGGGAGAGTAAGTGGGGACTCGGGTGGCTGCCACAACACACTGTGCATTCACCTCTGATAGAAGAAAGATTGTGGCATTGTGTGGCACCATCCCCAACTTCATTTTTCTTTCTCTGAGTCAGCAACAGCAGCCAGTGCTGTTCGTAACATTCACTTCCAGTGCACGGAGCCATTGAACTGTGCACTGGAAGTGAATGTAACAGGCAGAACTGTCTGCTGTGTGCTGACTCAGAGAAAGAAAGATGAAGATAGGGATGGTGCCCTGCAATCCTTGTGCCACTGACAGAGCAAAAAAGAAGACACCAATGATGATATCGTGAAATATTTTTGCATGGAGTGCAAGGGGGGGGGGGGGAGAGAGAAAGAGAAAAAGAGAGAGAGGATATGATGGATGGGGGGTGGGATAGATAGAGAGAAAGAGAGGGAGATTTTGGTTTGTGAGAGAGAAGGAATACTGTATATTGGACTGGAGATGAGGGTGGGAACAGGGAGAGAGAGAAAAGGTGCTGGGTTGGGAGAGGAGATAGATGCTGGACTACTGGGGGAGAGGACGTAGAAGAGAAAGTGGATAGAAAGCTGCTGTTTTATGTCATGGGGGAAGGGAAAAGGGGCTGGGGAGGTGGAAGAGAAAGAGGGAGATGCTGGACTTTGGGGTGGTATAGGGGAAAGGGGAGGGAATTGGGAGATGCTGAATTAGGATGGTGAGAGAGAGAGGGGAGATGGTGGGCATGGTGGAACTATGTGAAATATTGCATGGATGAATGCGTGACTGCGTGGATAGTGTCATCGAGAGCGTTTTGGTTTCCTGGACCATGGGAGGATTTTCCAATGGTTGCAGAGTAGAGATGGTTTCCATATATCCAAGAAGGGTCAAAGTGTCTTCTGAAGCAGACTGGATAATCTACTGAAGAGGGCTTTAAACTACATTCATTAGGGATGGGTGAAGAAAGCTCCCAGTTAAGTGAAAGCCCTCAGGTAAGCAAAACATAAAATACCTCTGTAAAAATGGGTAAAAGGGGCAACATCTGGAAAGAGATGTGTATAAATGCCAATAGTATGGGAAATAAGATCCCAGATGTTGAGGCTTTAATGGAAGAGACTGATGTGGATTTAGTGGCGGTTACGGAGACATGGTTCACAGACAGCCATGACTGGGATGTAATTATACCGGGTAATACTTTATTCAGAAAGGACAAGTTAAGAGGAAGGGGAGGAGAAGTGGCACTATATGTTAAAAATAATATTAAAGCACTTCTACTTGTGCTATTTGATAAGCTAAATAAAGGTATTGAAAATTTCAAGAAAATGTTCATCTTAATATTCATAGACATAACAGCGGCCTTTGATTCGGTGAATCATAAGACCCTCATAACAAGACTGGAATCAATAGGAATAATGGGAACACCCCTAAAATGGTTTACTTCCTATATATCCAATAGAGTACAAGTAGTATACTTTGACCAAAACCTATCCAATGCTTTCTCACAAACACAAGGTATTCCACAGGGTTCTGCATTATCTGCCATACTATTCAACTTATACCTAAGGCCCATTTGCACAATATTTCAAAAGCACAAATTTAATTACCATCTATATGCGGACAATATAATGCTTTATACACAATTGGATATATGTAATCCAGATTATAGCCACATAGAAGCCTGCCTTAAAGAAACACAGCTATGGCTTCAACAAAACAACATGAGCATCAATCATAAAAAAACAGAAGTAATGTTTATCTCTAAAAACCCTGAATTTAAACACCCTCTCACAATTCTACTAAATAATATATCTTACAACATAAAACAAGAATTAAAGTACTTAGGTGTGACCCTTGATAGGACCCTTAGCATGGAAACTCACCAAAGACTATTAAACAGAACTATTTTCCACAAAATAAGAATCATACAACCCCTACGAAATATCATTGAACAATCAGATTTTAGAACAATAGTACAAACACTCATAACCCCACATCTGGACTATTGTAATGGCATTCTATATGGTCTACCTAAAAAAACAATCAACATATTCCAAATGGCCCAGAATGTCACAGCCTGAATATTAATGAATGTACGAGTTTCTGATCACATCACACCTATTCTAAGAGAACTTCACTGGCTACCTATCCAAGCACGCATAAGATACAAAATAATAATTACAACATTCAAGTTAATACACAATATCGCCCCATCTTTCCTCGCCACATTCATTAACATACAACCCCCTAACAGAAAAAGACGTACACACAATCTAAACACTCTACAAATTCCACTCTCTATACGCAAGGTGAAAATGAATACCAGTAATAGAACATTCACTTACCTAGCCCCCACACAATGGAACAAACTCCCTGACACACTAAGAGCCAACAAGGACCTCCAAATATTCAGAAAAAACCTCAAAACTCACCTATTCCAAGAATATTATAATCTGTGAGAAATAACATAAATCAAATTGTATTCAAATATAAATCATATCATGATGGACCTCAACAACTCCATCGTCATATGACACACCAAGCTCACCATGAGTATATTAAATTGTAAACCCATCAGGCATGGGACACTACCACTGTACATCATTGTAAATTTTGTGTATATAGTTAACTGAACTTACGTGTTATTCTATATGAGTGGAGTGGAGGAGTGGCCTAGTGGTTGGGGCAAGGTACTTCAGGCCGGAAGGTCGGGGGTTCAAATCCCACTAGAGGACAGCAACCTTGGGCTGTAAGGACTGGGGTTTCAAGTCCCACAGGTGCTCCTTGTGGTCTTGGGCAAGCCACTTAACCCTCCATAGCCCATGTTCCCTGTAAAATAGCTATCTCCAAGTTATAATGCCCTGTTCAATGTAATTTCAGTTTGTTCAATGTAAACCGCACTGATGCAGATAGCGCGGTATATAAGAGAATGTAAATATAATAAATATGTAAATAGTTTGAGTTTTGAATCCCTACGCTACCCTTGCCATGTACATATTTTCTTTATTGTTATACGTTAACTGCTATCCTTGCAGAATTAAATGTTAAAATGTAAACAGCTGCTGATCACTGGAAGGAGCAGTATAAAAATGAGTTCAAACAAATAAATAAATAAATAAAGCTATAGAACTACAGGGCTTAAAACAGAACTAGGAGGTACTGTCGGTTAAACTAGAAAGAGGGAACGGGAAATCCATTTGCATCGGTGTGATATACAAATCTCCTTCACAGGAAGACATGGTTGGAGGTTTAATAGAAAACATACGCAGTATTGCCATGATGGGATAAGTGATACTGATAGGTGATTTCAATATGCCGGATGTTAATTGGCACATCCTTGCTGTGGTGTCATCTAGAAGTAGGGAGATCCTGGATTCTCTACAGGAGGAACTATTTCAGCAACTACAAACAGAACCCACACATAAAGGATTGGACTTGGTGCTTACCAATGGCAAAATTGTTTCTTATGCTACAGTAGGAGATCATCTCGCATCCATTGATCACCAGATGGTGTGGTTCAGTATTAGGACTAGGACTGATAAAATCCATTCAAAACAAGGGTCTTAGACTTTAGGAAAACTAATTTTGCCAAGATGGGACAATACATTCATTCCAAGATGAATCATTTGGAGCCTAAGAGCTTGTCCAATGTGCCTCAGGTCAGCTGCCATGCATAAAGAATTGACTCTACTAAGGGAAGACCTAGCTGCCATGCACAAAGAATTGACTCTAGTGAAGGAGGAATTGGCTGCAATGACGTGCACCTCTTCTAGGATACAAACTGAACAAAGTCCACCATTACTCTCACAAAGAATCAAACACCCCAGGAACAAATGGATCACAGCAGGCTCTGGTAGATTGCGTCCTGTAATGCAGAAACACCCTGTACATCATGAGATATCACTGCAAAATGCCTTCTCTGCTTTGGTTAATGAGGAGGCCCAATCCAGGAAAGCTGAAGGGCCCTTAAATGAAACAGTCAATGCCCAATCTCCTGATAAAGCACTAAATATGAAGAAAAACACAAGGAACAGAAAACTACTACTACTTGGTGATTCCATCATCAGAGGCACCAACTTAGGAACACAGTTCAAAGGAGACAAGTTAGTCAAATGCCTCCCAGGCTATTCAGCTAGCAAAAATACAAACCAAATTGTTGATGTCCTTAGTGCTGAAAGCGAGCACTCCAAAATTGATGTTTCATCCACTTGGGTACAAATGACCTGGCTAGAAACAGTGCCACTACAGTTCAAAGGGACTTTCAAACTCTGGGGGAAAAACTAAAGCCCACTGTTAACACTGTAGCATTCTCAGAAGTTCTACCTGTTCTTGGTGAAAGTATGTTTGTTTGTACAGGGTGGTGTACACAATCGGACTGTCTAAGTACACCTGAGAAAGAGTTAAAGTTGTTCAGAACTTTGCTCAGAAATAAACTTCATATATTTGCTTACTAAGTAGGTGAAGAGGTACATGTCCTGTAAATAAAGAAAAGGGCAGCTTGTACTCTAGCCTTTTCTGTCTCAGGTTTATTTATTAGATATCAAGCAGTCAGCAGTAAACAGTTATGTCTTGGAATACATGTATGTCTCCTCATATTGACCTACACTGATTAGAAGTTGACCTATGATGTGATAAATATGTAATATCTGACGTGTCATAATAAAGTGAAATTATGCTGTATCATCCAAAAGAGCCTTATAAATAAAGTGAACCATGGCTAACAGAGTAAACAAAGAGAACTTTGGCTCTATTTGTTTCTCTCCACAAAGCTTTGGTGTATCTATATAGAATTGTGTAGTATTTTATTACTGTCTTTTAGATTACCTTCTCATTGCTTTGAATGTAGTTATCTGTGTCTCCAAGAGCCCTGCAGGTTGCTGGTGAGGAGGGGCTATACAAAGCCCACAGTTGGTGCCGTGACGTTCTACAGATTCTCCATTCCTGGCAAGGGTGGAAGGTGTTTGTGAGTATTGTATAGTGACAGCAATGGGTAATCTGTTAGGTGAATGTGAGTTATCTTTGTTGTGTGAATGGCATGACAAAGCTAAGGTTTTAGCTGTTCAGAAAGGTAGCCCTTCTTATTGTATGCGTGAGAAGTATGGGGATATGGCTACTAATTATATTGTGCACTGGTATGCAGTGACTAATGATAATGTGCTTTTAGAGTTTCCTTTGGAGGGAACATTTTCTATAGATAAGCTTCGTTATCTGAAATGTGCTTTGCAGGCTAAACATATATTATGTGATGCCCGTGAAGGGCTGGTGTTTAGTTGGTGGCAGCGAATGGCACATGTTATGAAAAATGATTTGTTTGTATTAAAGAATGCTGGTACCGGTAAAAGGGTGAACCACAGGAGAAAGAGATTGATAATGACCGGGCAGGGAAGTTCCCAGTCATTTGTTCTCCAGAGTATGATGCAGATGTGGCTGCAATGGTAATTAGAGCTGGAAAAGTTCCAGGTGCATTCCTGACGTCTCCCCCTGTTTCTTCTGAGAGTTATGTAGTTTCTGAGAGGGAGAAGGTCACTCGTGCAGCAGTGTTAAGAGAAGAGATAAGGAATAAGCAAAGGATATTGGGGAATGCACAAATTAAGAATTTCGGTACTTGCAATGTTTCTCAGCTCAGAGAAATGAATGACCTTCTTAGTCGTGAAATAGAATGTATTGTACATATAATAGATTCCTTAAAGGGAACAGTAAGAAATGATATTTCTGCTACAAAGGAATTGGGAATTTCTAGTAAACTTATTGATGATATTGAAAAGGATCTGAATAAGCATTTTATGACCTATAGAGAGACATGTATTCAATTACATGGTGCTATACGTTTTCTTCAAACTGTTTTATGTCAACATAATAGTTCATGTTCTACTTGGGCTGATTTAGATAATTTGTTCAGAACTGTGTTTTATAAATCCAGCTGATGTTCAAAGGGTCACTCATCCAGTTCGTGACATACCCTGTGATAGATTTCCAAGAGAAGACTCAAAGAGATAATTTTGTTTTAGTGGTTAATAAAAAGAAAATAAAATGATTTTTGTTAGAATCACTTACAGTAGTATGCAAACTTGTAAAAGGATTGGTTGAGATTAACATCTTTATTTTATTTATTTATTTATTTATTTAGACAGTTTTGTATACCGCCTTATCCTTCAATCAAAGCGGTCACAACACAATTGGGGGATACATTTAACACGCAGGGATATGAGACACATACACTAATACTTACAGGGAACATGGGCAATGGAGGGTTAAGTGGCTTGCCCAAGACCACAAGGAGCATCTGTGGGACTAGAAACCCTAGTCCTTCCGGCCCAAGGTTGCTGTCCTCTAGTGGGATTTGAACCCCCGACCTTCCGGCCTGAAGTACCTTGCCCCAACCACTAGACTACTCCTCCCCTTAAGGCAGGATTCACCAATTGTTTTTGTAAATGGTTTAATCCCGTAAGTAAAAGGTATTTTTAGAACAGCTGCTGTAAGTTTCAGTACAGTGCGCTGACATTTGATGTGAAATGACTAAATTGCTCAACTTGCAGATTGCTTCTATGTAACCTCCCAGGAGCAGGGGGAGGGATGGGATCAGAGCAGGAGAAGGACATGGGAATCCTCAGCGAGACAGTTCAGATAAACTTGTTATTGAGCATTTGCAGCGAGACTGTCTCCGGAATCGGAGTCTTGATGGTCAGAGAGCTCCGGTAGCTGCTGATTTCACTCTATCCTGGCTGAGTGTGAAGATATATTACCAGCGGTATTCTCTCTGAAGTGCCGTTTTCTGCAGATCTCCAGAAATCATTCATCCTGGAGAGCTTTCTTCTTCTTTATGGACAGTACTGGGATCAGATATCGGATGCCTTTCTATCCCGCCTGTGAGGATCATCGTGAAACCTGGAATTCAGTTTCCTAGACTCAAGCTGTGTCCACTGCCAGCAGCCGTCGGTGAAGGAAGTTGTTCGGTGCTTGAAGATCTCCAGACACAAGGTGTCACAATCGTACAACTTCTTTATATAAGACTTCAATTCTTCCTGTGCTAAAGGCTGATGGTAAGACATAGATTTGTGCAAGACCTGCGAGCAGTAAATAATGTGATTTTGCCAATTTCTCCCTTGGTACTTTCAAGGGTCACCTGGATTTTTGTTGTAGATTTGCGACCTGCTTATTTTCAGTATGACTTGGCAAAGAAAAAGCAGTTTTGTTTTTATTTGTTCTTTTTGAAGGCTAGTCCTGCATATTTGCACAGGCCCGAAGGACTGCATTATTTGATGTGAGACTCAACCATTCCTCTTTAGTTCATTATGTGAATGATTTGCTTTTAATGTAGACTAAATTATGTATGTTATTGGTCAGATTTCTTGTCTTTATTAGCTTATATTGCTAAGTTAGGTTTGAGGGTTAAATCTGTCTCAACTGCAATTTGTTTCCCAAAATGCTGTTATTGCGTAGCTTCCACATTATCGCAGTGGGAGGTTTGTTTTAAATGTAGAAATGTACTGGGAAGAGTGCCATGGTTATTGTAAACCATTCAAATTGTTTGTGGCTACTTTTGATTTCTTTGTTGTCTGTGTGCTGTTGTGAGCTTTCCCGACTGGTTGTAAGCCAGTGGGCTCTTATTCAGAGTGAATTAATGAAGTGACTCCCGCTATGTCTATGTAGTGATGGTATATGCAATTGAATCTTATTGATTTTCTGGTTCTACAGTGCTTCTTTCCAGCACACGTCGCAGTTTTGAAATCCAAAGGACACCATTTTGTGAAACGAAAAGACACTCTTCTGGTATCAGTGCCACTGACATTGCTGTATTTAGCACTGTTAAAGATTCCTTTGTTTTCCCTTTCATCTGCAGCAATAGCAAGATACTTCTTCTGAAACCCAGGTTTGGACTTCGTGATGTTCCGGGCAGCTGGAAAGAGAATCATCTGTTTATTTGCCCTGACCGTCTTTTGTTTCTACTTGCCCCGTTCCTGCAGCATAAGCTTTACCGCCGTGGTTATGCATTTTGTCTTTTTGTTATAGTTTTCTTTGGTACAATCTGTTTGCACTGTTTCAGGACTGGCACCATAGGGTTAGCTTAGGGTCAGTTATTCAGATTCCTGCCTGCCGAACTCATTTTATTTTGATTTTGCAACCTGTTTTGTAGATCTGCCCTGTATCAGAGGAGGGAGGTGGTATTCCCAAAAGGTCACTTATGCACTCTGATACAGGATTGAGCCTCCGATTGAACAAAAGTCTGTCCCTTTGCCCTTATGGCAGTGTGTATTTCCTCCAGCCTGACACCATATCTTAACTTATTGTGCACGGTTGCACTCAGTCCTGTTTTGTTTCCCTTTTTCTTGCAAGTGACTCCTTAACGAGATGACAAGCCCTTTATATCCGGGATCCGCAGAATCATTTTATCCAGAGGTGAAGTCACCAGATTGGGTCCTGATTAAGACTCTGCATCCGAAGACACTCCCTGCTCCCAAGTTTCTGGTCCATGTCGTGTGTTCCTGGTGGGATATTCAGCTTGTAAAGTGGAAAGACATTCTCATTCGATGCATCCTATACAGTGGCCCCCTCACAAGATCAGAAGATGGTTTCCTGTATCGGTGAATCAAGAGTTTGCAATGCAGAGACTTATTAGACAACAGTGATATTGAAGAAAAGGACTTTTATGATTTAAAGTATTTTCTGAAAGAACAACAATGACATTACAGAGAGATTATTGTATTAAGTAAATTCTAAATGGACTATTCATGTAAAATACTTTATTTAGCATTTATAGTAAGGCTTAGAGGGATGAGGTTAGTTTAGATTAGTATTTTCCTGATATATATGTAATGACCTTTAGGTACTTAACCTCTACCTCATAAAGTAATTGAGAATTAGAGGGCCAGTATAGCTATAGTATATATCTTCATCATCTTAGGAAGGGTATTAAAAAGAGTAGGTATATCTTTAGTTTGTTTTAGAACGCTTTTTAAATGTGTTGCTATGAATGTTTCCTAATCTGGTCCTAGATGTGCTGTGGCATAATATTAATGAAGCAGTATTGCATTCAGAATCTTAGGGATGTTAGAGGGAATATCCAAAATATTTTTGAGTCACATTTACACTTGATGACATTTTTAATTTATCAAATTGTACTGTTTGCCTTCCAACAGTGACAGCTACTTAGCATGGATTTCTACCAAGAGTTAGGCCTAAGACCTTTGAAGAGGCTTGTGACATATGGTCTTAAACAAACACAGAATCTAGAGGAATTAAAGATATAGGTATAAAGATCCCATGTACAGGTTCCTATATTTCAGTAATTTGGATGCCTCTAGTTCAGACCTAGGCATACCTAACTGGGCTTAAAGTGAAATGGACATGACTCAGTGAACTTTGAATAATTGTATACAGAATATATCTTGTCCTCAGAATTTGACAATCTGAGCAGAGGGCTTAGTGGTTTTAGAAGGAGATTATTTTGTGTGTGTGTGTGTGGTACTTTTGTATATACAGAGCTTCCCAGAGGTTGGTCAGGTACCTGCTATATAGCCTTGGTGGATACCCCATAGTGAATTGAACTTTACTATATTACTTTGTTATCAATCCTGAACAAATCTTTAGTTGAAAAAGGGATGTTTCCCTCAGGATGCTCTGCTTCTTACTGAGGCAATTAGTGTGTATTGCAAGGTCCAGTAAACAAAGTGTCAGCTTATGCAGCCCAGAACCGAATGGCTTTAGTCTATCTCCTAGCAAAGGAAAGTGGTGTGTGCGGAGTAATAGTTGATTTTTGTTGTAGTGTGCTTGATAATAATGGAGCAGTAGTACAAAGGATATTAGATAAAGTTAGCAACCGTACTTTTGTTTCAAGTGAGAATTATGTAAGTTCTTTTTCAGCTCTATTTGATTCTGTTTCTTCATTTTGGAATTCATTATCCAGGCCTTTGCAAGGCATGTTAGCATCATTGCTTGGTTTGTTGGGAATTCTCATTCTAGGAGTATTAATTCGCTGTGTACTATCAGCTTGCTGTAAAAAATCAGTGAAATCACTGACCCCTACATTGATGTTACAGATTGACCTAGAATCTAGTTTTAATTCTACTTTAGTGGCAATGTCTGAGTTTCCTTACTTTAGAAATGATTCTTTGCAGAATCAGAGGAGGGACTGAAAGTATGTTTGTTTGTACAGGGTGGTGTACACAATCGGACTGTCTAAGTACACCTGAGAAAGAGTTAAAGTTGTTCAGAACTTTGCTCAGAAATAAACTTCATATATTTGCTTACTAAGTAGGTGAAGAGGTACATGTCCTGTAAATAAAGAAAAGGGCAGCTTGTACTCTAGCCTTTTCTGTCTCAGGGTTATTTATTAGATATCAAGCAGTCAGCAGTAAACAGTTATGTCTTGGAATATATGTATGTCTCCTGTGACATAGTGGGTCCTTCTAGCCCGTTTAATGAAGCTAAAAAGCCAGGAACAAAAGTAGAGCTGATCTGTAAACAGAAGCACATGGCTCCTGGTTACCGTGGGAACCAGGCACAGAGGCAAGAGAAACGCCGGTGCTATCATTCAAGGGGTGAATCACAAGGTAATGCAGGACACCTGTTAGAGGGTGGAGTTGAGCACGGCCCCAGAAATCACCCTATTAAGGAAACTTCAGTGGAGCTTATGGAGGTAGGCAGAGAAGGAGGTAATGAAGAGTTGGCTGAAGAAGCAGGAAGTGAGGCATATGAGCTGGAGAGAGAAGCTATTGTGAGCTACACTGAGGACAGCTATGCCCAGAGTAAGCCAGAGTCTCTATGGAAAGGAGAGACGGATTCCTTCTTGAGGAGAAAGAAAGAAACCCCGAGGACAGGATATAACAAGGGCAAAGGAGATTGTCTGCAATATCCTGGGGAGCACGGGAGAGACAGAAAGCCTAGGAGGCAAGTGAAATGCTATGAGCAGGGTGTAGGTTGGGAACCTACAGCTATTCAAAAGCACCAGAGAAAACCTCCACCAGTAAGGCTGAAAGGTAAGCCAAAAGGCTTGAATATACTTAATTACAGTGACTGTATCCAGAAGGGTGGTGCTGGGAAAAGAATACTGGGCTTGATAGTCTGTGTGAAAGCCAGTATTTGACCCAAGCATATCGTGTAAAGCCTGTAGCAGTAAGAAAGGGCGTGGCACCAGCAGTGCCGGTTCAAACATTTCCTTATGAGCAGGAGGAATTGATGGACTGTGAACCAGAGTGTATTGATACTGGAGAAGATATAGATATAATGGACTGTACATTATCTCTGGCCAATGGAATAGTTTCATTACGGTGAAAGCCTGCTTGAAAAGAGAGTACAGCACAGATAGCACGTGGAAACAGAGAGCTGTGAGGAAACAGCGTGGTTTTGTTTGAATGTTTGTTTTCACCTTGGTTAATGCTGAAGAAAGCCTTTTTCTGTTAAGGAACTTTTGTTTGTCCAAATACCAGTAAATACCTGGATTGTGTTTTCTGTTCATGGTAAAATCCACCCCGGGAGGGGAAATAAAATCCTTTGGTTGCTTAACCACTTTTTCCACAACTGCTCCTTATTGATTGAGTGAAAAGACTACATTTCCCAAGGGGCATTGCTCCAGGATCTGTGAAATAGCTTTTTCAATAGGGAAAAACCCACTCCCTTAACCTCTACTCGGGGGTTTAAGGAGAGCTGGTGACACTCCTCATACTGACCTACACTGATTAGAAGTTGACCTATGATGTGATAAATATGTCATATCTGACGTGTCATAATAAAGTGAAATTATGATGTATCATCCAAAACAGCCTTATAAATAAAGTGAACCATGGCTAACAGAGTAAACAAAGAGAACTTTGGTTCTATTTGTTTCTCTCCACAAAGCTTTGGTGTATCTATATAGAATTGTGTGGTATTTTATTGCTGTCTTTTAGATTACCTTCTCATTGCTTTGAATGTAGTTATCTGTGTCTTCAAGAGCCCTGCAGGTTGCTGGTGAGGAGGGGCTAGACAAAGCCCACACTTGGTAAGGGGGCAGAAAGGCTACATCGCATAAACAGCTTTAACGCATGGCTCCAGACCTGGTGCAAAGAGGAAGGATTCAGATTTATAGGTGACTGGGGAAAAAGATGGACCAACAAGAGACTGTACTGTGCTGATGGACTACATCTCTCTGTCGCAGGGAAAAGAATCCTAAGTGAAAAATTCAGGCAGTATGTGGATATGCATTTAAACTAAAAAAAGGGGTGACGGATGGGGAAGGTCAAGTTCTGGACGTCACTCCCTGCAAAAGCAGAAAAACATCAGAAACAGCCACACTTTTAAATCACACATCAAAAACAAGTGGGAAGAAGTGGGCAAAACAAAATCAATACAAAATGCACGCAAGACAGTTAAATGCTGGAAAGCAATGAGCACAAATGCTTGAAGCTTAGCCAACAAAGTTACGGACCTGGAAGCCTTAATAGTGGAAATGGACTTGGACATTGTGGCCATTACAGAAACATGGTTAAATGAACCACATGATTGGGATATAGCAATAGCTGGCAATAATCTATTCAGAAGAGACAGAGTAAATGGAAAAAGAAGAGGAGTAGTCATGTATGTCAAAAGCAATATTAAAGCTACTGAAATGCAGGGGGCATGGGGAAATGAAGAAGCACTCGGGATTGTGTTAGAAAGAGGAGATGGCACTGTCATCCATACTGCTGTAGTCTACAGACCTCCAACTCAAATTGAAGAGCTAGATAACGAATTGATTATAGATATTGCCAAGATAGCCTCAAAGGGGGAAGCGATCATATTGGGTGACTTTAATCTACCCGATGTGGATTGGACTACTCCTTCTGCAAATCTAGAAAGCAGCAAGACAATTGTGGATGCTCTTCAAGATGCGCTACTTAGACAAATGGTGATGGAACCAACCAGGAAAAGTTCAACGCTGGATTTAGTGCTCACCAACGGTGATAGCGTGTCGAATGTCTGGGTGGGTGCCCCTGTGAACAACAGCGATCATCACATGGTGTGGTATGAGATAAAAGCCAAGGTGCAGTCCAATCATAGCAAGCTCAAAGTCCTAAACTTCAAAAACACTGACTTCAATAAAATGGCCGAATACTTAAAGGAGGAGTTGACAGGGTGGAAGGAGATAAGGGAAGTGGAATTGTAATGGGCTAAACTAAAGGAGGCAATGTTGTTGTTAAGTTCCGTCGAGTCGGAGTCGACTCATGGCAACCCTCTGGATAGCTATCCTAAATTGTGTTCGGTCTTCAGTCAGGCGGCTCATTGTTGACAGACTGGTACCCGTAGCTGCTGTTATTGTATCGATCCATCTCATTGCTGGCCTTCCTCTTTTGCGTTGACCTTCTATCTTGCCAAGCATAATGTCTTTCTCTAATGATTTCTCTCTTTGCATGATGTGTCCAAAGTATGAAAGTCAAAGTCTTGTGTGACGCCGCGCCCCGGCCGCACAGCACCCCCTGGTGGCGGCGTAGTAGTTCCACCGGAGGGCTGGAGCCGGGGGGGGATCACTAAGATGTTGTTAATCAGGGTTGGCCAGGTGCGAGGGTCGTGGGTCAGAGCCTTGTGTCAGCCTCGTTACCAACTCCTGAAGAGATTCAGACTTGCACGAAAGTGGTGGGAAAAAAAACAGGCTTTATTTTCCCCTTTAAGCACTAAGGGTTCAAAAACAAAGGATATACACTCCGGTACGTGGCAAAATAAGTCTTTACAGCAGATTTTTAAAAGGTGAGAAATAAAATAACCCAACACTGTTAACTTCACAGTATTCAAATATGTAACAGCAAAAATGCTTCTTTCGCTCAATGACTCTGGAAGGCCTCTATTTCGCTTCCAGCACAGTATGTGCATTCCATGGGACTATCACTGTCTTCATACACAGATTCCACTTGCATGGCCTCCTCTGACTGCTCTGAGATATCAGGGCAAGTGTCCTTCATGGGATTTAATCTTACTGTTTCCCACGGCTTAGCAGTCTGTCTAGGCCCACGATTCAGCTTAGTGGCATACCAGAAAGGCATTGCTTGCTCAAGAGGTTTAAAAACATTATCTCTATGTTTTCCTCTAACCGTCCTTTTGTTGCACAAACTGTCCTTTAACTTTTGCTTCTGCTCTTGTCTTCTATATGGAGAATCTCCTTCCCAGGATTCTTCTCCTAGCTTAAGTTCAGGTATACAATGACAAAGGTTAAAAGTTTTACCTTTTGCTTTGTGTTTGATTCTCTGGGGTGAGGCTGGAGGTGTACCGTGACTGCTGCCTTCAGTATCGGTGCTTTCTAGAATATACCTCCTGCTTTCCCAGTCTTTCCTTCTCTGGCCCTTAAGGCCTGTTCTCTTGTGGGCTTCTGGGCCCGGTCTGGCTTGGCTTCGGCCTTCTCGGCCTGTCCTCTCTCTCCCAGGACTGGTTCTCCTCTCCCAGCCTGTCCTTTTCCTTTCAGCTGATGAGGCTTTGGCAGCTGAGCTCCTTGCAGGCAAGTCCCTTGACTCTCGCTTGCCTCTTGACTCTTGCTGGTCTCCAGACTCTTGCTTGTCTCCAGACTCTTGCTTGTCTCCAAACTCTGACTTGCCTGCTCTTAAATGTGAGCTTTTGGAATAAGAGTCCTGCCCACTAGGGCGTGGTTCTGTGGTCTCTGTCTTAGCTCTCCTGCTCCCTCTAGGTAAGTTCTCTGGAAATTGCAGGCAATTTCTTTTTCTTTCAGAGTTTAAAACTTTTTTTCTCTCCAGCAGAGGGCCCGCTGCATCACACTTGCCATCTGAGCTTCTAAAGAAAGCTTAGGTTTGATCTCCTCTAGTACCGACTGGTTTGTTCTTCGGGCAGTCCATGGTATACACAGTATTCGCCGCCAACACCATAATTCAAAGGCATCAATTTTCTTCCTATCTGTCTTTTTCACTGTCCAGCTTTCACATCCATATGATGTTATTGAAAATACCATGGCTTGAACAAGTTGAATCTTTGTATGGAGAGAGACATCTCTGCTCTTGAGAATCTTATCTAGGTCTTTCATAGCCATTCTGCCAAGAGCAATGCGTCGTCTGATTACTTGTTGCTTCTTTATTGATACTTGATCCAAGTAGGTTAAAGTTGTTCACAATTTCAATTTCTTCTCCTTCAACGATGAACCTGTTGATTATGCCAGTTGTCATGATCCATGTCTTCTTTACATTAAGGTGCAGGCCCATTTTGAGACTATGTTCTTTGATTGTGAGAAGCAAATGTTTCAGATCATCTTCACTTTCAGCCAGTAATGTGGTATCATCAGCATAGCGAAGGTTGTTGATGAGTCTTCCACCAATCTTCACACCTCTGTTGTCTTCATACAATCCTGCTTCTCTGATGATTTGTTCTGCATATAAATTAAACAGGTAGGGGGAAAGTATGCAGCCTTGTCTTACACTTTTGCTTATTTTAAACCATTCTGTTTCTCCTTGTTCCGTTCGAACTGTTGCTTCTTGATCAATGTACAGATTGCGCAAGAGAACGATCAGGTGTTCTGGTATACCCATGCTTCTTAATGTAGTCCAGAGTTTCTCATGGTTTACACACAGTCAAAAGCCTTGCTATAGTCGATAAAGCACAAATAGATATCCTTTTGGTATTCTTTAGTCTTTTCAAGGATCCATCTCACATCTGCAATGATGTCTCTCGTTCCTCGCCCTTTCCTGAACCCTGCTTGCACTTCAGGTAGTTCTTGCTCCAGGTATGGTTGTAGCCTCTTTTGAATAATCTTTAGTAGAATCTTGCTGGCATGTGGGATCAGAGCGATTGTGCGATAATTTCCACAGTCAGTTGGATCACCTTTCTTTAGTATTGGTATAAACACAGATATTTTCCAGTCAGTTGGCCATGATGTTGTCTTCCATATTTCTTGGCAGAGCCTTGTGAGTACGGTAACAGCTGCATCAGATTGCTGCAATACTTCTATGGGAATGCTATCAATGCCTGGTGCTTTGTTCTTTGATAAGGCTTTCAATGCTGCTTCAACTTCTTCTTTCATCACCAATGGTTCCCGATCATAAGGTACAGGTTGAAACGGCTGTTGGTCCACTTGATCTTTATCATATAAAAACTCTGTATATTCCTTCCACCTTTTCTTGATCTTCTCAGCATCATTCAACATAGAACTTTGAGCATCTTGTAACATTCCAATTCGAGGCTGGAACTTTTTCTTTAACTCTTGTAGCTTTAGGAAAGCCGATCTTGTTCTTCCTCTAATAGTTTCTGCTTCTATTTCCTTGCAAATGTCATTGTAGTACTTTTCCTTGTCCTGTCTTGCTGCACATTGGAAATCTCTGTTGAGTTCTGCGATTGTCTTTCTTTCTCCTCTGACTTTAGCTTCTCTGCGTTTCTGGGCAATTTTCAGAGTTTCTTCCGTCATCCATTTTGGCTGTTTTTGCTTTTTCACCTTTGTAGAGACTTCTCGCTTTCTTCCAACACAACCTTCTTGATGTCATTCCATAACTCTTCTGGAGCTCTGTCATTTGTATCTAAAGCAGCAAATCGATTTTGCAGGCAGGCTTTAAATTCCAGTGGTATATTCTCAAGGTCATATTTTGCTGCATTCATGAGTGGTTTGCTCTATTTCAACTTTAGCTTGAGTTTGCATAATAGTAGTTGATGATCTGTACCACAGTCAGCTCCAGGTTTTGTTTTTGTTGACGTTACAGAGCTTTTCCATCGTTGACTTCCACAGATGTAGTCAATTTGATTTTTATACAATCCATTGGGTGACGTCCATGTGTACAGTCGCCGCTTGTGTTGCTGGAAGAAGGTGTTTGAGATGAATAGATCATTGGTCTTGCAGAATTCTATCAGTCTTTCTCCAGCTTCATTTCTGTTGCCAAGTCCATATTTTCCAACTACTTTGCCTTCTTCTTTGTTGCCAACTTTTGCGTTCCAGTCACCCATGACTATCAGGATATACTGTTTGCATGTTCTGTCAATTTCAGCTTGTACTTGTTCATAGAACGCTTCAATTTCATTCTCTTCTGCAGCTGTTGTTGGGGCATATACTTGAATTATAGTTGTGTTGATAGGCAATCCTCGTAGACGAATAGAGATTAAGCGTTCGCTGACTGCATTGTATTTCATTACAGTTCTTGCAAGTTTCTTCTTTATTATAAATGCAACACCATTTCTTCTTTGTCTTTCATTTCCAGCATAGTAGACCATGTGATCATCTGATGCAAAGTGCCCCATGCCAGTCCATTTCAGTTCGCTGACACCCAATAGATCAAGTTGTACACGTTCCATTTCATTCTTGACCACCTCCAACTTCCCTTGGTTCATGCTTTGTACGTTCCATGTTCCAATGTGTAAGACATCTTTACAGCTTCTGACTCTCATTTCATGCGCAGCTACATCAGCAGTCAGACTTCCTGAGGGCTTTGATCCAACCATATCATAAATGCTGGCTTTACTCTGAAAGGTCTTCAGCTCTTCCCCAGTAGCTAGTTGAGTGCCTTCCGACCTGGAGGTCTCATCTTCCAGCACCATAGCACAATTTGTTTTGTTGTAACTATCCATTGGGTTTTCATGGCAAGATACAGAAGTAGATTGCCGTTCCTTTCTTCCGCGCAGTTTAAGTTTGGTGTTGTTGCCGTTGTCACAAAAATGTGATCCTACGCCGTCAACACTCTCCCATTCTGCTGCTGTCCAGATGGGTGGTTTGTCTTGGTCTGGCACCTCAGCTGAGACCTGTCCATCTTGGGAGACCCTGCCAGTAGTTAAACTACCGATAGTTTAGCTCTCAGCATCACTGATGCACGCAAGCCCTCACAGCACGACAAGCTGCAAACCAAGTGAGAGCAATAAGGAGGCAATAAAAGCGGCAAAAGATAAATATGTAAGAAAAGTAAATAAAAACAAGAGGAGAAGGAAACCTATTTGGTTTTCCAAAGAAGTGGCTGCTCAAATAAAGGCAAAAAACACAGCTTTTGCAAAATTCAAAAGCTTGCAAACAGAGGAACACAGAAATGAATACAGGATCAAACTCAAAGAGACAAAAATAGAAATAAGGATAGCAAAATCAAAGGCAGAGGAAAAGATGGCTAAAGATGTTAAGTGTGGCGACAAAACTTTCTTCAGGTATATTCGGGAAAGGAAGAAGATCAGAGGTGGAATTGCAGGACTCAGAAGTGCTGGAAATGGACTCGTGGAAAGTGACATTGAAAAGGCGAAATTGCTAAACGAATACTTCTGCTCCGTTTTTACTAAAGAAAATCCTGGAGAAGGACCACCTGTGACTCTCAAATATGAAAATGGGAATGAAGTAGATACCACACCATTCACAGAAGATGAGGTGTTAGAACACCTTGCAAAACTGAAAGTGGACAAGGCCATGGGACCGGATGGGATACATCCCAGGATAATGAAAGAACTCAGAGAGGTTCTTGCAGGGCCGTTAAAGGATGTTTTCAACAGAACCTTGGAAACAGGAGCAGTTCCTCAAGACTGGAGAATGGCTGATGTCGTACCTCTACACCAGGGGTCACCAACCTCCAGAGGGCCGCGGGCCGCACAGCCGACTACCGGCAGACTCGCGGGCCGCACCCCCCCTCCCCCCCCCCGAAAAAAAAAAACTGCTCATACCTGTACTTTTATTTTTCCATGTCAGCTCCCTCCCTTCTTCTGCAGCCGCGGCTCCCTGCCTCTTAGGGAACTGCGGCTGTGCTTGTAAAATCATCGCGGAGCCCTTCCTGTCTTGACAGGCTCCGTGCAGCATTGTTCCGCCTCCAAAGGAAGTGGTAAACAACTTCCTTTAGAGGCGGGACAATGCTGCACGGAGCCCGTCAAGACAGGAAGGGCTCCGCGATGATTTTACAAGCACAGCCGCGGTTCCCTAAGAGGCAGGGAGCCGCGGCTGCAGAAGAAGGAGTTGGTGAGTTTGCCTTGGCGGGCCGCACCGGGGTAGAGTCTCGCGGGCCGCACGGAGGGACCTCGCGGGCCGCATGCGGCCCATGGGCCGCAGGTTGGTGACCCCTGCTCTACACAAAAGTGGTAACAGGGAAGAAGTGTCAAACTACAGGCCCGTGAGCTTTACCTCGGTGGTGGGAAAAATAATGGAGGTGCTCCTGAAAGAGCGAATAGAGAACTTTCTCAAAACCAACAGATTGCAAGATCCGAGGCAACATGGTTTTACCAAAGGACGATCTTGCCAAACAAGTCTTGAAGGACTAGAAAAGGGGACTGTTACTTCTGGAGAGAGATCTGCAATTGTGAGTATATACTTCTGGGAGTTTTCTGAAAGGAATTCTTTCTATTAAAACTATTTAATCTGTGAACCCACTATTTTTTGTTAAATCAGTCAAGGCCTAGTAGCAGCAATTTAAATTTAAAACACAGAAGAGAACTTTCTGGTTACATTTCATAGCCAGCAGAGAGCTTGTAGTTTTAATTTAATTGTCACTCAGGGCCTAGCATCAGCAAAGTACTTTTAGTTTAAATTTAAAACACAGAAGAGAGATTTCTGGTTAAATTTAGAACCCAGCAGAGAGCTTGTAGTTTAAATTTCATAATAAGTTAGAGCCTAGCAGCAGCAAAGAGCTATAATTTAAATCAAATAAGAATATAGATTAGCACAAAAGGCAAAACAGGGTCAGTACTCTTTCAGCAGCAAATAAAGTCTTCTAGAGACCTTTACAAAGAGGCCTTCTACCTAGGGGGCAAGAGACCTGTGAAAGTTTTTCAATAGGTGTTAACACCAGGTGGCAGGTCAAAAGGCCATTTTGAAAGACTCCTATACAAGTAAGGACTGTTAATCATCCAGGAAGTTGGTCACAGCTTACCTCAGCAGCACAGGCATAAATAGCTCAACCAGAGCTCTGTGATCCTCAGTCTTGAAGGACTAGAAAAAGGGACTGTTACTTCTGGAGAGAGATCTGCAATTGTGAGTATATACTTCTGGGAGTTTTCTGAAAGGAATTCTTTCTATTAAAGCTATTTAATCTGTGAACCCACTATTTTTTGTTAAATCAGTCAGGGCCTAGTAGCAGCAGTTTAAATTTAAACACAGAAGAGAACTTTCTGATTACATTTCATACCCAGCAGAGAGCTTGTAGTTTTAATTTAATTGTCACTCAGGGCCTAGTATCAGCAAAGTACTTTTAGTTTAAATTTGAAACACAGAAGAGAGCTTTCTGGTTAAATTTGGAACCCAGCAGAGAGCTTGTAGTTTAAATTTCATAATAAGTTAGAGCCTAGCAGCAGCAAAGAGCTATAATTTACATCAAATAAGAATATAGCTTACCTCAGCAGCACAGGACAGGGTACTGTGTAACAGCCCTCTTTTAATAAGTGTTATTTCCCTCCCTCCCTCCCTCCCCACACCCACCTACCCCTGGGATAATCGTAGCTTTATAGGTACTTACACACCTTAAAAGACAGGAGGTGCTCTCAGGTGAAGCTAGTTACCCAAATCAGTCATACACTAAGTACCTGAGATTAATTAAGCTTCAGGTGAACAAGGTATATTAAACGTATTAGGTAGGTTTTATTGGTATAAATATCCATAGCAACCCTTAGTAATTAAAGAACTTAAAGACCTAAACAAAAACTTAAAACTAAGATGCAGTCCAGCAGCGAGATGGGGGCTTTCCAGTCTTTTGCATTGAGTGTCACATGTATGATTTTCTCTCAGTTGGTGAGAGGTCTTACGTGTGCACTAGGTGCAAGGAGCTCTTTCCTCTCAGGGAACGAGTCCGTTCTCTAGAGGCTAGAGTAGCAGACTTGGAAAACATAAGAAAGACAGAGAGGTACATAGACGAGACCTACAGGGATATAGTCCTGAAGTCCCACCTCCAGTCTGGCAGCATCCCTGTTGCCATGAGGAGAGAGGTCACGTGACAGGAGAACATCACCCTGGTGTGGCAGGAAGTGATCCTGTAGCTAGGACCTGTCCTCCAGGTGATGTGAAACCCTCTCGCACCGAGGAAGTTTCTCCAGGGCCATGTGCCCATGAGGGAAGGGTTATGACAGCCATTATAATTGGTGATTCGATCATTAGGCATGTAGATAGCTGGGTGGCTGGTGGACGTGAGGATCACCTGGTAACATGCCTGCCTGGTGCAAAGGTAGCGGACCTCACGCGCCACTTCGATAAGGTCTTAGATAGTGCTGGGGAGGCGTCTGCTGTCTTGGTACATGTCGGTAAAAATGACATAGGAAAATGTGGTAGGGAGGTTCTGGAGGCTAAATTTAGGCATTTAGGTAGGAAGTTGAAATCCAGAACTTCCAGGGTAGTGTTCTCCGAAATGCTTCCCGTTCCACGCGCAGGACCCAAAAGGAAGGCAGAGCTCCGGAGTCTCAATGCGTGGATGAGACAATGGTGCAGAGATGAGGGTT
Organism: Ichthyophis bannanicus; assembly: GCA_033557465.1. NCBI lineage: Eukaryota > Metazoa > Chordata > Amphibia > Gymnophiona > Ichthyophiidae > Ichthyophis > Ichthyophis bannanicus. The sequence continues at coordinate 391,486,108 of CM066036.1, forward strand.
TTGGATTTGTTAGGAACTGGGGAACATTCTGGGGAAAGGAGGGGCTCTTCCGAAGGGATGGGCTTCACCTTAAATGGGATGGAACCAGGCTGCTGGCATTAACCTTTAAAAAGGAGATAGAGCAGCTTTTAAACTAGATAATAGGGGAAAGCCGACAGTCGCCCAAGAGCGGATGGTTCGAAAGAATGTATCCTTGAAGGATACTACCAAAAGCAGAGAGGTTCCAAAAAAGAGTAAAGTAGCCCAAATGCCCTTGAGTATGGAGCAGACAGTGCTTAAAGATCCCAAATTACCCATGTCTACCAATAGCCAAATTAATATGAATAAAATACAGTCTCTAAAATGCTTGTATGCCAATGCTAGAAGTCTAAAAAATAAGATGGGAGAGTTAGAATATATAGCACTAAATGAGAGTTTAGATATGATTGGAATATCAGAGACATGGTGGAAGGAGGACAACAAGTGGGACACTGTGATACCTGGGTACAAACTATATCGTAATGACAGAGCTGATCAAATTGGTGGAGGGGTTGCGCTCTATGTTAGAGAGGGCATTGAGTCAGAAAGTTTTGCAGGGAACAAAATTTGCTGTAGAATCTCTATGGATTGAAATTCCATGCAAAAAGGAGAAAAAGTGGGGGTGTACTATCGATCACCTGGCCAGAATGAACAAATGGATGATGAAATGCTCAAAAAAATCAAGGAATCTAACAAAAGTTACAGCGCAGTAATAATAATGGGTGATTTCAATTACCCCGGTATTGACTGGGTCAGTGTCACGGCAGGATATGCTAGGGAGATAAAGTTCCTAGATGACATAAATGACTGCTTCTTGGAGCAGCTGGTTCATGAACCGACCAGAGGGGAAGCCATATTAGACCTAGTCCTTAGTGGAACACCAGATCTAGTGCATGGGGCCACTTGGCAATAGTGATCATAGCATGATCACCTTTGATTTAATTAGTGGAGGAGGGATAGTAAGGAAATCCACAGTACTACCTTTCAACTTTCGAAAGGGAGACTATGATAAAATGAGGAAAATAGTTAAGAAAAAACTAAAAGGAGCAGTTGCAAAGGTTAAAGACTTACATCAAGCTTGGGTGTTGTTGAAAAATACTATCTTGGAAGCCCAGACCAGCTGTATTCCATGCTTCAAGAAAAGTGGAAAGAAGTCCAAAAAACTGCCAGCATGATTTAAAGGTGAGGTCAGAGAGGCTGTTTTTGCCAAAAAAGCATCTTTCAGGAAATGGAAAAAAGAGCCAAATGACGAAACCTGGAAACAGCACAAGCACTGGCAAGTCAAATGCAAGGCATTGATAAAGCAGGCAAAGGGAGAATTTGAGAAGAAGCTTGATGCGGAAGCAAAAACATGAAATAAAGATTTTATCAAGTACATTCGTAGTAAAAAACCTGTGAGAGAGTCAGTTGATCCATTAGATGATAGAGGGGTTAAAGGGGCACTAAGCGGTAACAAGGCGATAGCGGAGAGACTGAATGAATTCTTTGCTTCGGTCTTTACTGAGGAAGATGTAGGGATGTTACCCATGACTGAAGTGGTATTTAAAGGTGCGGAAGAATTGAAGGAAATATCGATACATCGGGAAGATGTATTACAACTATTAGATAAACTGAAGAGTAGCAAATCACCTGGGCCGGATGGTATACATCCAAGGGTGTTGAAAGAACTGAAATATGAGATTGCAGACCTGCTATTAGTAATCTGTGAACTATCATTAAAATCATCTCTAATACCTGAAGATTGGAGGATTGCCAATGTAACACCAATTTTTAAAAAGGGTTCCAGGGGTGATCCGGGAAACTACAGACTGGTGAGCCTCACGTCAGTACCGGGAAAAATGGTAGAAACCATCATAAAGAATAAAATTACTCAGCATGTAGATAGTCATGGCCTAATGGGAGACAGCCAACATGGCTTTAGACAAGGAAGATCTTGTCTTACTAATCTGTTATGTTTTTTGGAAAGTGTGAATAAACAGGTGGACAAAGGTGAGTCGGTTGATATAGTGTATCTGGACTTTCAGAAAGCCTTTGACAAGGTCCCTCATCAGAGACGTTTGGCAAAACTAAAGAGTCATGGGATAGGAGGCAGTGTACTGCTGTGGATCAGGAACTGGTTAAAAGATAGAAAGCATAGGGTTGGGTTAAATGGCCAATTTTCCCAAATGGAGAAAGGTGAATAGTGGTGTACCCCCAGGGACTGTGCTGGGTCTGCTGCTTTTTGACATTTTCATAAATGACCTGGAAAGTGGAATAATGAGTGAGGTTATCAAATTTGCAGATGAGACAAAACTATTTAAAGTTGTTAAAACCCAAGAGGATTGTGGAAAATTGCAAGAGGATCTTGATAAATTGGAAGACTGGGCATCAAAATGGCAGATGAAATTTAATGTGGACAAGTGCAAAGTTATGCACCTAGGGAAGAACAACCCAAACTATGGTTACACGATGCAAGGTTACACATTAGGAACCACCACCCAGGAAAAAGATTTAGGCGTCATTGTGGATAACATGTTAAAACCCTCGGCCCAGTGTGCAGCGGCAGCCAAGAGAGCAAATAGAATGCTAGGTATCATAAGGAAAGGAATGGAAAATAAAATAAAAGATATTATAATGCCTCTATATCGTTCCATGGTGAGACTGCACCTTGAATATTATGTGCAATTTTGGTCGCCGTATGTTAAAAAGGATATAGCTTTATTAGAAAAGGTTCAGAGAAGAGCCACCAAAATGATAAAGGGGATGGAAGGATACTCCTATGAAGAAAGGCTAAAAAGGTTAGGTCTCTAACCTGGAAAAGATACAGCTGAGGGGAGATATGATAGAAGTCTATAAATTAATGAACGGAGTGGAACGGGTAAACGTAGATCAATTGTTTACCTTATCAGAATATAGAAAGACTAGGGGACATGCAATGAAGCTACAGGGTAAACTATTTAAGACTAATAAAAGAAAATATTTTTTCACTCAACGCGCAATCAAACTCTGGAATTTGTTACCGGAGGATGTAGTAAAGGCTGTTAGTGTAGCTGGGTTTAAAAAATGTTTGGACAAGTTCCTGGAGGAAAGGTCCCTAAACCATTATTAAGAAGAAACCCAGGATATCAGTGCTTGACCCAGTACAAGCATTGCGGAACCTGTGTCTTTTGGGGAAACTGCTAGGTACGTATGACCTAGACTGGCCACTGCTGGAAACAGGATACTGGGCTTGATGGACCTTGGTCTGACCCAGTATGGCATATCTCATGTTCTTATGCAAACAAATCTGATTGAGTTCTTTGACTGGGTGACCAGAGAACTAGATCAGGGGTATGTGATGGATGTCATCTACCTGGATTTCAGCAAAGCCTTTGATACTGTCCCTCATAGGAGGCTTATCAATAAACTCAGTAGTTTGGGGATGGGTCCCAAGGTGGTAAACTGGATCAGAAATTGGTTGACTGACAGACAACAGAAGGTGAAGGTAAATGGAGCTCACTTGGATGAAAGGAAGGTGATTAGCGGGTTGCCCAAGGGTTCAGTCCTGGGCCCGACACTGTTCATTGTATTTGTGAGTGATATAGCTGTAAGACTGAATGGAAAGGTCTGCCTTTTTGCAGATGACACGAAAATTTGCAACAGAGTGGACTCCCCCGAGGGAGTGATTAAAATGAGGAAAGATCTACAAAAGCTGGAAGAATGGTCTAATGCTTGGCAATTAAGATTTAATGCAAAGAAATGCAGTGTCATGCACTTGGGTAGCGGAAATCCAAGGGAAATATATGCGATAGGGGAAGAGAGGTTAGTGTGCACGTGGATCAGGAGAAAGACCTTGGGGTTTGATTATTTCTGTAGATCTCAAGGTGGCAATACAGTGCGACAAAGTGGTGGCAAAAGCCAGGAGGATGTTGGGCTGCATACAAAGAGGAATTACCAGCAGAAAGGAAGAGGTACTAATGCTACTGTATAAGTCACTGGTGAGGCCTCACTTGGAATACTGTGTTCAGTTTTGGAGACTGTATCTTGCAAAGAATGTAAAAAGAATGGAAACTGTTCAGAGGAAGGCGACCAAAATGATTTGGAGCCTGCGTCACAAGTTTTATGAGAAGAGACTTGAAGACCTAAATATGTACACTTTGGAGGAGAGGAGGGATAGGGGAGATATGATTCAGGCCCTTAAATACTTAAAGAGAAATAATCAACAAACAAACCTCTTCCAAAGACCGGGAAGCTGTAAAACTAGAGGGCATAACATGAAGCTGCAAGGTGGTAAATTGAAAGGAAATGTCAGGAAATACTTTTTCACTGAAAGGGTGGTGGATGCTTGGAATGCCCTCCCGATGGAAGTGGTGGGGGCAAACACAGTGACGGAATTCAAAATGGCATGGGACAGACACAGTGGATCCCTTTACAGCAACAGGCTAAAATCAAAATAAACCTAATACTGGGCAGACTGGATGGACCATGCTGGTCTTTATCTGCCTTCATTTACTATGTTACTATGTTACCTCAAGGAGTCATTAGTGGGATGGGAACAGCTGGGGGATGTAGAAAAACAATGGACAAAACTGAAAGAGGATATTTTAAGGGCAGCAAACCTTTTTGTTAGAAAGGTAAATACACATAAAAGGAAAAGGAGGCCACTTTGGTTCTCAAAAGAAGTAGCTGAAAAGGTGAAAAAAAGAGAATGGCTTTCATAAAATACAAGAGATCACAGAGAGAGGAAAACAAGTATCAATATTTGTAAAAAGATAAGCTAGGAAAGTTGTCAGGAAAGTAAAGATACAAAAAGAAGAAATAGTCGATGCAATAAAATGCAGGGATAAGATTTTTCAGATATGATAGTGAGAGGAGGAAGTGCAAAAGTGGTATTTCCAGACTCAAAGGTGAAGGGAAGAAATATGTAGAAGTTGATGAAGATAAAGTAGAATTGCTTAACAAATATGTTTGTTGTGTGTTCACAGATGAAGGGCCAGAAGAAGGTCCTCAAAAATAAGAGCAGAAGGGAAGGGGGATCTTGAATGATTTTCAGACAACTGTGTTTGTGAAGAACTAGCCAAACTAAAAGTAGACAAAGCGATGGGACTGGATGGGATACATCCGAAAATATTGAAGGAACTTTGTGAAGTTCTAGCAACAACACTGACTGACCTTTTCAATACTTCTTTAGAGTTGGGAATGGTGCTAGAGGACTGGAGAAAGGCACATGTGGTTCCTTTACACAAAAGCAGATGTACAGTAAGGATGAGGTTGAGAACTACAGACTGGTTAAGTCTGACCTCTGTGGTGAGTAATTTAATGGAAATGCCGCTAAAACAGAGGATAGTGAGGTATCTAGAGTCCAGCGGATTGCAGGATCTGAGGCAGCATGGGTTTACCAGAGGCAGATCTTGTCAGACAAATCTGATTGATTTCTTTGACTGGGTGTCCAGAGAGTTGTACCAAGGGAGAGCCCTAGATGTGGTGTACTTAGATTTCACTAAAGCCTTTGACCCCTAACCTCACAAGTGACTTTTAAATAAAATGAGCACCCAAGGAATTGACCCTAAAGTGACAGAATGGATTAGAAATTATTGAGTGGGAGGCGACAAAGTGTACAGGTAATTGGAGCTCATTCTGAGGAGAAGGATGTCACCGGTGGTGTACCGCAAGCATCTGTCCTTGGTCCGATTCTTTTTAACATCTTTGATAGTAATATTGCGGAAGAGCTGTCGGTTAACGTTTGCCTCTTTGCTGATGATACCAAAATCTGCAATAAAGTAGACACACAGAAAGGAGTAGATAACATGAGGAGGAATCTAACTAAGCTTGAAGAATTGTTGAGAATTTGTTAGCTGAGATTCAATGCTAAAAAATGCATGGTCATTCATTTGGGCTTCAAAAAATCAAGGAAGTGGTATAATGTAGTGGTGAAGTACTTCTGTCCATGAAAGAAGAGTGGGACCTAGGCGTGAATGTTTCTGATGATCTTAAAAGTGGCTAAACAGGTAGAAAAGGCGACGGCAAAAGCCAGAAGGATGCTTGGGTGGATAGGAAGAGGAATGGCCAGCAGAAAAAAAGGAAGTGATAATGCCTCTGTATAAGTCTCTGGTGCTGCCTCGTTTGGCTTATTGTGTGCAGTTCTGGAGACCACACCTTCAAAAGGATATAAACTGGATTGAATCATGCAGAGGGTGGCTACTAAAATGGTCAGTGATCTTCGTTATAAACCATGTTGGGACAGACTTAAAGATCTTGATGTCCAGAGAGGTATGCTGTCTCTGCCTGGTGCCAAAATCCAAGATGTTATGGAGAGTTTGCCGAGACTCATCAAGCCCTCTGACTATTACCCAATGTTGCTAATCCATGTTGGAACAAATGATACTGCCAGGTATCCCTCGGAACGTATCAAAAGTGACTTCATGGCTCTGGGACAGAGGGTGAAGCAGTTAGGTGCACAGGTGGTGTTCTCTTCAATCCTCCTTGCTGAGGGTAAAGGCCAAGGTAGAGAGGCTCACATCCTGGAGATGAATGTATGGCTGCATGGATGGTGTCATCAAGAGCATTTTGGTTTCCTAGACCATGGGATGCTGTTCCAAGGGTTGCAGATTAGAGATGGCATCCATCTGTCCAAGAAAGGTCAACACATCTTTGGTAGTAGACTGGCTAATCTATTGAAGAGGGCTTTAAACTAGATTCATTGGGGATGGGTGAAGAAAGCCCCCAGGTAGGTGATACATTAAATACCTTTCTGGAAATGGGTAACAGGGGTAGCATATGGAAAACAGTGTGTATAAATGTCCGTAGTATGGGAAATAAGATCCCTGATGTTGAAGCTTTGGTGGGAGTGGCTGACGTGGATTTAGTGGCAGTTACAGAAACATGGTTCACAGAAAACCATGATTAGGATGTAATTATACCTGGCTATACTTTATTCAGAAAGGACAGGGTCGGAAGAAGGGGAGGAGGAGTGGCACTATGTGTAAAAACTACAATTAAAGCTTTGGAATTAGAGCTTAAAAGGGAGAGAGGAGGCATTGTGGGATAAACTAGAAAGAGGGAAAGAGAAATCTATTTGCATTGGTGGGATATACAGACCTCCCTCACAAGAGGAAGAGGTGGACAGAGAGTTAATTGAAGACATACGCCGTATTGCTAGGAAAAGGGAAGTGCTACTGATAGGAGATTTCAATATGCCAGATGTTGATTGGCACATTCCTGCTGCAGTATCATCTAGAAGTAAAGAGATCCTGGATTCTCTACAGGGAGAACCTATTCAGGCAATTGGTAACAGACCTCACACGTGAAGGGGCCATACTGGACTTGGTGCTTACCAATGGTGAAAGTGTTTCTGATGTTGTAGTGGGAGATCATTTTGCATCCAGTGATCACCAGATGGTGTGGTTCAGTATTAAGACTAGGGCTGTTAGAATCCATTCAAAGGTGAGGATCTTAGACTTTAGGAAGTCTAACTTTGCCAAGATGGGCCAATACCTCTGGGAGTCGTTAGTGGGATGGGAACAGCTGGGGGATGTAGAAAAACAGTGGACAAAACTGAAAAGGGATATTTTAAGGGCAAACAGCCTTTTTGTTAAAATGGTAAATAAAAGGAAAAGGAGACCGCTATGGCTTTCGAAAGAAGTAGATGAAAAAGTGAAGAAAAAGAGGGAGGCCTTCATGAAATACAAGAGATCACAGAGAGAGTAAGACATATTTGGAAAAACTTAGAGAAGCTGGCAAAGTAGTCAGGAAAGCAAAGATTCAAAAGGAGGAGGAAATAGCCAATGCAATAAAATGCGGGGATAAGATATTTTTCAGATATGTTAGTGAGAAGAGGAAGGGCAAAGTGGTATTGTCAGACCCAAGGGTGCAGGGGAGGAATATGTAGAAACTGATAAGGATAAAGCGGAATTGCTAAACAAGTATTTCTGTTCTGTGTTCACAGATGAAGAATCAGGAGCAGGACCTCAGAAAACACCCACAAACAGGAACAGAAGCGAGGGACATCATGAACAATTTTCAGAAGACTGTGTTCGTGAGAAACTAGCTCAACTTAATGTAGACAAAGCGATGGGACCGGATGGGATACACCCTAGAATACTGAGGGAACTTGGGGACGTTCTAGCAGCTCCACTGACTGACCTTTTCAATGCCTCATTGGAGTCAGGAGTGGTGCCAAAGGACTGGAGAGAGGCTCATGTGGTGCCTTTACACAAAAGCGGAAGTAAGGATGTGGTTGAAAACTACAGGCTGGTTAGTTTAACTTCGGTGGCGAGTAAATTATTGGAAACGCTGCTGAAAGAGAAAATAGTGAGGTTTCTGAAGTCCAGAGGATTACAGGATCCGAGGCAGCATGGATTCACCAGAGGCAGGTTTTGTCAGACAAATCTGATTGATTTCTTTAACTGGGTGACCAGGGAGTTGGACCGAGGGAGAGCCCTAGATGTGGTGTATTTAGGTTTCAGTAAAGCCTTTGACACTGTTCCTCACAGGCGACTTATAAACAAACTGAGCACCATAGGGATGGACCATAAAGTTACTGCTTGGGTTAGAAATTGGTTGGGTGGAAGGCGACAAAGAGTACAGGTAAATGGAGCTCACTTTGAGGAGAAGGATGTTACCAGTGGTGTGCCCCAGGGATTTGTCCTTGGTCCGATTCTTTTAAACATCTTTGTTAGTGATATAGCAGATGGGCTGTCGGGTAAGGTTTGCCTCTTTGCGGATGATACCAAAATCTGCAATAGAGTAGACACCAAGGAAGGTGTAGATAACATGAGGAGGGATCTAGCTAAGCTTGAAGAATGGTCTAGAATTTGGCAGCTAGGATTTAATGTTAAAAAATGTAAGGTCATGCATTTGGGCTGCAGCAATCCACGGGAGCAATATAGTATAGGGGGTGAAGTACTTTTGTCCACTAAAGAAGAGCGGGACCTAGGCGTGGTTGTGTCTGATGATCTTAAAGTAGCTAAACAGGTAGAAAAGGCGACGGCAAAAGCTAGAAGGATGCTTGGGTGCATACGGAGAGGAATGGCCAGCAGAATAAAGGAGGAGACAGTGCCTCTGTATAAGTCTTTGGTGCGACCTCATTTGGAGTATAGTGTGCAATTCTGGAGACCGCACCTTCAAAAGGATGTGAACAGGATGGAGTCGGTGCAGAGGGTTGCTACTAAAATGATTAGTGGTCTTCATTATAAAGCATATGAGGACAGACTTAAGGATCTTAATATGTACACCTTAGCGGAAAGGCGGGATAGAGGTGATATGATTGAGATGTTTAAATACCTCCGTGGCATAAATGTTCAGGGAGAGAGCCTCTTTCAATTGAAAGCAAGTTCTGCTACGAGGGGACATGGGATGAGGGTGAAGGGAGATAGATTCAGGAGTGATATGTGGAAATATTTCTTTATGGAGAGAGTAGTGGATCCGTGGAATAGTCTCCCAGTGGAGGTGGCAGAGGTGAGGACAGTAACTGATTTCAAAAAAGCATGGGACAAACACAGAGGATCTCTAAAGGTAAAAAGGGGACTGTTGTAGTTGTTGATATGGAAGGACAGACTAGATAGGCCAGGTGGTCTTTTTCTGTTGTTATATTTCTATGTTTCTATCTTAATTTGTATACGTTAGAGGAAAGGCGGGATAGAGGAGATAGGATAGAGATGTTTAAATACCTCCATGGCATAAATGCACAAGAGGAGAGCGTCTTTCAATTGAAAGTAAGCTCTGCAACGAGGGAACAAAGGATGAGGGTGGAAGGGGATAGACTCAGCAGTAATATGCGGAAATATTTCTTTACGGAAAGAATGGTAGATGCAGGGAATAGTTTCCCAGTGGAGGTGGTAGACATGAGGACAGTATCTGAATTCAAGAAAGCTTGCGACAAACACAAAAGATCTCTAAGGGAAAAAAAGGGACTACAGTAGTTGATATGGAAGGGCAGACTAGATAGACCATATTGTCTTTTTCTGCTGTTATGTTTGTATGTTTGAAAGAGGCCATGGGAAATTCGGAAGGAGATGAGTGAAAGGAGGAAGGCAATTACAGATCATGGGTATATGGTGATGGGGAGTGGGTGAAAAGCAGAATGGGAATTAATGGCTAGCAAAGGAGTGAGACAGGAATTGGAATAACTGTAAAGATGTGCTGGACCGGAGGTTAGAGAAGTAGATGAAAAGTTGATAGTTGAAAAGTCAAAAGGGGATTGAGGACGGAGGGGTGAAATTTGAAAAAGGAATAAAGAAAGAAATAGAGGAACAAGCAAAAGGAGAAAGATCAATATGTTAAAGGCAGATGTAGAGAGAGAACGGAACAAAATAGAAAAGAAGAAAGGACAAATGGACAGCAAACAATGGAGAGCTAGCAGAAGACACAAAGAAAGCAGAAGAAAGCTCCTGGGGCAATTGTGACTGAAAAATAAAATGCTTAAACAAAAGGTATAAAAAAAAACTACGCAGGGAGTGCAGCGTGTGAACCAAAAAAAAAAACAAAGGCAAATCAATCCGTAGAGACAGCAACAACCCCAACCACACCCTGCCAATGTCCAGCCAGGACCCACACAGACCCCATCCTTTCCTTCCCTCCCCTACCTGCACAAGCACCACCAGGGAAATGTGACAGACATCTCTCAGAACGCATGAAAACAGAAGGCAGCGTGAAACCGACCGTGTCCAAATGCCTTAAGTCCATCCCACCCCAGTGGTCGCCGATCTATGTACCACTGAGTTCTTCCCCTGTGCCTCTCTGGCTAGTTAAGCAAAGTCACTGTGGGTCCCTGGGACAAAGCGGCAAACCCTCCTGCCAAAACCCTCAGGAAAACCTCCTGCCAAACCCTTTGGGAAAACCTTCCCAAAACCTGTCGGGAAGGTATACCATACCATCCTGGGGGACCCACAGTGACTTTGCTTAACTGGCCAGAAAGACACCGGGGGGGGGGGGGAGGAAAGGGGGGGCATTTGGACACAGTCGGTTTTACGCTGTCCTCTGGTTTCTTGCATTTAGAAAGATATCAGTCAGGTTACCCTGGCGGGTCATGCTGTTGCAGGTAGGGGGAAGAAAAGAAAGGGGGGGCTGTGTGGGTCCTGGCTGGATATTGGCAGGGTGCTTGGGGTTGTTGCTGTCTCTCTGTGCAGGTTGGTTTGCCTTTGGTTTGCATGCAGCACTCACTGCGGAGGGATTTACAATCGCACTGTATTTTAAATTTATTAACTGGAATATGTCAACTCTGGGAAATGTGCATCGCTAACATCTTTGCGTTTTGTTTAGTACAAGAAGAAATCAATTTATAATTTTTTTCTCCAGTGTTGTACATTCCAAGTTTGACTTTTGGGAGTCACAGTTTAATTATTGTCTTCATATTTCTAGATTGTAATCCGTTGTTCTGTGTTTGGTGACAGTTTATATTTTGTGTGTGTGACCGAGCTGTGGTATTTTGTTCATGTACTTTCTATGTGACAGTCCCACTTATTCTTTTTTCCCAGTAGAAGATGTATTGATTTTCTCCGAGATGGTAGTAATGATATGTCGGGTTTGCTATGGGTTCTAAATAAGTAGTACTTCCTAATGTGCATGGCAGTTTGCACTAGAGGATAGTAATGCAGAAATCTGGTAGTCTTCCTTTATCCTCACTGTCCATGCAAGTGGTACTGAGACACTCATTAAGAGGCATGTTCACAAAAGTCAATGTACACTAAGTGCAGCAGCACCCATTTATTTCTATTGGCGCAGTAGTACTTACCGCATATTAATGTACAGTAAACAAGCCCCTAAGTCATTGTTGGAACAAAGAGGCTTGTGAAGAACTCATTTGAATGCAGCCTAAAATTTTAGATGGGCAAAAAATACATGTTAAAATAAAATAAATTCAATCTATGCAATGAGGCTCAGTGGATATATAGTAACATGATGACAGATACAGACCAGCACGGTCCATCTAGTCTGCCCAGCAAGGTGGCAGGCGTAGGTGCACCTGCCACTCCATGCAGGTCACCCCTCCCCATGCCTTTGCTGAGGGGTGTACCCACCACTACGTGCAGGTTATGCCTATTTGTTGAGATATAAGAGATAGTTACGTTTGTTTTGATTTTAACCTGTAGCTATGAAGGGATCCACTGTGTCTGTCCCATTTTGAATTCTGTCACTGTATTTGCTCCCACCACTTCCATCGGCAGGGTATTCCAAGCATCCACCACCCTTTCAGTGTAAATGAAATGGTGGTGGATACAAATGAGGCCCCACAATGAGTCTCCACACATGGCCCTGCATCACACTTGGAACACCCCTGGGCACAGTTTGGGTGGAGCTGGGGCAGAATTTCTATGTATGCATGTATTTTATAAAAACAAACTTGTGTACATGCACATATTTATACCTTCTTTGGAGTAGATGTAAATTTCTGCAAGAACATTCGTACTACTAGGGATACTTCTGAGAGACTATTTTATAAAGACACATAGATGTCGTCGTTACATTTATAAAACAGAGGCTTCTTTGGCAATTTTATTACATTGCAGCCCTTTTATGATACTAGCCCCGAATTATCATAAATATAAGGGTAGAATAGTTTCAGAGATGCAGAACTTTAAACTACTAGGACTAGATGGCTAAGGTTGAATGATTTATAGAACTGGCTTGCAAAATGCAATGTGTGCCTTCGAGTCAATGCTGACTCCTAGCAACCCAGCAGCTCCTATATAAATGTATGTATTTGTTATTTGGATTAGAGCAAGACAAGTTAAATTCAGATATGCTAGATATTTATGATAGCCCTCTTCTCACATGGATGGGCCAAGCTCTGATCTGCATCAGAAAGTCTTCTAGTTCCCCCTTAGCTTTGCTGCAGCCTTCACAGTAGTGCTCAAAAAATTCTACATACGCATCTGACAAAGACCTTCAGTCAGAGGAAGGGTTCCTGGTTACTCTGAAGTCTTTCAGCAACAGTTTGTTTTCCATTACTAAGGAGTTCAAATAGTAGTGGGCCCCCTGATAAAATGTATCAACTAGGTGTAAAGTCTGAGGTCTAGGAGCTGGTGGGAGCATAGAGATAATTTCACAAGAGACTGTTAGAGGAAGGGAGAGGAGATGCTGTTAACGCAGAATAAGCTGAGAGAGGGGAAGAAATATTTTTGTGAGTAGAGCTATAGAAGAGAGTTACAAATCTAGGGAAAGTGCAACCATCTGGAACTTCCTGTGTGGCCACACTACCTCCTTTCTAGTAGAACTAACCTGTCTAGAGCTTCCCCTTTCAAAAGACTGGTTTGTCAAGACATTAAACCATATGGGGATGGGCATGAAGCACATTGAAGAAAAATATGATAGAATGTATGAATGGATTTTATTTCACTACTACTACTACTGCTACTACTACTGAGCAACTGAGCATTTGAATAGCGCTATAAGACTATGTAGCGCTGCACAAACATGTAAGAGACCGTCCCTGCTCCTCAGAGCTTACAGTCTATTCAAGACAGACAACACAGTAGGTGTAGACATGGGATACATATAGGGAGAATGGTAAGGAAACACAAAGGAGATCAGGTGAGTCAAGATCTGAAAGTGGCAGCGAAGAGGAGAGTTTTTAGTCTGGATTTGAAAGGGGCCAGAGAAGGTCCCTGATGTACAGAGTACAGAGAAAAAAATTAATTTTTTTATTTTGGTGACTAGAAACAGGACTATTCCAAGCTATAAATGTGCCCTGTGTGACTAACTAATCTGGTGCCCCCCAGCCACGTTCAGTAACTCGCTCATTTTGAGTTTCCTGGAAACCCAGTGATGATATCAGTGCCACCTCATGTGCTTGCAACTGCTCGCACAGCCCTTGGAACGATCCAGACCAGAAATCAGGGCTACATCTTTCAACCTTGGCACTCACCATTCTCTACTCTTTGAATAGTATCCACAATAATCTAAAGGACACGCCACTTCATGAAAGCTAGATAATTTTAATCAACAAATTTTGTGGATACATATGGCTACAGCATATGTGGGAAACTTACATTTAACAGTCTAATACAAAATACCTAATGAATCCGAATCACTTTTATTTATTTAACAATTTTTCTATATCACCTTTTCATTCAATCAAGGCGGTTTGCAAAAACATCAACTTATTCAAAGAACTAGCAAACATCAGGGCGTTTACAATAGAAACATAGAAATATGGCAACAGAAAAAGACCACGTGCCCTCTGCCAACAAGGAGACAGTGTCCAAATCAAGGTTCAAGGCAAAAGGGAAACAGAAACAGGAAAAGCTCTGCTCTTCTTCATCCAGATCCACCTCTGCTGGTAAGATGTATGCTGATGCCACCGAGTGCACCATACACATATGGCCTTCAGTGGGTGGTGTTATAACTTGCAATTCTGCCTCGTCCTTTCAACCACTGTAATGGGCCCTTTGCACCACTCAGTATGGTGTTTACATGGGTTTCAGACAGTCAACTCCCACTCAATAACATCAAAACAGCCACTGGGGACACATTTGCCACCATGACTGTGCTGCATCTGACCCAGCTGCCTGTGTGTGAGTCATGTGGAAGGCATGCACTCAAGCTGACAGCACTTATTTAGTTGCTCTCAGTCACTACTATGTGGCTGATGACACATGTGGTGGACCCTTGAGGCATGCAGTAGGCCTATAGTGTTAGGCAAGCTGATGTGATGAACAAGTGTAGGCCTTTCATTCCATCACAGCTGTCATTCCTGGTGGCATGTGGGGACTGCCATATGGCTCATTTACCTGCATCTGCTGTGATCTCCTCTTGGAGGTGTGGTATCAGCTCAGGTCTCTGCCAGTGTATGATCCTCAAGCTGCACTTCATTCCTCGTGTCTGGCATACCCTAAACTCATTATGGAAGAGAGGTTAAGGATCAGATTTGCACCCTTTTTGTGCCCACATTTTATTTATTTATTTAGTGGTTTACCTAATAGCATGGTCACATATACAGCTGCTTCCAGTTGACCTATGCACCCTAACAGGAGTGGCATGTGCATTAATTCTCAGTGGGCAATTCATCATATTTGTCAGTTGTTACACCTTTGTGTAGCCTGTACCAGGGTTCACACACCAGTGTCAAGTAGTGCTCACAGATCAGGCCATGTACAAGTGAGAGAATGCTTTCAGAACCTGTGACAGTTGTTCAGATCTTGGTCCCTAAGCATCATCTTATCCAATAACAAATAACCAACCCCTATACCTCCATGCAATGGATTTATCATCGGCCATGATTTTCCTGAACTTCATATCATAGTTTAACCATGCCCACCTTCTCAATAGTGCTTATGTGTATCAGTGATGGTAATGAGATATCTGACTAAATATGGGCTTAACTTGAGATCACTCTCCATTATAACATTCATAAATATATGGAACATAGAAACCCAGTTACTGATGCATTTATAAATACGTGGCTTTTTGTCCTCATTTGAGTCCCTTACCTTCTCTTTTTATGTACTATCTTCCTCTTGATCTTTTATTAGCAGTGAAAAGATCTCAATATATTCCTCTCTCTAGATCTTCAATTTTTGGAGTACACCCTTGGTCAGTTATTCCCTGTGCATAATGAGGGTAATTTTATGCACTCCGTGCAGGCAACATGCATTCTAATGTGCATATTTGGGGCCTATTTCATGTGCATATTTTACATTATAAAATACAGATATACTAATGCACCAGAACCTATCAGGCAGCTAAGCCTGCATAACTGCATGCAACTAAACTGGCAAAGAAACATGCATAGGTTTAATATTCTATAACCTACACACATGAATTAGGACCCTGTATAAATGATTGTTAAATAAATAAATAAATAAATAAGTGCTGCCACCGTGCACGTTGCTATGGACATAGCATACAATGGGACTTACACATGTGCTTACAGAATAGTGACCACAGAAAATGCTCTTGCAAGTGCCCATTCATGTGCAGAAGACTTTGACAATAACTTATGTTCATTTCTAGTATGTAACTGTCCACATGCACTATAATTAGCTCCATTGCGTCATCCTGGACTACTACCACTTGCACAGATTTCTGCTTGACCCTACTCACAGATGCCTCTTCTCTAGCTAGCAACTTATTTCTGTTCCCATCATCATTGTAGGACCATACAGTGCAACATCCTCTCTCTTTTTTAAGGACCTTTTCTTCTTAAAGGCTTTTGGTGCCATCTGCACCTCATCACTATCAGTGACAACTGTGGTGCAGCCATAGACCTATGCCAAGGAAAGTAGTGTTGAACTTGTGCATGATGCAGAGGCTGCAGGATCTGAAGCATCTCTCACCTGTTCCCTTCTGCATGATTCTTGGTACAGATCACCATCTGTGGCACCACAGGTTGTTGCTTGACCAAGCCAGCCCCATGCTCTTTGATTTGATGTTAAAGCTCCTGGACCAATTCCTCAATATCTCATGGATCCGCTTCATCTAACTTTCTCATCCTCTTTCTTGGTAGCAGCACTTCTGAGTGTTTTGCCTCTTGTAGTTCTGGTTGTCACAGTTCTTTTTCCTCTTACCTGTGCACCTGCAGACTTCTTTGGCGATATGATGTAAGAACCTGCTATATGCGAAATGGATTAGTCATTAGCTACATAATATACCAAAGTGCAAAGACTGTGATATCTGGAACTCCCTGTATCGCATGTAGGTGAGGTTTCTCCTTTGGCATAGTTTCCCTTGTCATTCACCTGGGAATGATCCGATACAAATCACTCAGCATATAACATTAATAAGCATCAGCATGCCAATGCAAAGGTATCCCTGCCTTTCCTAGATTCCTTCTCTATCCATTATTGGCCCTTAATCAAGATGGCATCCCTCAACCTCATAGTAGTTCCCTAAGGAAGTTGACTGCTGTCTGCATTCCTAACAGGATCTCCATTGCAATCAAGGTAATACAGTGTGGCTTTTAAATACAAGCTCTATGCCTGAGAGTTCTTAAAGGGGTTTTGGTCTTCATTTATAATGACTAATTCTTTTTCTGGTGCTGTATTGCAAAAAAGGGGAATTTTCTGTGGTGTTGGGTAAAGCTCTGTTGTTAGAGTTCATTGTTTCTTTTTTTTTTCCAGTTTTACATTCAAAGCAAGTTCTTTGAACTCAATGACCTCATCAGGTGTTAGATTCCTCTCCTACCCACCTCAGCTCCCACTTAACCCATGTGAGAAACCTTACTATATAGGGGAACTCCCCACTTAATTTGACAAACAATTTACCCTTTTTCAAGGTGCTTTGATTAGGTAATTTTACAAAGGGAACACATTAATCTGTATTCTTCAGCTCCATATCATAATTTACTAATATAAAGTAATAACTGTCTTGCAAGGAAGTGGGGCTACAAACAGGGACATAAAATAGAGCTATTAAAACACATGTAAAAGAGGTTAACTGCTTTTTCTCTTAAAGGGCAGCTGAGGAAAAGTTAGGGATTTTGATAGGTCTCTCTCGTTTACTAAAACAGATACCAAAGCTCCACCAACTGAACGATGGCTGGGAAAATTCATATTTCCAAAGCTTGTGGTAAGGAGGCCTATCTGGAGTCTGGGGGAGGACAAAGACAGAGAATTCACCCTAGTAAAGGGCCCCCCTTTCACCAAATCAGGGTAGGAAGGCCATAAACACCTCCAGGAATCAGAAAACATCCACGTGGCCAACATTTCATGCTCCCCCTAGTGGAATGAAGGGGAGAGGATACAGGGTCCAGAACCCCTTAGGCAGTGAATGCTCCAAGCACTCAGGTGCCTGAAGTCAGGCTGATTGCAGTTACCTGAGTAGGGAGGAGTTGGAGCTACAGCCCTGGAAGTATAAACCTAGGCCAGAGTATGAGAGAGGGGAGGAGGAAGCCAGATTGCCACGAGCCGAGGCACAGCTGCAAGCAAGGGAAGCTTGACTGGTGCTGAGCAGAGCAGAGGAACTGAGCTTCCAAGAGAGGAGAGTGCTAATTGGCATATAGCACGTCTGCAGGAGAGTTTGTAGCCAGGAATAGGAGACACTCCAAGATTCCCCGGGAAGCTGGTGGCTGAGCACAGTGAGCAGGATGGGGAGTCAGAGCCTATGCAGCTGGGAGAGCCTGAGGTGAAGCTGAATGAGGAGGACACTCCCATGGACTGTTCTTTGTGACAAGCTTTAAACCTGAGGAACAGGGAGAAAACAAGCCAGTCTTGAGAGAGAGTTTGCCAGGAAAAGAAACCCATAGTCCACAGGCTGAGTGGCCGTGAGTCCCTCGTGTTGGTAAAGGGAAAGGTCACAGGGACTAAAGAGCAAGCCTGGAAACTGGGATAAGCTTGTTAAATTTTCTGCTGCTGGAACAAGGACACTGGGGTAAGAAAGTATCTAATTATAATGAAGCTTTCTTGTGCCCTGAGTTATATTTCTTGCTTGAAGGTTTTGAAGCTGAGAGAAGCTATACTATCACGGACAGTGAAAGTGATTTTTTTTTGTGCTTTACCCAGTAAGGCTAAAAAGGGAATTATCCTTGCTGTTAAAGACTGTGTATCCTGAACTATGGAGAACCTTTAAACAGACATTTTTGGGTTTGGGTTTGTTTTTGGAGCGTGCTCTGCTTCACAGAATCCCGGAGCAAATATCCTGTACGTGGTATGAACGAACCTTTATGTATAAAATAGATTTCTGTCATTTGCCTTACCCCTTGGAGCCCAACTACAGCTTTCTGTTTGATGCACACATACAGCCAGCAGAAAGTTCCTCTAAAAACCACGCCCCTCTAAGCTAGAGGCGAGTGGTGGTGGCGTGACAGTGGCGTAGTTGTGTGGATTTTCTACCACTCAGGATTTCTAACATCCAGGATATACACTTACAAGAGTGATAGCACAGAAGGTTGGCGGAAAAGACAAATTTTTTGTTCTTCGAGAGTCAACACATGAGCAAGGTATCGCCGGAGATGGATCCAAAAGAGCTGGTGCAATGGATGGCCACTCAATTTCAATGCCAGCAGGAGTTGGCCCAGCTAGCACAAGAGAATGCAGCAGCGGCTATGAGAGAGCAGCAAAAGCCTGTCCTGGACTTAGTGGAAGCCCTTATTACTACCCAGAGGCAAGGAAGTGGAGGAACACTAATCCTGGATTGACCAGTGATGCCGCAAATGGACAATCTAGCAGGTCCACACACCAGCGGGGCGTTTAATTTTGGAAAGCTTTCTCCCGATGATGACATAGATGACTTCTTGGAGTCATTTGAGAGGGTGGCTCAAGCTGTGGGTTGGCCAGATAGCCAGTGGGCAGTGCGATTGGCAACCTCCTTAATAGGAGTAGCACTAGCCGCATATAGGGCTATGCCAGCTGCCCAGGCCATGGATTATAATGCTGTGAAAAATGCAATTAGAGACCGATTAGGGTTAACAAAAATGTATCACCGTATGTTTAGTCTTAACGGCCAGAGAAACACCTAAGGCCTTAAGCCAGAGAATTCGAGGTTTAGCTTTAAAGTGGCTAGCCCCGGAAGGGAAAACTATGGATACGGTGGTGGATATGGTGATATTGGAGCAATTTATGGCTGCAGTACCAAAAAGGGTACAATCTTTTCTGATTCAGCAAAACTGCCAGAGCACAGGAGAGGCAACCCTTTTGGCGGAGCGCTACATGGAAGCTGAATTGGCATTTCTCCCAAAGGCTGTGCACCAAGGTGCTGGAACAGCCTCCCTCAAGGCATCCGTGCAACCCCAGACCTATTGCAGTTCAGAAAGGCCTTGAAACACCACCTCTTCCTCCTGTATTACCCAGTAACCAATGCAGACACTGCAACCACCTCACAGACCACCCAAAACCCCCAAGATTGAAACCAAAAGAGATCGCGATTATGGTATAAATTGTAAATAGTTACCCCTGTTATCCAAGTTGTATTACCTGTTCAACTGTAAACACAAAGTACCATCGGAAATGTGTAATTTCATTGTTCATTGTAAACCGCACTGATGCTGAATAGCGCGGTATAGAAGAGACTATAAATAAATAAATAAATAAATAAAATAAATAAATAAATAAGGCGGGCCCTCCAAAAGTAGGGGCAGAGACCAGTTTTGATTTATCAGAAAAGAAACAGGGAAATAATGCAAAATGTATGAAAACTTGTGTGTCTGCTCAAGAGGGTAAGTGGGCTAAGAAAAAATGTTATCGTTGTGGGGAGATGGGACACCTGCAGAGGGGATGCAAAGCCCGCATTGGGTTAACTGGTACCAACGTGAAACATCTAGGAGAGGGATTTATCTTAAATGTTAATATACAGGGGGTCACTACCCATGCTCTGCTCGACTCTGGGGCCGACCAAAACATGGTGTCACGAAAGCTTTAGCAGGCAATTGAGGCCCAGGATGAGTCTTGCCAGAGGAAGCCAGAAGGGCAGGTCCAAATTAGGTGCATTCATGGTGCTGCCTCTTTCTACCCTGTGTACAAAGTAGTGATAAAAGGATTGGGGGCGCAGAAAGAAGTTCTTGTGGCAGTGGTTCCAAAACTACCCTATGATTTAGTATTGGGAAGGGATTGGCCCCAATTTAGGGAAGGATTAGAGAAAGGCCTTGGGAGAAAAGGGGATGGGATGATGACGATGGTCCCTGGCCCTCTTTTTGAGAACCCCCGAAAGCCAAGTGAGAACCCAGGGAAAGAACCCCTGGGAGGTGTTGCTCCCCTTAAACAGAAGTTTATATTAAGATTTTGTAAGGTATCCGAGAAGGCCCAGGCTCCCAGGAGGGCGTCCCCGCAAGCCGCAGGATATGATTTATGCAGCGCCGAAGATCGGGTGATACCCAGCTGTGGAAAAGGCTCTCATTGATACCGGCCTTCAGATGGAGATGCCCGTAGGATGTTATGGTCGGATAGCACCACGATCGGGTCTGGCTCTGAAATATTTCCTGGACGTCGGGGTTGGGGTGATTGACAATGATTATAGAGAGAGTGTAAAGATATTGCTGTTTAATTTTGGCAATGAAGACTACCATGTGAAGGTGGGAGACCGGATTTCCCAGCTGCTGTGCGAGAGAGTGGGGTTTCCCCTACTGGAAGAAGTCCCCATGTTTTCTCCTACGGAACGAGAAGCCTCTGGATTTGGTTCCTCCGGAGGGGCCGGGATGAAAAGCCTGACAGCCACCTGCGGAGAGAGAATGGAGGAGACTGAGAAGGATGATCTAGGACCTCAAGTGGCAGACTGCAGGAAGAACCTGGAGCCCCAAGTGGAGGAAGAACTATCGTTGGTCCACAGACGGGATCTGGCTCGACTATTGGAGAGGTTCCCAGATGTACTGACCCCAATCCCGGGTGAAACCCGACTGGTGGTGCATGAGATCCTGACGCCACCAGGGAAGGTGGTCAGACAACGACCCTACCGCCTACCAGAAGCTAAAAAGCAGGAGGTCGTGGCACAGGTGCGCGAGATGTTGGCGATGGGTGTCATTGAAGAATCAAGGAGTCCGTGGTGCAGTCCCATTGTTCTGGTTCCAAAACCGGATGGTACATTACGTTTCTGTATAGATTTCAGACAGGTGAATGCCATCTCGGTATTTGACGCTTACCCGATGCCCTATATCGAGGAGCTTTTGGACCGCTTGAGGCAGGCTCAGTTTTTGACCACCCTAGAAATGACGAAGGGGTACTGGCAGATTCCGTTGACTAGGGAATCTCGGCCGAAGACTGCCTTCAGCACCCCGATTGGGCTATTCCAGTTTAAGAGGATGCCCTTTATCCTTCACGGCGCCGCGGCAACTTGCCAGAGACTGGTGGATCAAGTCC
Organism: Ichthyophis bannanicus; assembly: GCA_033557465.1. Taxonomy (NCBI): domain Eukaryota; kingdom Metazoa; phylum Chordata; class Amphibia; order Gymnophiona; family Ichthyophiidae; genus Ichthyophis; species Ichthyophis bannanicus. Next base: position 391,507,806 of record CM066036.1, read on the forward strand.
TGCGTCCGCATCAAGAATATGCTTTCGCATATATGGATGACATTATTATCCACAGTTGCAGTTGGGTAGAACATATCCCGAGGGTTGAAGCCATCCTGCGATCTATGAAGCAGGCGGGCCTCACCCTGAACCCGAGCAAGTGTGCCTTCGCCAAGCGAGAAGTGAAATACCTGGGGCATATGGTAGGACGAGGAAGGATTAAGCCCTTGATTGACAAAGTGGACAGCATCAAGAACTTTCCACGTCCCACAACAAAGAAGCAAGTAAGAAGTTTTCTAGGCCTTTTTGGCTATTACAGGAGGTTCCTGTCATGCTTTGCGGAGGAAAGCTCCATCTTCACAGACATGTTAAAAAAGAATTGCCCAAATCAACTCCGTTGGACCCCGGAGGCGGAGAGGGCTTTCACCAGATTAAAAGGGCGGCTATGCACGGCCACAGTATTACGCGGGGTGGATTTCACGCAGCCCTTCATTGTGCAGACGGATGCCTCAGAGATAGGCTTAGGGGCAGTCTTGTCCCAAAAGCATGAAGGAAATGAGTATCCTGTGATGTTCCTTAGTAGGAAGTTGTCCTCGGTAGAGCAAAACTACTCTATGATTGAGAAAGAGTGCCTCGCCATCAAATGGGCAATAGAGACCCTCCGGTTCTACCTCACCGGATGAAAATTCCTGCTAGTTACCGATCACGCACCCTTGAAGTGGCTCCAACAGATGAAGAACCACAATGCACGATTAACCAGATGGTACATGGTTCTGCAAGCTTTTGATTTTAAGGTAGAGCATCGGGCAGGGAAGCTACACCACAATGCAGATGCCCTATCCAGGATTACGGACTGTTCGGAGGAGCTTCAACAACCTCCGCCAGTCCGTAATATCTTAAGTAGGGGGGTATGTGGTAAGGAGGCCTATCCGGAGTCTGGGGGAGGACAAAGAGACAGGGAATTCACCCTAGTAAAGGGCCCTCTTTTACCAAATCAGGGTAGGAAAGCCATAAACACCTCCAGGAATCAGAAATCTTCCACATGGCCAACATTTCACGCTCCCCCTAGTGGAATGAAGGGGAGAGGATACAGGGTCCAGAACCCCTTAGGCAGTGAATGCTCCAAGCACTCAGGTGTCCGAAGTCAGGCTGATTGCTGTCACCTGAGTAAGGAGGAGTTGGAGCTAGAGCCCTGGAAGTATAAACCTAGGCCAGAGTATGAGAAAGGGGAGGAGGAAAAGCAGGAAGCCAGACTGCCACGAGCCGAGGCACAGCTGCAAGCAAGGGAAGCTTGACCGGTGCTGAGCAGGGCAGAGGAAATGAGCTTCCAAGAGAGGAGAGGGCTAATTGGCATATAGCACGTCTGCAGGAGAATTTGGAGCCAGGAATAGGAGAGACTCCAAGATTCCCCGGGAAGCTGGTGGCTGAGCATGGTGAGCAGGATGGGGAGTCAGAGCCTATGCAGCTGGGAGAGCCTGAGGTGAAGCTGAATGAGGAGGACACTCCCATGGACTGTTCTTTGTGCCAAGCTTTAAACCTGAGGAACAGGGAGAAAACAAGCCAGTCTTGAGAGAGAGTTTGCCAGGAAAAGAAACCCATAGTCCACAGGCTGGGTGGCCATGAGTCCCTCGTGTTGGTAAAGGGAAAGGTCACAGGGACTAAAGAGCAAGCCTGGAACTGGGATAAGCTTGTTAATTTTCTCCTGCTGGAACAAGGACACTGGGGTAAGAAAGTAGCTGATTATAACGAAGCTTTCTTGTGCCCTGAGTTATATTTCTTGCTTGAAGGTTTTGAAGCTGAGAGAAGCTATACTATCATGGACAGTGAATGTGATTTTGTTTTGTGCTTTACCCAGCAAGGCTAAAAAGGGAATTATCCTTGCTGTTAAAGACTGTGTATCCTGCACTATGGAGAACCTTTAAACAGACATTTTGGGGTTTTGGTTTGTTTTTGGAGAGTGCTCTGCTTCACAGAATCCCGGAGCAAATATCCTGTACGTGGTATGAACGAACCTTTATGTATAAAATAGATTTCTGTCATTTGCCTTACCCCTTGGAGCCCGACTACAGCTTTCTGTTTGATGCACACATACAGCCAGCAGAAAGTTCCTCTAAAAACCACGCCCCTCTAAGCTAGATGCGAGTGGTGGTAGTGTGACAAGCTGCGGCCTCCATTACAGCTTCTGCCTCTATCCAGAAAGACAGCCTGATGCCAGTTGCAGGACCCATTCCATGTGCAGGATGTCTGCAAGCTGAAGCCCTCATCAAACAAGTGGAGGAGCTCAGAGAACAGGTGGTGAGGCTGAAAAGCATTCGAGACAGCGAGAAGTATATTGATGAGATTCTTCTTGATACATCAAAGCTCTCTGACAGAGGGGAATTTGGGAGGCTACAGAATGAAGAGAGCGTTGGACACGACTCACCAGGGTCTGCAGAATCAACAATCCAACTCTGACAGCCCTAAAATCGAAGAACCAGTATGCAGCCCTGGAAGCAGAGGAGATGAAAACATTCCAGGAAAGGGAAGAACCAGAGCTCAAGCACCCCAAAATTACAGAATCAATGACCACAAGGCAGCAAAGGATGGTCGTGGCTGGTGATTCTTTTCTGAGGGGTACTTAGGCATCCATCCGCCGACCAGACTTGATGTACAGAGATGTGTGCTGTCTGCCAGGTGCCAAATTCCGAGATGTCATGGAAAGTTTGTTGAGACTTATCAAGCCTACTGACTATTATCTGATGTTACTCATTCATGACAGCACAAGTGATACTGCTAAGTATCCCTCTGAGTGTATCAAACGTGACTTCATGGCTTTGGGACAGAGGGTGAAGTAGATAGGTGCATAGGTAGTATTCTCGACAATCCTCCCTGTTGAGAGTAAAGGCTGAGGCAGAGAAGCTTGGATCATGGAGATGAATGCATGGCTGCATGGATGGTGTCATCGAGAGCATTTTGGTTTCCTGGACCATGGGAGGATTTTCCAAGGGCTGCAGAGCAGAGATGGCGTCCATCTGTCCAAGAAGGGTCAAAGTATCTTTCGCAGCAGACTGGCTATCCCACTGAAGAGGGCTTTAAATTATATTCATTGGGGATGGGTGAAGAAAGCCCCCAGGTAAATGAAACATTAAATACCTCTGTAGAAATTGGTAAAAGGAGCAACATCTGGAAGACAGTGTGTATAAATGCCCTTAGCAGAGAAATTGCAATCGTGGACCTGTAATAATGTATATATGTACATATGTAAAGGCAACCCCCATCAATCGAGTGTAAATTCAGTGACCTAGCTGCTGTGTTGTGTGCCAAGCCTCATAATCAAAATGTATATTTTGCTAATTCCTGTCCTGTACAGTCAACCCTGATATGTAAAGTAAACCGCTGCTGATCATTGGAAGTAGCGGTATACAAATGTATACTAAATAAATAAATAAAATAAATAAATAAGATCCCAGATGTTGAGACTTTAATGGAAGAGGCTCACTTGGATTTAGTGGTGGTTACGGAGGAAGGGGAGGAGGAGTGGCACTATATGTAAAAGATAATATTAAAGTTATAACATTCAGAGCTTAAAAGGGAGTGAGGAGGCACTATTGTTTAAACTATAAAGAGGGAAAGGGAAATCCATTTGCATTGGCATGATATACAGATCTCTCTCAAAGGAAGACGAGGACGATGGGGATTTAATAGAAGACATATGCAGTATTTCCATGAAAGGAGACATGCTACTGATAGGTGATTTCAATATGCCAGATTTTGATTGACACATCCCTGCTGTAGTGTTATCTAGAAATAAGGAGATCCTGGTTTCTACATGGAGAACTATTCTGGCAATTGGTAACAGAACCTGAATGTGAAAGGGCCATACTGGATTTGGTGCTTACTAATGGCAAAAGTGTTTCCTATACTATAGTGGGAGATCATCTCGCATCCAATGCTCATCAGATGGTGTGGTTCAGTACTAGAACTAGGGTTGATAAAATCCATTCAAAAGCGAGGGTCTTAGACTTTAGGAAAACTAACTTTGCCAAGATGGTACAGTTCCTCAAGGAGTCGTTAGCAAGATGGGAACAGCTGGGGGATGTAGGAAAGCAATGGGCAAATCTGAAATGGGATATTTTAAGGGCAACAAACCTTTTTGTTAGAAAGGTAGATAAATGTAAAAAGAAAAGGAGACCGCTATGGTTCTCAAAAGAAGTAGCTGAAAAGGTGAAGAAAAATAGGGTGGCCTTCATAAAATACAAGAGATCACAGAGAAAGGAAGACAAGCATCTGTATTTGAAAAAATTCAGAGAATCTAGAAAGGAGTCAAGAAAACAAAAATACAAAAAGAAAAAATTGCCAATGCAATACAATGGGAGGATAAAACATTTTTCAGATACGTTAGTGAGAGGAGAAAGAGCAAAAATAGTATTGTCAAACTCAAGAGTGAAGGGGAGGAATATGTAGAAGCTGACTAGGATAACAAATATTTCTGTTCTGTTTTCACAGATGAAGGACGAGGAGCAGAACCTTAGAAAACACCTACAAATAGAAACAGACGTGATGGGGAACTTGAACGATTTTCAGCTGTGTTCATAAGGAACCAGCTAAATTAAAAATAGACAAAGTGATGGAACCAGAAGAAATACATCTGAGAATATTGAAGGAACTTGGGGACGTTCTAGCAACTCCACTGACTGAACTTTTCAATGCTTCTTTAGAGGTGGGAGTTGTCCCAGAGGACTGGAGAAAGGCACATGTGGTCCCTTTCCACAAAAGCGGAAGGAAGGATAAAGTTGAGAACTACAGGCTGGTTAGTCTGACCTCTGTGGTGAGTAAATTACTGGAAATGCTGCTAGAACAGAGAATAGTAAGGTTTCTGGAGTCCAATGGATTGCAGGATCCGAGGCAGCATGGCTTTACCAAAGGCAAGTCTTGTCAGTCAAATCTGATTGATTTCTTTGACTGGGTGAGCAGAGAGTTGGACCAAAGGAGAGCCCTAGATGTAGTATATTTGGATTTCAGTAAAGCCTTTAACACCCCTCCACACAGGTGACTGAGCACCCTAGGGAGAGACCCTAATGTCATTGGCTGGGTTAGAAATTGTTTCAGTGGGAGGCGATGAAGGGTACAGGTAAATGGAGCTTGCCCTGAGAATAAGGATATTACCAGTGGTGTGCTGTAGGGATCTGTCCTTGGTCCAATTCTTTTTAACATCTTTGTTGGTGATATTGCAGAAGGGCTGTCGGGTAAGGTTTGCCTCTTTCCGTATGATACAAAAATCTGCAATAAGTAGACACTTAGGAAGGAGTAGATAACATGAGGAGTGATCTACAGTGTAAAAGTCTGGAATCACTTGTAAATTTGACATTTTTTCAACTTCGTGACCTTATATCTTAATTTCTTTTTCCTCCCAGTGGCTTTTTCTGTGTATCTCATGATAAGTGATAGATTTGGCTATTAGGGCCAACTTTTAGTATTGGTTTGGCTCTTATTTTCTGAGTTTGTTCCCCATAGTTGTCCTGTTGATAGATTTTCTGTGAAAATTGCATAATGTACATCGTTTGCCAACAATATATTATTGTAAGTATGCTTTAAAATATTATGGACACACGTCAGGTTTCCTTCAAATTAATGTATGTGGCCTTGAAAAAGGCCATTTTTATGTGTCAGTGATGGCTCAGTATTTGATGGGCCACCCTTTGTTCTTGATCACCTGACTGCATCTTGTCGGCATTGAATGAACCAGTCTGACAAGGTGATCATTGGTGACAATGCGGTTCCAAGCTGCAATGAGTGACTCAATCAGCTCACGCTTTGATGTCGGATGCCTCTTGGATATTTCCAAGGCCACCTTGTGCCACAGGTTCTCGATTGGATTCAGATCTGGAAACTGGGCAGGCCAGTCCATTGACTTGATGTTGTTCTGCTACTTCCAGCTGATCATCTGTCTGGAGCGATGGCAGGGTGCATTGTCATCTTGGAACAGGAAATGGCCAGGAAACAGCTGGTGTGCTGATGGCACCATGCACTTTTGCAGTATGGTGATGTACTTGGCCCCGTTGACCATTCCATTGACGATGTGAAGACGTCCAACTCCACTGGCAGCCATGCAGCCCCAGACCATGACCTTCAAAGGATGCTTCACAGTGAGGTTGAGACACTCAGACTTGAATTCCTCTCCAGGAAATCTCCTCACATAGGTGTGGGCCTGATTACCAAACAGGTAGAAGGTGCTTTCATCGCTGAATAGCACCTTTTCCCACATTTCAGTCGACCAGGTTGAGTGCTTTCTCGCCCACATGATCCAGTTGCACCTTTGTATGTCAGTCATCAGTGGCTTATTCCATGCTTTGCAGCCCCAGAGACCAAACTGCAGGCACCAACGACGAACTGTTGAAGAGCTGACACTGACCTCACTCTCGAAGTAGCTGAGGAGAGGTCAACTTGCGATTAGTCAGTGAAATGTGTCGTAGTGCACGGTCCTGGCATGATGTTGATGCACATGGACGACCTGAACGAGGCTTGTCCACCACTGAACCCATTTCTTTCTTCTTCTGTAAAATCTTAACAGCGCTCTAACTGCAGCCAACGTTTCTGGCTATCTGACGACTTGAAAATCCTTCCTCGCTCATAAAGGACACACAAACACGCTCCTCCAACATCAGGGTCTGAGTCATCTTCATGGTCGTCCAGAAAGCGTATGAAATTCAAAAATTCTACGCGTTTTTATAGCTGCACTGTTGGCTAGATATTGCATTGTGATTGGTTAGTGAAACCAGCCTCCTGATTGTTCAGAAATAACGTGTGCATATTGGATAATCTCAATCCAGTTTTGACGCAGGATCCACATAAATCGCAGTAGCTATCTCCCAGTGTCTGTAAAGTATTTAAATTGGAAGCAAGGAATGCAAAAAAGTAAACTCTAATAGCCATATGTATCCCTTTTAACGTGGTAGAAAGGTGAATATGCTAGTCTAACGCAAAATTTAAACAAAACCGTTAGAAAGTACGAAAAACGCAAAACTCACAAGTGATTCCAGACTTTTGCACACCACTGTAGCTAAGCTTGAAGAATGGTCGAGAATTTGGCAGCTGAGATTTAATGTTAAAAAATGCAGGGTCATGCATTAGGGCTGTAAAAATCCAAGAGAGCGGTACAGTGTAGGGGATGAAGTACTTCTGCCTATGAAAGAAGAGTGGGATCTGGGCGTGATTGTTTCTGATGATCTTAAAGTGGCTAAACAGGCAGAAAAGGAGATAGATACAGCCAGAAAGATGCTTGGGTGCATAGGGAGAGGAATGGCCAGCAGAAAAAAAGAGGCGATAGTGCCTCTGTGTAAGTCTCTTGTGCGACCTCATTTGGAGTAATATATGCAATTCTGGAGACCACACCTTCAAAAAGATATGGACAGGATGGAGTTGGTATAGAGTGTGGCTACTAAAATGGTTAGTGGTCTTCATTATAAAGCATATGAGGACAAACTTAAAGATCTTAATATATATATACATTAGGAAAGGCGGGATAATGTTTTCAACCCAAGTTAAACTGTTCTTTGCAAATCTGTTTGATATTTTACTGTTCACTGTTCATGTTATTTCCAATTCAATGTAAGCTGTTCTATGCAATCTGTTCTATGTAAACCCGTTTATTGTTCACATTATATGTAAACCGCACTGATCTTAAAAAGCACAGTATATAAAAGCAAATAAATAAAACAAATGATAGAGACGTTTAAATACCTCTGTGGCATAAATGCACGAGAGCCTTTTCCAATTGAAAGCAAGATATGAAACAAGGGGACAAAGGATGATGTGAAAGGGGATAGACTCAGGAGTAATATGCAGAAATATTTCTTCACGGAAAGAGTACTAGATGCATTGAATAGTTTCCCAGTGGAGGTGGTAGAAATGAGGACAGTATCTGAATTCAAGAAAGCATGGGACAAACACAAATGATCTCTAAAGTTAAAAAAAAAAAAGGAGACTATTGGAGTTGATCACTTGATCCCACCTGTCCTTCTAACTATCAACCCATCTCTCTCCTTCCCTTCATCTCTAAACTACTTGAGCGTGCGGTCCACCGCCATTGCCTCGATTTTCTCTCCTCTCACGCCCTCCTAGATCCTTTACAGTCCGGCTTTCGTCCTTTACACTCTACTGAAATGGCTCTAATCAAAGTCTCCAGTGACTTATTCCTGGCAAAATCCAAGGGCCTCTACTCTGTCCTCATCCTTCTTGATCTCTCTGCTGCTTTTGACACAGTTGACCACAACTTGGTTTTAGGGGCTCTGTACTATCCTGGTTCTCCTCCTACCTATCCCATCGCTCTTTCAGTGTGTGTTCTGGTGGCTCTTCCTCCTCTGCCACCCCACTCCCAGTTGGTGTACCCCAGGGTTCCGTCCTGAGACCGCTCCTTTTCTCCCTCTATACCCAGTCCCTTGGTGCGCTTATCTCTTCCCTTCCCATGGCTTTCAATACCACCTCTATGTCGATGACGCCCAAATCTACCTCTCTACGCCTGTAATCTCTCCAGCAATCCAGACCAGGATCTCCGCCTGCCTTTCTGACATCGCTGCCTGGATGTCTCATCGCCGCCTGAAATTGAACATGTCTAAGACTGAACTCCTTATCTTTCCACCTGTAACCTCCCCCAAAACCTCGCCTCCTCCTCCCCTCTCAGTCTCTGTGGATAACCCTGTTATCCTCCTTGTTTCCTCGGCCCGCAATCTGGGGGTTATCTTTGACTCCTCTCTCTCCTTCTCCACTCATATCCAACTCGTAGCCAAGACATGCCGTTTCTTTCTCTACCACAAACAAATTCCTCCCTCTAATTAATTTCTGAGATTATGATTTCTATTAATCACTTCTTTCACACTTCTGAGCATTTAATGGATTGTATCAGAATGGTTTAGAACACTGGGTCTCAGACATACAACGGCTCTACTCACAGATTTCTTAACAAGTAGTGAGCCTTCTTAGCATCAACGACCCGTACTGCTCTTAAACTGGTTTCTTTGTCAATCCTTTATGAATCCTTAATTTCCAAAGAGTAACAATAATATGGGATTATCCTGAATCACTCAAATTTTATCAAACAAGTGAAAAAGTGCTTATCTTCAGCTCTTCTTAATATATACCCCAACGCCACCATTCAGGTACCGTCCTTGCGTTTCAGCTCTTCTTCAGGGTTTTTTTCTCAAAATCAGCACTATCTGTAAAAAGATTACAGCTATAATTTGTCACCACAAAGCACACTATCTCCTCAGTAGCCAACTACACGACAGGGTATGTCTATCCCTGGATGAACCCAAAGAGGAAAATCAGTAAGCCCCATAAACAGGTTGATTTCGACACATTTTCAGAAGATACCAGTACATCAGACTCTAGTAGGAAATCACGGGAGGATTTTGTGGAAGATATGGAGGGCAAAGTAAAAAAGAAAAATGGAGGTCGTGGAAGACGAGGCAAAGGGGAAGGTCGACAAAAGGATTGATTGTTAGAAGAGCAAGTTGTGATGAGCACGCCACACAAGTTGATTCTATGAAATCGTTGGTTATAAACATATCGGATATGAGGTTAACTAAGGATCACATAATCCTGTTGAATAGGGGATTATCGTTTGTCCCTGAGATGCATTTTGATGGCTTTCAGTTCTGGGTAGATATGGAAATTTTGATGCAGAAATTGCAGTTAAAATTGTTCTTCGCAGTACAATCGCAGGAAGGAACACAATGTCAGAGGGTTCTTGATGGTAATAGAATTCCTTTACCAATAAAGTCCATGTGGATACCGCCAGGACCAGTACATCCCACCTTGAATCTTTTTAAGGAGTTGGTGCTAACCGATGTACAAAAACTTGAAAAGGAGTGTAAATCCATGCACAGAGTAATCACACTAGCTGAACTTAAGGCATTACGCGAGTTAGAAGCGCAAACTAATGTAGCAATTCACAGAGCTGACAAGGGAGGGGCCATAGTGGTGATGAATAAAATTCAATATCTGGAGGAAGCTGAGCAACAATTGTCCAAAGTGGAGATCTATAAATTATTAGAGCAAGATCCCACTAAGAGTATACAAACCTTGATTAAGACTATTACTGCCCAAGCTTTGGATGATAAACTGATCAGTAAAAAAGAGTGGAGATTTTTTTAATGAACCAGTGCCATCTGTGGCTAAATTTTATTTGATCCCGAAAATACATAAAAGTATTACTCATCCGCCGGGACGATCTATAGTCTCCACGAAAGGAACAACGCTGGAGCCACTTTCTGTTTATATTGATTCTTTTCTTCGACCATTGTTGACCGGCATCCCCTCATACGTTTGTGATACATCTCATTTTCTAAACATTTTAACTGAACAATCCCATGAAGAGTTAGTTCTGGTTACATTGGACGTCGCAGCGCTGTATACTAGTATCCCGCAAGCCGCAGCCTATGAGGTTATTTTATCAACATTGCGAGGTAAAGGAGATTTGTCCTCAGCGCACATTGACTTTAAAGCTCAGCTAGCTGAACTCACTATTTTCCACAATTATTTTGAATTTGAGGGTAAAATATACCAGCAATTGTCAGGGGTGGCCATGGGAGCCACGTGTGCTCCTTCAGTGGCAAATCTATTCATGAGAGCTTATGAAACTCATTGGTTAGAAGTATCACCGTATAAAAAACATCTAGTACTTTGGAAAAGGTTCATAGATGATATATTCGTGTTATGGTCTACTTCGATTTCGATGCTGGGGGACTTTATAGACTGGTTAAACAAAGCTGATTCCAACATTCAATTTACCTACACGTATGATCAACAAAGGGTGGTATTTTTAGATGTGGAGGTAAAGAAAGGACAACAAGGTTGGATCACTTCTGTTTATAAAAAAACAACCGACAGGAACACATTTCTTCATTATAGAAGCAGTCATCCTAAGCAATTACGGGACAGTTTGCCATTGTCACAATTCATCCGGTACCGGAGGAACTGCTCGAGGCAAGATGATTTCTGGAAGCAAGCTAAAAATTTGAAGCAGGACTTTCGTCAACGGGGGTACCCTGAGAGTATAATCCAACGGGCTTACAAACGTGCATTACATAATAACAGACAATTATTGTTGCATCCTTGTAACAATGTTCGACCCCCGGTTGATGATGAAAATATCAATTTAATTACTAAGTTTTCACCATTTAATGGTTGGATCAAACATATTATTAAAAGACATCAAAATGTTTTAAACATTCTTCCGGGATTGCAGAATAAGACCATATGATGTGTCTGGACACGGCAGCAAAATCTCAAAGAGAAATTAAGTCCAACGGTGCTACGATCTATTAGCAACGATAAAACAAGCGAAAATAGTGGCCATAAGAAATGTGGACACTGCAGTATTTGTCCAATAACTGATGACATCACTGAATTTGAATATCATGGCAGAATTTATGGTCTACGAAAATCAACTTCATGTGCATCTGAATTTGTGGTGTATGGCATCAAGTGCCCGTGTGGCTTGATGTATGTAGGTAAAACCATAAGGCAGTTTAGAGTACGCATTAATGAACATCGCAGTCGATTGAAATGCAGAGTACAAGAAGCTCCTTTGGTAGCCCATTGTTTACGTGAACATCATGTGTTTGAACAGCTAAAATGTTTCTGTGTGGATACCGTATCAGCAGGGCGATATGGTAAATCAAGCGAACAAACGTTATTGATTCAAGAACAAAAGTGGATATACCAATTACAAACAGTAACTCCAGGTGGATTAAATAATTCAGTAGAGTGGGGGGCATGTATTTAAATAATTCATAATGCATTTTAATCATCAGTAATACATCAGTCCAGCGTGTCCCGGTGACGTCGAAGGATGAGGTAGTCTGCTTCTTTAAATAGGGTAGGGGTAGTCAGTCCGCATGCGCGGCGTTTTTGTGAAAGCCGGTAGGCTTCAGAAGGCACGCTTGAGGTAACACGCTGTACGATATATTTGATGAACAGACTGTAAGGTATGAAACATGATACTCATCTGACGGCTACTGAGGAGATAGTGTGCTTTGTGGTGACATAGCTGTAATCTTTTTACAGATAGTGCTGATTTTGAGAAAAAAAAACCTGAAGAAGAGCTGAAACGCAAGGACGGTACCTGAATGGTGGCGTTGAGGTATATATTAAGAAGAGCTGAAGATAAGCACTTTTTCACTTGTCTGATAAAATTTGAGTGATTCAGGATAATCCCATATTATTGTTACTCTTTGGAAATTAAGGATTGATAAAGGATTGGCAAAGAAACCAGTTTAAGAGCAGTACGGGTCGTTGATGCTAAGAAGGCTCACTGCTTGTTAAGAAATCTGCGAGTAGAGCCGTTGTATGTCTGAGACCCAGTGTTTTAAACCATTCTGATACAATCCATTAAATGCTCAGAAGTGTGAAAGAAGTGATTAATAGAAATCATAATCTCAGAAATTAATTAGAGGGAGGAATTTGTTTGTGGTGGATATTTAACCCTCCGTGAGTGGACCAACGCATTTAAGTGTTTCTTTCTCTACAACATTAGCAAAATCCGGCCCTTCCTTTCTGAACACACTAAAACGCTTATCCACTCTTTGATCACCTCTCATCTTGACTACTGCAACTTACTCCTTGCTGGTCTCCCCCTGAATCATCTCTTTTCTCTTCAATCTATTCAACATTCTGCTGTGCGACTAATTTTCCGCCAGCCTGCCATACTCACATTGCTCCTCTTCTCAAGTCACTTTACTGGCTCCCTATCCGTTTCTGCATCCAGTTTAAACTTCTCCTCCTGACCTATAAATGCATTCACTCTGCGGCTCATCAATACCTTTCATTGCTTATCTCATTACAACCCCTCTCGGGAACTTCGCTCTTCTAACAAACTACTTCTATCTACGCCCTCCACTCATACTGCTAACTCCAGACTTCGCTCCTTTCACCTTGCTGCACCTTACGCCTGGAATAAGCTACCTATGTCTGTACGCCAGGCACCCTCCCTGGCCCTCTTCAAATCTAGATTAAAAACCCACCTCTTCACTGTTGCATTCAGATCCTGACTTCTGTGTTTTGTCTTGACTAGATTGTAAGTGCCGTGTTTTAGTGTTTCTGCCCCGACTAGACTGTTAGCTCTGTGTTTTGTCTTGACTAGATTGTAAGCTCTGACGAGCAGGGACTGTCACTTGCATGTCTGTACAGCGCTGCGTACGACTAGTAGAGCTATATAAATGCTCAATAGTAGTAGTATATGGAAGGACAGGCTAGGAAGAAACATGACGGTAGAAAAAGACTGTATGGCCTATGTTTCTACTCACATGACTACAACCTGTATTTACATGGTAATTATTTCACCCTATACGCCAATGATCGCTATTTAAGGTTATTATTTTGCTAAGGTTACCAGATTTTTTTGTAGACATGAGGGGAGAGGGAGAAGGGGAGAGGAAGGGACACCTTAGTTTTAAGTTTGAGCAACAAGGTGTGGAGGAGGATAGTCATTACAGTGTCCCCTCATCCATTCCGTGAGAGCAGGATCATCAGTTCCAAGAAGACAAATTGACAGAGAAATAGAAACAGTGATGCAGTTCTCTGTACTGTGCAAAATATAAAGAAAATGGATCTAAATTCTAAAAACTGACATATTCACATCACTTAATTGAACATAAAATATTTTTCTACCACTTCTGTACCCGTTTCTGGAATCAGGGACACGAGGCTGCCAAACTTGTGGGAGTCGGACACAGCTCTAAAATAGGTGGCAAACCCAAAAAACTGGGGACATCTGGTAACATTATATTTTGCCCCTTCTCAAGATGTCCTTGATAATCTCACTGTCAAAAATTAAGATGGTTGCTGCCCTCTCATTAGCTAAAAATGGCTGCCAAATGAGCTCCTTGCTCAACATTAAGATGGCTGCCATCTTTGCCTTTAATGAAAATGACCATGACATACATTATATGCTCCTGATCAAAATGGCCTGTATTCAACATGACCACTGATTACAGTATTTGCTTACAAACAATGAAGATGGCTCCTACCTTCCCTTATCCAAAATTCCACCACAAACACAATTTACCCTGAATCAAGATGGCTGTTGCCTTTGTCCTTAATGAAAATGGTGACCACATACACCATTTGACCAAAATTAAGATTGCCACCGCCTTTTTCCTTATCCATAAAGAGACTTGACTAATATGTTCACTATTTGCCCAAATTCAGGATGATTACTGCCTTCACCTTTAACTAAAATGGCCAATGCCTTGGTTTAGAGTCCAAAATCAATACCGCCACTGGATCAGAAAAAAAAATGCATGTACCCATAGTCAAAATGGCTGCCAGCTGCTCTTTTTGCCCCACAACCAAGATGGCTACTGAATAACATAAAGATGCAAAGATCAAAAAACAAAAATAAATAATTGCCCCTGGAGGTATTCATAGTAACATAGTATATGATGGTAGATAAAGACCAGTATGGTCCATCTAGTCTACCCAGTAAGGTGGCTTGAGTAGATGAAACTGCCACACCAGCAGGTCACCCCCCCCCCCCTCACCAACTACTTGTACAGGGATATTAATTCCTCCTCCTTTCTCCTGCTTATTCCTTTCTGTATGCAACCTAGTATCCTTCTAGCTTTGGCTACTGTCTTGTCTCATTTTTTAGCCACCTTAAGATCCTCAGACACTATCACTCCAAAGTCCCTCTCCCTGGTCCCAGTACACCAACCTCTCACCTCCTATTGCATACAATTCTGCATTCCAATTGCATGACTGTGCTTCTTCACATTAAATCTCAACTGCAAAGCATTAAACCATTCTTCCAGTTTTTGTAGATCTTTCTTCATGTTGTTCACTCCCTCAGAAGTGTCCACTGTTGCAAATTTTCATCTCATTTGCAAAAAGACAGGCTTTACCCTTCAATCTTTCAATAATATCACTTATAAATACATTGAATGGTATTGGTCCCTGGGACACACCACTACTCACCTTCCTTTCTTCTGAGTGAGTTTTGCTTGCCACTACCTTCTGTCGTTTATCAGTCAAACAATTTCTGATCCAGCTCACTACCTTGGGACCCATCCCCAGGCTACTCAGTTTATTGATAAACTTCCTGTGAAGAACAATAGCAAAGACTTTGCTGAAATCTAAGTATACCACACCCATCTCATGCCCTTTATCTAGTTCTCTGGTCACCCAGTCAAAAAACTCAATCAAATTGGTCTGGCATGATCTTCCTTTGGTAAAACCATGTTGTCTCGGATCAAGCAATCCATTAGTTTCTAGAAAGTCCACTATCCTTTCTTTCAAGAACACCTCCATTACTTTCCCCACTAAAGATAAGGCTTACTGGCCCATAGTTTGTCACCTCTTCACCATCTTGCATTGTTATTTTTGTATATTTATGTAGGGGCAGTTGTCACATTGCCATTCCTCACCTACCCTAAAGTTAACTGTACATAGTTTTCCCGGTTATTATCTTTCCCTGTTCTTTGTAAACTCAATGTTGCTTGTATGCATTGCAGTATGTTTTGTTCATTGTACACCGCACTGATTTTAATAGCGCGGTATAGAAGAAATGTTAAATAAATAAATACCCTGACTAAGCCAGAGTTGCCAAGTTACCCAGTTCCAGTAGTGAGATTTTTTGGTAGGATTACCAGCTATCCCCAGTTTTCAGGGATTGTCCACGATTTGGGATCAGTGTCCCTGGCCATGGCATCACTGAAAATCACCTGTCCCTGATTTCATCTGCAGAAAACCAATGTGCAGGATTTTCTTTCCTTGCCCCAATTAGGATTGCCAAGTGGCTCTAGTGCACCAGATAGGCTTGATCAAGTCCTGCATTCAAGCACTTGTAGTCTTGCTTTTCTTATGGAGAGCAATGGAAAAATCAGAACTACATGTCCCTACATGAAATGGGGTAAACACAGGACTGGATTAAGCATGTCAGGCACATCTAGAGTCTAATAGCAACCCTAACCCCAATACTTTAATTACATTTCCAGTGTAGATGGGCTTACAACAGTAGTTTTCAACTGGTCACACCAGCAAGGTGTGTTGCAGAGCCAGCATAGACACAGTCAGTATCCAGGAGATAAGAGATGTGCAGAGTCTGCACAAGCAGGGACAGAAGACACAATTGCACTAATCTTAGCAATTCTTGTTTAATACAGAATTAGCAGTGCTCCTTCTCCACACCTGGGCTTTTATTAGGCTTTCAGTTCCGGGTACATTCCATGCACCTGGAAGTGAAATCACTTAAGCGCCTCTTGCTACTGTGGTCGGGAGGAAAGGAGCATAGATTAACCTATACTAAATAAGAATTGCTGGGGTTGGTGTGGTCGCGACTCCTGCTCCTGCCATTGCTTGCATAGGCTTCATGACACAAGGAGAAGCTGCAGTGTTGGGGCTGGGAAATGAAAAGGGAAGGTGCCACAGTGTTGATGAAGAGGGAAGAGTGGAGGGGGAAATGCTGCACTGGTCTGGGGCTGGGGAGGAGAGAGGACAGGGAAATGCTGGACTACAGAGGTGGAGTAGAGGGAGAGATATCTGGTTACATGGAGGAGAGGGGAGGGAGGGATGATGCGAGGCTACAAGTGAGGATGGGGGAAGAGAGAGAGGTAGAGAGAAGATACAGGGCTGCTTAAGTGGACAGGGGGAAGAGACAAGGGGGGGATATGGGAGAGATGGGTGAGAGAGAACTTGAGGGAAGATGTTGTGCTATATAGGTGGGTGGATGGAGAGGGGAGATTCCAGGCTACTTAGCATGAATGGGTGGGAAACAGAGAGTGGGGAAATGCCAGGCTACATGGGTTGGTAAGAAAGAGATTGAGTGGAGAGCTGCTGGGTTACATGAATATGTGGGTGGTGAAGAGGAGGGTTAGAGAATGAGAGGAAGGGGAGATGCTGGGCTACAAGGGTGAGTGGATAAGAGCATAGATGCTGGGGAGTTGTCACAGAGACACAAGTGAGAGGAGACCAGTGAGTACAGAGAGTAGAAATGTGGTAATGGGGAGTGGGTAAAGATAGAAGGGAATAAGAGACGAGGGAGAAAAGGAAATGGCAGAGCTAGGGGAAATGGGATGGGTAGGAGATGGAAAGTTGATAGATGCATGAAAATTAATAAGAAGGAGACTGAAGACTAGAAGATGAAATCTGAATGGACAGAAAAGCAGTAAAGAAAGAAAAGGGAGGAAGGAAGTGACGTCACTGACCGGGATGGTGGTTTGATGCAGTAGCTCCCTCCGAGATATTAAAAATTGTGAAATAATCTCTTGCATTGGGTCTCCCCACCCCCGGGAACGATCGCAGATTGCGGTTAAAGGGTCGGGGTACGAGATGTCGACTAAGAAAAAGCTCGAGAAGTTCCGCTCTAGTTATGCCCCCCTCCGTTCTCAAAAGGAGCGGGCCGAGAAGGATGACACTGAAACTGAAGACGAGCTTGAGAATGCTGATGAGACCTGTACTAAAGGGGATCTTCGGCGCTGGTGCCAAGAAATTAAAGCAGAGGTCTTGGGGGTCAAGCGCGAAGTAAAAGACCTTTTTGCCGAATTTCGCCAGGACTTGCAGGCTCTGGGGCACCGCGTGGAGGTCCTCGAGGACCACGTGGACGACATGGCCGCCGCAGCACAGACGGTGCGCATAATGGACAGTCGCTGGCAAGAGGATACGGAGGACCTGAGGAGAAAACTTGAGGATCTTGAAAACCGCTCCAGACGCTGCAATATCCGGATTCGGGGGGTCCCGGAGGAGGATCGCTATAAACAAGCGCCTATGGTGGTACGTGAAATCTGCGAGGCCCTGTTGAAAGGAGCTGCTCGGGAGCCGATAGGCCTCACAACCGGCATAAGTATAGAACGGGCGCACAGGGCCCTGAGATCCCCTCCGGGGAACCGACCCCGGGACCTCATAGCCTGCCTCACTAGCTTTCCACAAAAAGAGGAGATCATGAGAGCGGCAGCTCAGGTGGGCAAATTGCAATGGCAGGGTTCCGAGATTGAGGTCTTTCAGGACTTAGCGCCGCAGACTTTACAACGGCGTAAGCAGATGCGGCCGGTTACGGAATACCTGCGGAGTGAAAACATCAAATATAAATGGCTCTTTCCTTTTGGCATCCAGTTTGAGGCTGGAGGGGTAACTCATCGGGCCAAATCACTTCCTGAGGCATGGCGCTGTCTTGACGAGGTTAAGGCCCCGAACTTACCTAAGAGCCGCGTGGGCCCCGGCCAACCGGATCAGATTAGGGAGCAGTCCCGTATCCTGGAAAAATTGAGATGGCAGCGGATTCCTACGAAAGGACATCGTCTTCATCGGACTTCTGGGGAAGCACAACCCTCTGAGGCCTCGGAGCTGGGTGAGCCTCCGCGACAGCCAGTTGTACCAGCAGAGCAGTGACCTTCGGCGAAAGCAAGAGGGACTATACCTCGGAGAGGTAACCTCAGGTTCCAGCGGCATAGCAGATCCAGATATCTGACTGCATTTTGTCTGTGAGTCCTTCTTGGCATAGACTGACTGACGGTGCCCAGCTTCGAATTGACTACATGGATCGTCTGAACCTGGAGGTCTGGCAGGGGCCGGGTCCGAGAGGGGGGGAAGGGACCTGTTCAGTGGTTCCCTTTACCTCCCCGATCGAGGCCAGCCTATTTAGGTTTCCTGTTTGTGGACACGAATACTGGGTTCAGTTGGGGACATTCAGGTTAGGTCGGGGGGTTTAATGTTTAATGTTCTGGGTTAGGGAGGAATGCCTGTTTCACTGTTTTTTTTCTTCTTTCTATGTTTCTTTACCTCTCATTCACTGGAACAAATGGGGCTTGATAGAGGGCGAGGGGACTGGATAAATGCCCTGGGCTTGATAACTGCTGAGTACTTAGTCTGATATTTCCTAGCCAACAAGGGGGGGGGGGGGACTCTGGGCTTAAGTATCATCTACGTCTCGGAAAGTACGTTTCTTCCTTTGGAAAGGAGAGACAGGCATAGGGCCTGTAGGCAGAGATTGGGAGGGTGGGGGGATGGGGGGTAGGGGGGGACCTACAACAGGGGGGAGGAGGGGGTGGGGGGGGAGGTGGGGGGGGGGAGGGAGGGAGGCGGGGGAGGGATGATGGGGAGAGGGAGGGGGCGCATAGGCTAGCTTATGTGCTGAAGTTGCTAGTGCTTGTGTGGTTGACGTCCGTAGATGGCGGGCCTGAAGTTGGGCTCTATTAATGTTCGGGGGCTCAACACACCCCAAAAGCGGAAAGCCTTTTTCCGGGAGGCCACGAGAGGAAGCTGGCAAGTTATTTTTGTACAGGAAACGCATTTACTACCACAAGATGAGCATTTATTACGCCACGGGGCATATCCTGATATGTGGTTCAATGCGGAGGGCTCTCATAAAAAGGCTGGGGTGGCTATCTTGGTGCGCAGGGACGTCTCTTTTCAGTTGGGCGGGGTATGCAAAGGTGTAAAGGGGCGAATCCTGTTAATTTGGGGGGAGTTGCAAGGACAGGAGGTTACTTTTTTGAATGTATACGGTCCTAATGATACCCATACGGTATTCTGGAGCTTGCTGTCCAGTTGGCTTTCTGACAAGGTGCATGGAGCATTGTTGATGGGGGGGGATTTCAATGAAGTATTGAACCCTTGGCGAGATAGGACTCAGGGGGGCACAAGGGGAGATTCTAAAGGGCGAACACAGTTGAAGAGTTTCATGCAGAGCTATGGGTTGGGAGACCTATGGCGACAGCTGTATCCGCAAGGGCTTGATTACACGCACTATTCCCAGGTACATTACAGTTATAGCAGAATCGACTTTTTTCTCGGGGACGCTGCCTGGTTTTCCAAACTTTTGAAGGCTGGGATTGATCCCCTCACTTGGACGGATCATAGCCCGATCTGGGTGGAGTTTGGAGGCGAGCGGGATATGAGTGGCCGGTCCTTCTGGCGCCTTAACGAAAGCTTATTGCTGGATCCTGCAGTAATCGCTAGCGTCACCGATGAAATTAAGCATTTTTGTGCAGTGAATGACACGGAGGAAGTCACCTTGGGGATTCAATGGGATGCCTTGAAGGCGGTCCTCCGCGGGGTGCTCCTACAGAGCGCTGCTCGCAAGAAGAAAGCCAGAGGGGAAAAAGAGGAACAATTGCTCCAAAGGGTTGCTGAGTTGGAGCGCCGTCATAAAAGGGGGGGGGAAGCTCGTGTACAGGTACAATTGGCGAAGGCCCGGGCAGACTTAACTTCGTTGCGGATGGAGACGATTGTTTTCCAACTTCGTCGTGTTAATCAGACGTATTATGAGTTTCATAATAAAGCGGGCCGCCTTCTCGCCAGGAAGCTACAAGATAGAGATAGGCGCTCCACCATTTTGAAGGTTAAGGGGCCGGGAGATCGGCTTATCTTCCGGACCAAGGACATTCGGGAGCAATTTCGTCAATATTATCAGGCCTTATATACTAGTGAGACGGCTGGGCCCTCCACAGCAGCGCTTCATTATATTCAAGAAGGGGGTGGTCTCCCTGTCATTTCCGACTTGGACCGTGAGCTTCTGAATCAGGAGATTACGCTGGAGGAAATTTTTCAGGTGATCAAGGGTTTGCCTCTGAATAAATCCCCAGGCTTAGATGGTTTTCCTGTAGCGTTTTACAAAAAATTTCAATTAATCTTAGCTCCCCTCTTACACCGTTTGTTCAATGCGGTTCTCCAGGGCCAGCAATTGCCTCCTTCTATGAGTCAGGCAGGAATCACGGTGATAGCAAAGCCCGGTCGGGATCCTGCTCTTTGTGGTTCCTATCGCCCTATTTCTCTTTTGAACACTGATGGGAAATTATTGGCGAAGATCCTGGCGAATCGCTTGGGGCGCGTGTTGCCCACGCTTATTCATTCTGATCAGACGGGTTTCATACAGGGCCGTACCACGGGCGATAACATTCGCAGAGCCCTTCAAGTGATGTGGGAGGCTCAACGCCAACATCAGGAACTTCTTCTTTTGGCCGTGGACGCCGAAAAGGCGTTTGATAGAGTGGACTGGGGGTTTATGTTCGCGGTACTCGACGCTGTAGGGATTGGTCCTAATATGATGTCCTGGATACGGGCGTTATATGCTCATCCGGTAGCTACGGTAAAAATTAATGGCCGGCACTCTGAGTTTTTCTCCTTGGGGAGGGGTACGCGGCAGGGGTGCCCCTTGTCCCCTTTACTATTTGCCTTAACGATGGAGCCTTTGGCTCAGCATCTTCGGCGCAATGTGGATGCACTGGGGGTCACTGTTGGATCAACAGTGCATAAATTGGCGATGTTTGCGGATGATCTCCTGCTATTTATTACGCGGCCGTTGCTGGCTTTGCCCACATACATGCTTGAATTGAAACGCTTTGGGGCGGTCGCTGGGTTCAAGATCAACTGGGATAAAACGGAAGCACTTGGGGTCACCTTGTCCGGCGTCTTAACGGAGCATCTGCAGCAGAGTTTTCCCTTTCGTTGGGCGACTAACAAGATCAAATATCTAGGGGTGTATCTTACACGACATTTCGATCAACTCTATGCGGCCAACTACCCAGCGATGTTGCAACGGTTAAGTAGTACCCTAGAGCGCTGGCATCGTGAGGATATATCTTGGTTGGGCCGGATAGCGACCGTCAAGATGATGGTTTTGCCTCAGTTGCTATATCTTTTCCAGGTCCTACCTATTAAGGTTCCCCGGCACGTTCTTAGCAGGCTTCAACGGAAGCTGTTTTTATTCATATGGAGGCATCGGCCTCCACGCATCGCACGGAATGTTATGTATAGGGCTCGCAGGAAGGGGGGGCTGGGAATGCCCCTGATTGCTGATTATTACCTCGCCGCGCAAATGCGGCAGGTGATGGAATGGCGGGCCCCTACGCAATCGAAGGGGTTCCTTCAGGTGGAGCAACATGCTGTCCCGACTTTTCAATTACAGTGGTTACCCTGGCTGTCGAGGGGCACTCTACAGGGGGACTGGACCTGCAATCCTATAATACGTCACCTTTTGGGGGAATGGGGGGGCAGGGGGTGGCGACGCATTAATGAAAGCTCAGGGTCGTCTTTGCTTTCACCGATACGAGCCACTCCAGCCTTTGTGCCGGGCAAGGAGAGAATTTTTCAGCTTTGGGAGAAACCAGGGTCTGTCCCGCTTTGTGCACCTTTTAGATGATGACGAGATCAAATCCTTTGCTCAATTGCAAGCAGAGTATCATTTGGATAACCGCGATTTCTTCGCTTACTTGCAGGTCACTCATTATTTGCGTCAAAAGGAGCTTAGGAACCGTATAGATGAAGGACTCAATGACCTTGAGAGTTTGTGGGTAGGTTATCATCACTCTAGAGGGCTGATCCGTATGCTTTATCTCAGCTTGCGGAGGGCCTCAGAGGGCGATCCCCGCTTAAAGTATATGGTGGAATGGGAGACTGACCTGGGGCGGCAGTGGGATACCGATGGCTGGAAGGCCATTTATAAGGCGGCCGCCAGGTCCTCTATTTGCACCTTGATTCAGGAGAATACTTATAAAATCTTACTGCGGTGGTACTATACTCCTGAGAGATACCATAGGATGTTCCCCGAGGTGTCTGATCTTTGTTGGCGCGGATGTGGGGCTAAGGGAACCTATTTCCATATGTGGTGGGAGTGCCCCCAGGTTTGCTCTTACTGGACGTGGGTCCGGGATGAAATGGCCCATATCTTTGGGGTGCGGATAGAGCTTTGCCCTTCCTCTCTTTCTATTGGGAGTATGGCCAGATAATTTATCGACCCACTGGTCCCGCCCCATGCGCACATGTATTGTTGCCGCCAGGTGTGAGATCGCCTGGAGATGGAGACATGGGGGGGGCGCTAGATGTGCAACATTGGACGATCCGTTTGCAGAACGTTTTGCATATGGAACGTCTGACTGCCCTACGCAGAAATCGGGGGGAGCGGTTCGAGCGTCAATGGCAACCACTTATAGCATATCTAGCAGCTTCAGGTACGGGCTAGCCTTCTTTTTAGCAGAGAAGGGGGAAATGGGGGACAGGGGGGAGCTTTATCAATAGTGGGATTCCCTCTCTGGTCTGGGCGGGGGGGGGGTGAGATAAATATGGGTCTATTTATTCGATATAATGCTGATTGTTACACTTTGGATATATTGCAGAGGGGGGGGAGTTGCTTGGGATTTCTCTTAGTCTTCTGTTCTATTGTGCATTGTCTTGTGGATTTGCGGAACTGCATCTCTAAGCAGTGGCTGCCTCTGGTGGTATATTTGGAAGCACGAGCTATTTGAATGACCGGGGGGGGGGGTGTTGGAGGGGGGAGGGGGTGGGGGTGGGAGGGAAGGGCTCAACGGGGTATGTTTGTAGCTATTTGTTAGCTTTTGCCTACATTATTAGCTGTGTTGATTTTGCGTATTTGGGCTTTGGGATTGTGCGGGGGTGCAAACGTGTATCTGTTTCCGAATGTTCTGTTGTGTGTGCTCAGTAAAACCAATAAAAATTTCAAGTTAAAAAAAAAAGAAAGAAAAGGGAATAATCAATATGTCAGAAACAGATGTAGGGAGGAAATGGAGGAGAGAGGAGAAAAGATAAATGGACAGCAACCACTGGAAAAAGTTGGCAGAAGACAAACGATGAAAGCAGAAAAGAGAAAATGAAACCAACATGACAAACAGACAACAAAAGGTGTTTTATTTTTTATTTATTAACTGGAATGTGTTATTATAGCTTTGGGAGATGTGCACTGCAGATGTTTTTGTATTTTGCTCAGTACAAGAGGAAATGCATTTCTATTTTTATTTTTCCAGTGTTGCTGAGTTTGACTTCTTGGAATTCCCATTTCAGTTTTTGTCTTCATATTTCTAGTTATGATTTGTGGGCCCTTATTCTATATTTGGTGAGAGTCTGTCAGAGTTCTGCATGTGACCAAAGTGCAGTGACATTCGTGCATAGTTTCTGTAGGGATATGCAGCAGTCCCACTTGTTCTGTTTTACCAGAAGTAGATATATGGTGTTCTACAGCCCAATGTAATATTGGTAGTGCAGTCTATTCTTTGGTAGAGTTTGTGAACCACATAGAATTTGCCACATATTTGCAATATATGAAAGCTTTTAAATAAATAACTGCTTGAATCATAGGAATTAGTGCTGTAATAGTATGTCGCATTTGCTACATAAATGAGTGGCGTTTTATTTTTTCAGGTTTTGTGTTCATTTACAATGTGCCTGGAAGTGTAATGCCCTGTTCAATGTAATTTCAGTTTGTTCAATGTAAACCGCACTGATGCAGAATAGCGCGGTATATAAGAGAATGTAAGTAAATAAATAAAAGCGGGTAGAGTTATTTTGCTGTTACTCAAATGAGATGTCTATCAGAATATTTTTTGTATGGTTATTTTCATGGAGAAATATCCTAGTTTTGATCTGCACCTTTATAGGGTTTTTGTGAATGCAGAACATGTTTACATTCAATTACTATACTGTGTCAGACCAAAGGTTCGTGAGGGTCATGTGTGCGATGTGTCACATATGAGAGCATTTTCCATCAGGTGTGTCCTGAAGGAAAAAAGATTGAGAACTGCTTACAGTGAATAGCAGTGCATCAATTACCTTTGCCATGTGTGGCCAGTCTGGCAGTATGAGTTGATACTGCGAGACTTGTCCTGTGCTGTTGCACAGCTCAGGAACTTATGGCTGTCCTCTTTTTCTTTCAGAGTTCAAAGCCGACAAATTTCCCCTCTGCTTCAGCATACCTCAACAGCAAGAGTAATCCGATCTCGATGGCCCTTCTTGTCTCCTTGGTTATTGCAGCAATACGGAGTTCAGATTGGTCATTTCTAATTTGCTTCCCTGCTGCTAATTTAAAGCCTTGACTATCTTCCAGGTCCTCTGAAATTGCACAGAGCAGTGGTAGCAGCACTAAGACTGCAGAATCGTAACAGGCGTGCACTGCTGCTTGCCTCCTCCCTCTATCAGTATGTTTTATATTCAAAGGAGAAAGGTAGCAGGCGCTGACAGTGCTACACCTGTTAAAAAGTCCTTCACTGCCCTGCTACCATAATCAGGAAAACTTGGGAAGGGAGAAGGAGGAAGAGTAAGCTGATAGAGGATAATAAAATATGGAATAGTAGAGTTATGATGAGAGAGGGAGAGGAAAATAATTAGAATTAAAATCCATGTTGGAAGATAGAAAAGAGAGATGGAAGTGAAAGATAATAAACACCATGCAATAGGACAAATAAACAAACAAAGTAAAAAAGAAAACTAATTACATGACAGAAAAAAAATGGCACATGGCAGAAAGGAGAAGCAGGAAGGAAATATTTAAAAGAAAGCCTAAGAGAACAGAATATAAAAGAAGAAGAAAATGAAAATCAGAGGGGAGAGTAATTGTAGCCAAACAGAAAATGAATAAATGAGGAAAGATGAAAAAGAAAAATGAAGTATGAATAAAAGAACAAAGAAAACACATGAAAGAAACTGACATATAAAAAACAAAAACAAAGACAACAAGGAGATTAAAAGAAGATCTGAAATATTTTATTAAACAATATTATGTTTTGTTAACAGGATAAATTGGCAGACTAAATATGCCAGATCATGGTGGTCCTAGCATTGTTCAAATCTTTGGCAAGAGAGTTATTTGATGCCCCTTAGAAACCAAGGGACCTGTTTACTAATGTTAGCACATGGTAATAGGCATTAGCATGCTTTATCTATGGCATGGTGGCAGCGTATGCTAGTATTTTTTAGTGCACACTAATGTTTAATAAACAGACCATTTAATTTTGACCATTTAAATTCTAAGCAAGCTGTGTACATTTTTTATTTCAGTTTCGCTTTACTATATATGAAATGAAAATTGCATCATTAATCTTTCTAATATTCTTTGTGAGACTTAGCTAATTAGTTGAGCATTAAATTGTCAACGTGGGAGTGACTGAGAGCTTCTCTTTGCAAGCATCTCACTCAGTGCCAAAATTCAGAAGTTTCCCAAGGTGCAAGGCTTTGGACAGTTGCCTGGTTTACTTATCCCCAAGGCCACCATTGGTCCTAGAGTTAGTGAGCACCACGTAAGAGATTTCCAGTTGGGGTTGCTAAGCCCTTTGGTTCTTTTATGGGTGAGGTGAAGAGTTTTATGTTTGTTGCTGTTGGGGGGGGGGGGGGGGTAATTGTTAAGGCAAGGCTCAAAATGCCCAGACCACATAAAAAAATAACATTTTATTTTTTGTTTAGTAATTTGAATAGGTCAGATTTCAGAATGTGAATGTGCAGCATTTCTGATATCTTTGTATCTTGCACGGTACTGGAGGAAATCTATTTCTGTTTCTGCTTCTCCAGTGTTGCATTGACTGTATAATTTGGCTTCATGGGATTTCCAGTTCAGTTTTTGTCTGCACATTTCTATGTATAACTTATAGTCAATTTGGGTCATGTTTACTAAACTTTAGCGTGTCATCTGCCACCATTCCATAGGAATAGTATGGGCGTATCAGCAGAAAGCACGCGCTGTTTAGTAAACATGGCCCTTATTGTATATTAAGTGAGGGGGCTCTTCATGTTCTGCTTATTTTATTTATTTAACCAGTTTTGTATACCACCTTATCCTTCAATAAAAGTGGTTGACAAGACAATAAAGGGTTTACATGTTATGAGTAAGGGAAGACTATACAATACAATACCATATAATAAAATTAAATAAGAGGAACAATTCATACTATATATACTAAAAGGGTTTTGGTATATTTTTAAAGCAAAGTTACATTCTTTTTGGTGCTTTAGTAGAAATCCTTTCTGTAGTGGAGTAGGTTTTAAACTCTGGTAACCTTCTCAGCTTTTGAGAACTGCTGACACATAATCAGGAGTTAGTGGGCCTGATTAGCCTGTGAATGTACTGAGAGCAGCTGAGGCCTACATAAAAGGCTTCAGAGCCCTGCCCTGTTGAGGCATTCCTAACAGAAGCTCTATAGGTCAAAACAACGGTAAGGATTTGAGGGTTTATTTGTATTAAATTGCTAGCTGTCTGACTGGGAGCCCTTAAAAGGGTTTTGGTATATTTTAAAAGCAAAGTTATATTCTTTTTGGTGCTTTAGTAGAAATCTTTTCTGTAGTGGAGTAGGTTTTAAACTCTGATAACCTTCTCAGCTTTTGGGAACTGCTGACACCTAATCAGGTGTTAGTTCTCTCCCTACCCACCCCGACTCCAACCCACCCCTAGTGAGGAGTCTTGCTTTATAGGGCACCTCCCCATTTAACAAAGCACAGGGACTTGGAACAGCACATTTTGAATATAATTAAAGAGATTTAACTGCTAAAGTTACTGCTTGAGTTAGAAATTGGTTGGGTGGGAGGCGACAAAGAGTACAGGTAAATGGAGCTCACTCTAAGGAGAAGGATGTTACCAGTGGTGTGCCCCAGGGATCTGTCCTTGGTCCGATTCTTTTTAACATCTTTGTTAGTGATATAAAGGAAGGGCTGTCGGGTAAGGTTTGCCTCTTTGCGGATGATACCAAAATCTGCAATAGAGTAAACACCCAGGAAGGTGTAGATAACATGAGGAGGCATCTAGCTAAGCTTGAAGAATGGTCTAGAATTTGGCAGCTGGGATTTAATGTTAAAAAATGTAAGGTCATGCATTTAGGCTGCAGCAATCCAAGGGAGCAATATAGTATAGGGGGTGAAGTACTTTTGTCCACTAAAGAAGAACAGGACTTAGACGTGGTTGTGTCTGATTATCTTAAAGTAGCTAAACAGGTAGAAAAGGCGACGGCAAAAGCTAGAAGGATGCTTGGGTGCATACGGAAAGGAATGGCTAGCAGAAAAAAGGAGGTGATAGTGCCTCTGTATAAGTCTTTGGTGCGACCTCATTTGGAGTATAGTGTGCAATTCTGGAGACCGTACCTTCAACAGGATGTGAACAGGATGGAGTCGGTGCAGAGGGTGGCTACTTAAATGGTTAGTGGTCTTCATTATAAAGCATATGAGGACAGACTTAAGGATCTTAATATGTACACCTTAGAGGAAAGGCGGGATAGAGGTGATATGATTGAGATGTTTAAATACCTCCGTGGCATAAATGTTCAGGGGGAGAGCCTCTTTCAATTGAAAGCAAGTTCTGCTACAAGGAGACATGGGATGAGGGTTAAGGGGGATATGCGGAAATATTTCTTTACGAAAAGAGTGGTGGATCCGTGGAATAGTTTCCCAGTGGAGGTGGTAAAGATGAAGACAGTAACTGAATTCAAAAAAGCTTGGGACAAACACAGAGGATCTCTAAAGGAAAAAAGGGGACTGTTGTAGTTATTGATATGGAAGGACAGACTAGATAGGCCATGTGGTCTTTTTCTGTCATCATATTTCTATGTTTCTATGTATCAAGTAATGTTATTAAAATCAAATTGATTGTCCATAAGTTTCTATAAACAGGTAAGTCTTGAGGGACTTACAGAAGTCCTTAAGGTAATTCTGTGCTCTTAAGTCTTCAGGGAGAGAATTCCACAAATCTGGTGCCAGGAATGAAAAAGCCCTCTTAGATATCATCTGCTTTGATCTATTGAAACTAGAAGGAATGCTGAGCCTATTAACGCTTTGAGTTCATCTAAGCCTAAAGTTCATGTCCTTAGATATTAATGACTGTAGAATGTCTGCTGATAAATGATGGATAGTTCTAAAAATGAACATTAGATTTTTGAATCTTGTTCTTGCAATAATAGGAAGCCAATGTAATTGTTGGAGTACAGGAGTAATATGCTCATATTTTGCAGAGTGTGATAATGCACGCAGAAGTATTCTGCACTAACTGAAGTGGATGGATGGTGTGTTTGAGAAGACCTTGATATAGTGTGTTTCCATAGTCAAGCAAATGGTGTGATGACTGTTTGACATACCGTACAGAAATGATCTTTGCTTAAAATTGGTTTGAGTCTTCTAATAACCTTTAGTCATTGATAAGCTTTAGCCACAGTCTTACTTATGTGAGATTGTAAATTCAGGTACCTGTCTAAGGTTATACCTAGGTATTTCACCTCATCCTTAATCTTTATTGATTTATTTAAGATGTTAATTTCTTGTGGTGGTTGGAAAGTCTGAGTTCTAGAAATGAACATTTCTTCTGTTTTGTCATTTTATCTTTAAATTGTTATTAGCAAGACAATTATTCATATTATCAAGGCAATTAGTAATTACTGTTGTATCAATTGCATTCTGGTCAATTGAGGTATAAACCATGATATCATCAGCGTATAAGTGGTATAAGTGGTAATGATTTTACATATGGGCTGAATGTAAATATTGAAAAGTATTGAGGATAGGGCTGAGCCTTGAGGTATTCCTTGTGTGATTGGAAATTGAGAGGATTTCTTCTCTCCACATTTTACTAATTGTGTACGATTGCTTAAGTAGGAGGTAAACCAATTTAATGTGGTATTATGCAAACCAATATCCTGTAGACGTTGCAGCAGTATTGAGTGTGATACCATGTCAAATGCAGCTATCAATGAAAATTAAAAGAAATCCTTGATTTTTATAGTCTAGACCCGTTATGAGATTATTAAAGAGGGAGATGAGCAGAGTTTCTACATTATGACAAGGTTTGAAACCATGCTGATGGACATCAAGTGGAGCATGTAAATCAATGTGATCTTTTAATTGTCTTTGTACAACTTCTTCTATAATTTTTGTAATAAAAGGTAAACTCGAAATAGGGTGGTATGATTTTGGGTCAGAAGTGCTCAACAGTTTGCCTTTATGGATTGGTCGTATTATAGCTTGCTTAAGTATTTGCGGTATGTATCCTTGTTTGAGGGAATATTTCACAAAATTGATAAGGTTTTTGACAATTGTTTTTTGGTATGTTTAATCCATTCTACTGGACATAGGTCAGCTGGTGAAGTTGTTGTGTTAAAGGTGTCTATTATATTTTCTATCTGCTTCCTTATTGGTATGGAGAAATCATTCCATGTTTGGAAGGATCTGGTGCAGGTTTCCATCTTTATTTGATTGTACTCAGAAGTGAGTATGGTGTTTATTGGATTTGTGTTCTTGTTTATTATGTAATTAGCAAATACTTGGGTGTCTATTTGATGGGTATTGTGTGGAAGGGTGATTTTAGCGAGCTGTTAAACAATGCTGAACAGTTCCCTTAGTTTATTAGCTGATTTCAAGATTAGATTAGTGTGGTGTCGTTGTTTATGGTCATCGATCATGTTTTTGTATTCAAGTTGTTTAACATTATAGAGGAATGCTGCATCTTCAGACTTGGTTTGTCTCTATTTTCGCTCTCGTCTTCTGAGAGTACATTTTGCTTCTCTAATTTCATTTGAGTACCATGGTGCATTAGTTTTCCTGCGTACGTGTAGTTTGACTTTCTTTGGAGCTAAAGCGGCATTAGATATTATGGTATTCCAATTCTCTGTGGCATTAATTCATTAATTCATTGCAATCCTGTTGTAGTTGTGGAATTACTTCTTTAAGGAAATTCCCTTTGTGGAAGGCCTTAAATCTTTTAGCTTTGTTATCTCCTTCCATATGGTGGGGATGGATTTTTAGATGTAAAGTAAATGAGAGTATATGGTGGTCAGACCATGGTACTGGAGTGGTTTTTGGGATTGCGACTTGATTTTGTGTCAAATGTTGTGTTGGAATGAAAACCAGATCTGGTGTGGTTCCATGTTGATGTGTTGGCAGGTTAACTGTCTGTTGATAATCTTATGACTGAGGTGATTATCTGCAAGCATGTAACTTCTTTGTAGGGATTTGTGGCAATCCAACTTATTCTGTTTTCCCTATCAAAGGCATGTTCGTGTTCTAGAAAGTGGTATGATATTTGCAGTGCTGCCTTTTCAGAGGCTCAAGGTCATTTGCCAGGCACAGGACCAGAAACATTAGTCAACGCCCCTCTCTCCCCTTCTCCCCCTTCCCCTTGCCAAAGACAGGCCCACATCCCATATGTAAACACATAAATCATTTTTCTAGACAAGAAGCATTACCTGTGGGCGAACAGGATGAGCCACTCCCTCACCAGACGGCTGTCCCTTGCAGAGACTGGCATATTGGCTACACTCCGGAAGAACCAGTCAAGACCTCACCACAGGTTTGGGCTGTGGGGCTGGTTGGGCTTTCTACAGCTTCTCTCAGTGCTGCTGACAGACAGCCTGCACCCTCGGCTGAAAGTTCTGTGGGCTTGGGAAATACCAGCGCTTATGCTGATAGGTGGTCTTCTTGCCCTGGTACTTTTTACAAGAAGGTTCGGTCATCTTTCACAAAAGTCTGGAGAAGGTGATGTACTGTGTCTCAATCTCATCAGCCTTAGCCTCCAACAGCTTCTCAAAGACGTTCTTATCTCGGCAAGGCTTATCTTGGATCCACTGCTCCAGGTGCAAGGATTGAAGCCACGCGAGCCAGCGGGCACCCATGCCCACCTTTTGTCAAAACTAAAAAGTCATGGGATAGAAGACAGCGTACTACTATTGTGGATCAGGAACTGGTTAAAAGATAGAAAATAGAGGGTAGGGTTAAATAGCCAATTTTCCCAATGGAGAAAGTTGAATAGTGGAGTACCCCAGGAATATGTGCTGTGTCCGCTGTCTAGCATATTCATAAATGACCTGGAAATGGGAATGAGTAAGATAATCAAATTTGCAATAACACAATTATTCAAAGTTGTTAAAACCCATGAGGATTATGAAAAATTGCAAGAGGACCTTGATAAATTGGAAGACTGGGCATCCAAATGGCAGATTAAATTTAATGTGGACAAGTGCAAAGTTATGCACCCAGGAAAGAACAACCCAAACTATGCAAGTTTCCACATTAGTAGCCACCACCCAGGAAAAAGATTTAGGCGTCATTGTGGATAATATGTTGAAACCCTCCACAGTGTGCAGTGGCAGCCAAGAAAGCAAATAGAATGCAAGGAAAGGAATGGAGAATAAAACAAAGGATATTATAATGCCTCGGTATCGTTCCATGGTGCGACCTCACCTTGAATATTGTGTGCAATTCTGGTTGCTGTATCTTAAAAAG
The DNA here is from genome assembly GCA_033557465.1 of Ichthyophis bannanicus. Lineage (NCBI taxonomy): Eukaryota > Metazoa > Chordata > Amphibia > Gymnophiona > Ichthyophiidae > Ichthyophis > Ichthyophis bannanicus. Next base: position 391,539,729 of record CM066036.1, read on the forward strand.
GATATATCATTATTAGAAAAAGTGACCAAAATAGTAAAGGGAATCGAAGGATACACCTATGAAGAGAGGTTAGGGCTCTTTAACCTGGAAAACCAACGGCTGAGGAGAGATATAATAGAGGTCTGTAAATTAATGAATGGAGTGGAACGGGTAAACGTAGATTGATTGTTTATGCCATCAAAATATAGAAAGACTAGGGGACAGGCAATGAAGCTACAGTGTAACCCACATGACTAATAAGAGAAAATATTTTTTCTCTCAACGTGTAATCAAACTCTGGAATTCCTTACCGGAGGATGTAGTAAAAGCTGTTAGTGTAGCTGTGTTTAAAAAAAGGTTTGGACAAGTTCCTGAAGGAAAGGTCCATAATCCAAGGGGACCCAGTAAATCCACTGCTTGCCCCAATACAAGCATTGTGGAACCTATGTCTTTTGTGGAAACTGCTAGGTACTTGTGATCTAAATTGGCCACTGTTGGAAACAAGATCCTGGGCTTGATGGACCTTGGTCTGACCTAGTATTTATTTATTTATTTATCTATCTATCAGCTTTTATATACCGTCTTTCTTCAATTCAAGACAGTTTACAGAGAACATAACATGACAATATATTCAACTGATTACACAGAACTGAACTACATAACAAGGGTATATATGGCATATCTTATGTTCTTATATTCTTATTGCCTACCAGGGTGCAAAAGGCATCCAGGTGCTCCAGGAGGAGGAGCAGACCGAACTCAGCTAGATCAAACATGATGTCCTTGAGGAACATGCCCATGTACAACTGGTATGAAAGGACCAGGCCCACCAGCATGGTGCTTTGGAAGCACTGCCGGCCAAAGGAGTCCATGGTTCTCGCCTCCCTACCCTGGGGCAATGAGGAGTGCGTCTTGTTGCTCTTGATCCTTTTCATGGTCAACTCCATCATCAGAGAGTGGTGTAGGATCTGAGGCGTCTCAAACCCCAAGGCCTTTTGGACCCAGTAGATCAAGTCCAGCTGTCTGTTGACTACTAGCACCATTGGGGATTTCCCACATCCTCATCTGTAAGCTCTGCAGGATCTGGCAAACCATCATCATCATCAGAGGGAGGAGTGGCCTAGTGGTTGGGGCAAGTTGCCTCAGGCTGGAATGTCAGGGGTTCAAATCCCACTAGAGGACAGCAATCTTGGGCCGGAAGGACTGGGGTTTCTAGACCCACAGGTGCTCCTTATGGTCTTGGGCAAGCCACTTAACCCTCTCCATTGCCCATGTTCCCTGTAAAATAGTTATCTCCAAGTTATAATGCCCTGTTCAATGTAATTTCAGTTTGTTCAATGTAAACCACCTTGATATTTTGAAAGGCGGTATATAAGAAATGTTAAATAAATAATCATCACAGCCTTCTTGAGTATGAAGGATATTGGAAGATCTCCAGCTCCTCCTCCCTGGGCTCATCTTTTGACTCCAGGGAGAAGGGAATGGCATTGGCCATATCTCGCATGAAGTCCTGGAAGAACATGTCCTCTGGGGGTGACTATCACTGCTTGGGAGGAGAAGAGGGGTCCAAGGGGAGCTTGGAGGATCTGCTCCTGGACACTTCCGATGCCTCGGTTTCCCAGTCATCGGATTCCGACTCCAAGAGGAAATTGAAGCAGTGTCGGGCCTCGTCCCATCATCAACTCCAGCTGCGCAAAGAGGAAGGGTGCCTCCAAGACTAATGGTGCACAGAGTATTTCCATGGCCTCACCCGGGCATCAGACGACACTGATATGCTCAACAGGGGAGATAGCCATAAGAACCAGTATCTGTTCTGATCACTGGTCTAATACACTGGCATTAACAGGCAGTGCATGGGTCGCAAGGATCAGCTACACTGCCTGCAGCAGTGATGCCCTAGGCACAGAAGGGCCAGCTAGTTGTGTGGCCCACACGACCACTATGTGACCTCAAGGGCTCAAAGGCATTCTTCCAAAACTGTCATCTCTGAAGGCATTGGGGCTGAAATTACAAGTTCGGCCACCAGCTCCGTCACTCCTGTAGGGGAATTCACAACAGTGGGACATTAGGGGATTCCCGATGTCCCTCTGGTACCTTGGATGACGAGTCCTCTCATTGGGGTACTTTAGCGGATTACTCGCAGCCATTGCTCTTCATATCATGTTGGGAAGGGCGCCAATGTCGGTGCACCTTGGGCTGGTGCTCGGATGCCCCCTTTGACGATAGTAGGATAGATAAAATCAATTCCAGATGATGGCCAATGGAGATCCTTCACTCTGGGATACTATGGCCCCTTGGCTCCAAGTGTGCTTGGGCCTCGATGTAGATTCCCCTGTAGTGCCCAAGGACCGCGAGGTTGATGACAGGGTCGACGATGCAGAATCCGTTGGCCTGAAGAGGGGATTCCACTGCATCTCCCAACCCTTTAGGTCCCTTCTTGTCACCTGCAAGCACAGATTACAAGAAGCAGGCTGGTGGTCAGGGCCCAGGCAGTGAAGGCACCAGTTGTGCCGATCCATGACCGAGATGGTCCGGGCACACTTGGTGCACTTCTTAAATCCACTTGCTGGCTTCTGGGACATGTCCAGGAACACAGCCATAGCGAAGTCGATGGTGCCAGCTGCGGGATAAGTAAGAAGAAAAAATGAAAGTGACTGCACTGGGGCAGGTGCTACTGATGACAGGTGGTGAAAACTAGATGAAGAAGAGACCCCAAAGAAGATAAGAATGAAAAACTTTTTCTGATGGCCCAGGACCATGTCCTAGGGGCTCAACAGAAAAAGAAGACTGGAGAAAATGGTGCCGTGGCAGGAAGAAAAACAGGCATGCATGTGTTCTGGAGCCTCCCATAAGCTTCCAGTAGAAGCTGGGGAGCGTTCAGACGTGGGGCTCTATCTTCTGTTTAGACATCTAGAGTGGATTTGTTTTATCAGTTCATTGAATGGTTGAATTCCAAAGATTCCCACCTTCACTTTAAAGCACAATGGAATTTCAATCACATCTCCTATTTGGATGTGATTGCTGGACCTAGATTGCTGACTACTATGTATTGCAAAAGCCTGTGGATTGTAATAACCTTTTGAGATACGAGTCTTTCCATCTGAGGCATTTACAAAGGAGTTTCTTTCTCTATAACATTAACAAAATGTGTCCCTTCCTCTTTTAACATACTACTAACACACTTATCCACTCTTAGTCACCTCACGCCTTGACTATTGCAACCTCCTCCTTGCTTGTCTCCCTCTGAGTCATCTCTCCCCCCTTTAATCTGTTCAAAACTCTGCTGTGTGGCTAGTCTTCTGCCAGCCCCAATATACTCATATAATCCCTCTGCACAAGTCACTTCATTGGCTCCCCTTCCTTTTCCATATACACTTCAAACTTGTCCTTCTGACCTATAAACGCATTCATTTTAATGCTCTCACTACCTTTCCTCTCTCCTTTATCCCTACATGCCTCAACTAGCTTGCTTCTTTCTATGCCTTTTTCTTCCACTGCCAACTCCAGACTTCGAACCTTTCACCTTGCTGCGCCTTATGCCTGGATCAAACTACCTGAGTCAACATCAGGCTTTATCTCTCCCCCTTTTCAAATCCATGCTAAAGGCTCACCTCTTTGAGGCTATTTTTGGATCCTGGTTTCTTGTTACATAGGAACACAGAAATATGAAACATGATGGCAGAAAAAGACCACATGGCCTATCTATAGTCTGCCCTTCCATACAAGGCTGGCCCAAAGGTTTCTGCACTCTAGGCAGATGTCCCGACCGTGTCGCCCCCTGCCATTGGAATCAGTGGTAGTGGGGTGCTGCTCAGCATGTGGGGAGGAAGAGAGGCATGGATTGGCGTGCGGGTGATGACAGGCCATGTGTGTCAAAGCACACGGCCTGCCACCCAAAGAGATCTGCTGCCTTAGGCAATCACTTGACTCACCTAGTGAGATCCTCTATGTTTGTCCCATGCTTTTTTGAATTCAGATACTGTCCTCGTCTCTACCACCTCCACTGAGAGACTATTCCACGCATCTACCACTCTTTCTATAAAAATATATTTTCACATATTACTCTTGAGTCTATCCGCTTTCATCCTCATCCTATGCTCCCTCATTAGAGAGCTTGCTTTCAATTGAGAATCTCCTCTTGCGCATTTTTGCCACGGAGGTATTTAAACATCTCTATCATATCTTCTCTATCCTACCTTTCCACTAAAGTATACATATTAATATCTTCAAGTCTGTCCTCATATACTTTATAACAAAGACCACTAATGATTTTAGTAGCCACCCTCTGCACAGACTCCAATCTCTTATATGCTTTTGAAGGTGTGGTCTCCAGATTGCACACAGTACTCCAAATGAGGTTGCACCAAAGACTTATACAGAGGCACTATCACCTCCATTTTTCTGCTGGCAATTCCTCTCCCTATGCACCCAAGCATCCATCTGGCTTTCGCTATCGCATTTTCTACCTGCTTAGCTAATTTAAGATTGGCAGACACAATCCCGCCTAGGTGTACACTGTACCGCTCTCCATTGGATTTTTGCAGCCCAAATGCATGATCCTGCATTTGTTAGTATTAAATCTCAGCTGCCAAATTATAGACCATTCTGCAAGCTTAGCTAGATCCCTCCTCAAGTTATCTACTCCTTCCTGGGTTACTCTATAGCAGATTTTGGTATCATCCACAAACATGCAAACCTTACCCGACAGTTCTTCCGCAATATCACTAACATAGCTAAGATCAAAGAGAGATCCACTGGTAACCTCCTCCTCCTCAGAATGAGCTTCATTTATCTGTACCCTTTGCTGCCTTCCACTCAACCAATTTCTAACCCAATAAGTAACTTTAGGGTCCATCTCTAGGGTGTTCAGTTTGTTTATAAATAACCTGTGCGGAACGGTGTTCAAAGGCTTTACTGAAATCTAAGTACACCACATCTAAGGATCTCCCTTGGTCCAATTCCCTGGTCACCCAGTCAAAGAAATCAATTAGATTTGTCTGACAAGGCCTGCTTCTGGTAAACCTATGCTGCGTTTCCAATAATTTACTGACCACACAGATTAGACTAACTGGCCTGTAGTTTTCAACCTCATCCTTACTTCCACTTTTATGTAAAAGGACATGTGCCGTTCTCCAGTCCTTTGGGAGCATTCTTGACTCCAAAGAAGCATTGAAAAGGTCAGTCAGCGAAGCCACTTGAACATCTCAAAATTCCTTCTGTATTCTCAGATGTATCCCATCCAGTCCCGTCGTTTATCTACTTTTAGTTTAGCTAGTTCTTTTCTGTCACTTCTGTTCCTATTTGCGGATATTTTCTGAAATACTGCTCCTGGCACTTTATCTATAAACACAGAATACAGGAAGGAATGGCCTAGTGGTTGGGGCAAGTTGCCTCAGGCCTGAGGGCTGGGGGTTTGAATCCCACTGGAGAACAGCAAACTGACTGGAGTTTCTAGTCTCGCAGCTGCTTCTCGTGGCCTTGGGCAAGCCATTTAATCCTCTCATCTCAGGTGCAAAACCAGATTATGACCCCTTTGGGGACAAGGGAAATATATACCATATCTGAATGTACTCTGCTTTGACCTGGTGAAAAACAGTATATAAGCATTGCTAAATAAAATAAATGTGTTAAGCAATTCTGCTTTATCCTCATCAGCTTCTACATATTCCTCCTCTTTACCCTTGAGTCTGACAATACCACTTTTGTCTTTCCTCCTCACACTAATATATCTGAAAATATCTCATCCCCCCATTTATTGCATTGGCTATTTCTTCCTCTTTTTCTATCTTAGCTTTCTTGCTACTTTGCTAGCTTCTCTAAGTTTTTCCAAATATAGATGTTTGTCTTCCTCTCTCTGTGATCTTTTGTATTTCCTGAAGGCCTCCTTTTTCTTCACCTTTTCAGCTACTTCTTTTGAGAACCATATCGGCCTCCTTTTGCATTTATTTACTTTTCTAACAAAAAATGTTTGTTGCAATATCCCCTTTCATTTCATTCATTTCAGTTTTGCCCACTATTTTTCTACATCCCCCAGCTGTTCTCATCCCGCTAATAACTCCTTGAGGTATTGTCCCATATTGGCAAAGTTAGTTTTCCTAAAGTCTAAAACCCTCCCTTTGAATAGATGTTATCAGCCCTAGTCCTAATACTGAATCACAATAGTGATCACTGGATGAGAGATCTTCCATTATAACATCAGAAGCACTTTCCCCAATCGTCCCTTCATGTGTGGGTTCTGTTACCAGTTGCCTGAATAGTTCTCCCTGTAAAGAATCCAGGATCTCCTTACTTCTAAATGACACTGCAGCAGGGATGTGCCAATCAACATCCAGCATATTGAAATTACCTGCTTTCATGGCAATGCTACATGTGTCTTCTATTAAATCTCCATCCACTTCTTTTCCCTGCGAGGGGGATCTGTATATCACTCAAAGCAAATGCATTTACCTTTCCCTCTTTCTAGTTTAACCCACAGTGCCTCCTCTCTTCTTTTTAAGCCCTGTAATTCTATAGGTTTAATATTATTTTTTACATATAGTGCCACTCCTCCTCCCCTTCTTTCTTCCCTGTCCTTTCTGAATAAAGTATAGCCCGATATAATTACATCCCAGTCATGGTTAACCATGGACCATCTTTTATGTGTATCTGTACAGTGCTGCGTATGCCTTGTAGCACTATATAAATGATAAATAATAGTGCTAATAGTAGAGTTTGCCTGAAGGTCAGGTTGTTGTTTTGTTTTGGTTTTTATTGTTGTGCAGTGTATGCTAGACAAGAACTATTACTGCATTATGAGGAGCCTGCCAAGGAAAACTGCCCGTTGTATATTTTGCCTTATTCCCATAAGGCTAACTTTATAGCCCAAGTGATTCATAAGCATCAGTGCTTTCCAAACTTTCATCCCGTATGATCCCATATTAGTAACTGAAAATTCACATGATCCCTGATGATGAAATCAAAATAGCAGGTCTCCAGCCTCTATCCCTTCTTCCACTCATTGAAAGCAGCAGCAGCAACTGACATCATAGGGTCCTGTGTGTCAGCATGCAGTGTGTGCTTACAGACCCCAGCACTCAGCATGGGTTTCCAGTCTAAAAGTAAGCTTACCCAAGTGGGGACAAGGACCTATGAATGTTCACTGGCTCACGGGCCACTTGCTGACTGGTGACTGCCACTACTTGGCATAGGTCCCAGTGAAAGTCCATAGAGAAGGGGAATTGGCCATGTTTCTGTGACCCCATTCACTCATGTGACCCCATTTGCAGTCCCGACCCCAAGTTTGGGAAACACTGGCTTATATTGTCTTTACATACAGTGTTTCAAGAGCCACCAATCATTACATTTAAACATGCCCCTAATATATGTAATAAGAATTTTTGGGCCTTTCTACCCCCGCTCACTGTTGATCAAGCTGTGTCTACATTCTCCTGGTGGGTTTTGCTCATTTTGTGAACAAAGCGTCACTAAATCTTTATGGATAAATCTGACAGATGGCAAAATATTTAAGCTGAAAGGTAGCACCATGTGTGAAACATTTAGAGTTATTTATATGATGCTTTGCCCTTGCTGCTTAATGTATGTGGGGCCAAGACAGTCATCATAACATGTCGCACTGAGCACTTTATCAAACTGTTGAATAAAATTGGTCAAATATAAATGGTTCAATATTGTTTGGATTTTCAACATTACTTTGCACTGTTGAAATGGTGAAGGAGAGGGGGGGAGGCATTTTTCAGGCTATACTGAATTACTGGTAATATTGGATTTATACCTTCATCTGTCCTCATATGTTTTATAACAAAGACCACTAACCACTGTTTCTTCATAACTATGAGGAAGCAGTCTGCACAGTCCAGTCAACATTGTGTATGTGAAAAAGGTGTATTGGCTGTGATTTCCAGCTCATGTGCTTATATACCCCTCACTGTGTATGTGATTTTTTATATAAGCAGTAGCAGTGTACTTAAAACAGCTGTTGCAGAAATCAAATGAAGGAATCTGCAATCATGAATTAATTGTTGAGACATTTTTTGAATATTTTTCTTAAGGCCCTGAAAAAGAGAGGGTTTTTTATTCTCTCGCAACATGTATCAGATTGGATGCATTATTTATTTCTGATTTTGTCACCTTTTGAAAGTTCAGTCTTTTTTTTTCTGCTGCCTGTCTTCCTCAGCCTGTTGGCTTGCCGTAGATCACCTGGCGGTCCTGTTGCCAGCTTACTTTGTGGAGTTCATGTTCACGTTAAGTATTTTTTTGTCTTACATAAATGAATGATATTGCTTATATTAACAAAATAAACAATATTTAAAGGTTTTCATATAACTTTTGGGAATTTTGGACTTTTGAGTCAAGTGATATTTGAAGGTTCGTATGAACAAATGTTCCAGCAGTGTCACTGATGGCTCAATTAATTTTTATTTTTACCACAGGCTGTTTGTCTGATTTATTTTCACCTATGAGCTTATAATCACAGTGGTGAGGGAAAGCAACAGGGACAATAGGTGTAGGAGTGAAGATGAGAAACATGATTCAAAGCATACAGTTCTGGTGCCTAGCTTCAGAATTCCAAAGGCAGAGTGAGGAAGTATAATTTCATGAACAGCAATGTCTTATCAAGGAGTCAACTTAAACACAAAGTCCCACAATAAATGAAGAAAAAGTGAATAATACAAAGTCTGGCCTTCAAAAAAACAACCACTTAGTGAAATTGCTCCTATGTACCAAAATGATTATAAAACAGAAATCTCTCTAAATATTTTAGGAACCATCAGATTTGAGCCATATGTATATCATGGTGCACACTAACACCTTGGCTCCCCATATCAGTCACAGTCATCAGTCCAATTAAGTGTCTCTATATGTGCCTTTATTGATACTATAGAAAAAAACACAATTATCTTCTTTTTGTTATTCCTTTACCAGCAGCAAATTTCAAAATTGATCCACCCATAGTTGATCAATGCAACCACGGCACTTTAAAGAGAATGCAAAATGGTGGTTATCTGAACTCAGCTGTTAAAAGTGCCAACACAATTCATCAGCACCCAGATCACTAATTCTTTTTTTTTAATATTGTTTATTTAAATTTTCTTGAATGCAAAAATAAAGTACAAGAGAATAATTCCAGCCACCAAACAAGATACTGCACTCATTATACAAAACACATCAAGAGGGAGAGAGCACCACACACTCCCCGAAGGGAGACTAAGAAAATTAGAAGAAAAAAGGATCACTAATTCTAATGCTCCTTGCTTCACTCGGCTCAGCTTAGCCATCTGGTTTTGAAGTCTGCATCGGGGTAGGCGAAATAGTAACATAGTAAATGACGGCAGATAAAGACCAGCATGGTCCATCTAGTCTGCCCAGCATGATGGCAAGAGTAGGTGCACCTGCAGCTCCACCACCCCCTCCCCACGTCCCTGTTTAGGGGTGAACCCACCACTCCATGTAGGACACCCCTATTTGTTGAGAAATTAGATGGTTCAGTTTATTTTGATTTTATTCTGTTGCTGTAAAGGGATCCACTGTGTCTGTCCCATGCCATTTTGAAGTCCGTCACCGTGTTTGCCCCCACCACTTCCATCGGGAGGGCATTCCAAGCATCCACCACCCTTTTTGTGAAAAAGTATTTCCTGACATTGCCTTTCAATTTACCACCTTGCAGCTTCATGTTATGCCCTCTAGATGTACAGCTTCCCCGTCTTTGGAAGAGGTTTGTTTGTTCATTATTTCCCTTTAAGTATTTAAAGGTCTGAATCATATCTCCCCTATCCCTCCTCTCCTCCAAAGTGTACATGTTTAGGTCTTCAAGTCTCTTCTCATAAGGCTTCTGACGCAGGCTCCAAATCATTTTGGTCGCCTTCCTCTGAACAGTTTCCAGTCTTTTTACATTCTTTACAAGATACAGTCTCCAAAACTGAACACAGTATTCCAAGTGAGGCCTCACCAGTGACTTGTACAGTGGCATAAGTACCTCTTCCTTTCAGCTGGTAATTCCTTTTTGTATGCAGCCCAACATCCTCCTGGCTTTTGCCACCGCCTTGTCGCACTGTTTTGCCACCTTGAGATCTTCAGAAATAATCACACCAAGGTCTTTCTCCTGATCCATGCATACTAACCTCTCGCCCCCTATCACGTACATTTCCCTTGGATTTCTGCTACCCAAGTGCATGACTCTGCACTTCTTTGCATTAAATCTTAATTGCCAAGCATTAGACCATTCTTCCAGCTTTTGTAGATCTCTCCTCATGTTAACCACTCCCTCGGGGGAGTCAACTCTGTTGCAAATTTTCATGTCATCTGCAAAAAGACATACGTTTCCATTCAGTCCTTCAGCAATATCACTCACACATACATTGAACAGTGCCGGGCCCAGGACCGACCCCTGGGGCACCCCGCTAATCACCCTCCCTTCATCCAAGTGAGCTCCGTTTACCATCACCCTCTGTCGTCTGTCAGGCAACCAATTTCTGATACAATTTACCATCTTAGGATCCATCCCCAACCTACTGAGTTTATTGATAAGCCTCCTATGAGGAACAGTATCAAAGGCTTTGCTGAAATCCAGGTAGATGACATCCATCGCATGTCCCTGATCTAGCTCCCTGGTCACCCTGTCAAAGAACTCAATCAGATTTGTTTGGCAAGATCATCCTTCGGTAAAACCGTGTTGCCTCGGGTCTTGCAACCTGTTGGTTTTGAGAAAGTTCACTATTCGCTCTTTCAGGAGTGGCTCCATTGCATTTCCCACCACCGAGGTCTGTAGTTTGACGCTTCTTCCCTGTCACCACTTTTGTGTAGAGGTATGACATCAGCCGTTCTCTCCTGTTTCCAAGGATCTGTTGAAAACATCCTTTAATGGCCCTGCAAGAACCTCTCTGAGCTCTTTCAGAATCCTGGGATGTATCCTATCCGGTCCCATGGCCTTGTCCACTTTCAGTTTTGCAAGTTGTTCTAACACATCATCTTCTATGAATGGTGTGGTATCTACTTCATTCCCATTTTTATAATATTTGGGAGTCACAGGTGGTCCTTCTCCAGGACTTTCTTTAGTCAAAACAGAGCAGAAGTATTCGTTTAGCAATTTCGCTTTTTCAATGTCACTTTCCACCAGTCCGTTCGCAGCACTTCTGAGACCTGCAATTCCATCTCTGATAGTCTTCCTTTCCCGAATATACCCGAAGAAGGTTTTGTCGCCACACTTAACATCATCAGCCATCTTTTCCTCTGCCTTTGAATTTGCTATCCTTATTTCTCTCTTTGTCTCTGAGTTTGATCCTGTATTCATTTCTGTGTTCCTCTCTTTGTGAGCTTTTGAATCTTATATACCGTGCTATTCTGCATCAGTGCGGTTTACATTGAACAAACTGAAATTACATTGAACAGGGCATTATAACTTGGAGATAACTATTTTACAGGGAACATGGGCAATGGAGGGTTAAGTGGCTTGCCCAAGACCACAAGGAGCACCTGTGGGACTAGAAACCCCAGTCCTTCCGGCCCAAGGTTGCTGTCCTCTAGTGGGATTTGAACCCCTGACCTTCCGGCCTGAAGTACCTTGCCCCAACCACTAGGCCACTCCTCCACTCAACCCTATTTCAGTTCTTTCAACTCTTAGATGTAAGACCATCCAGTCCAGGCGATTTGCTACTCTTCAGTTTATCAAATAGTTGTAATACAACTTTCTGGTGTATCGATATTTCTTTCAGTTCTTCCCCAGTATCACCTTTAAATACCACTTCAGTCATGGGTAACATCCCTACATCTTCCTCAGTAAAGACCGAAGCAAATAATTCATTCAGTCTCTCTGCTATAGCCTTGTCTCCTCTTACTGCCCCTTTTACCCCTCTATCATCTAATGGTCCAATTGACTCTCACAGTTTTTTGCTATGAATGTACTTGAAAAAGTCTTTATTAAGTGTTTTTGCTTCCACAGCAAGTTTCTTCTCAAATTCTCTCTTTGCCTGCCTTATCAATGCCTTGCATATTTAACTTGACAGTGCTTGTGCTGTTTCCAGTTTTCATCATTTGGCTCTTTTTTCCATTTCCTGAAAGATGCTTTTTTGGCAACAGCAGCCTCTCTGACCTCACCTTTAAACCATGCTGGCAGTTTTTTGGACTTCCTTCCATTTTCCTTAAAGCGTGGAATACAGCTGGTCTGGGCTTCGAAGATAGCATTTTTCAACACCACCCAAGCTTGATGTAAGTCTTTAATCTTTACAACTGCTCGTTTTAGCTTTTCCTTAACTATTTTCCTCATTTTATCATAGTCTCCCTTTTGAAAGATATAAGGTAGCACTGTGGATTTTCTTACCATCCCTAATCCATTAATTAAATCAAATGCGATCATGCTATGATCACTATTGCCAAGTGGCCCCAACACCCTTATCTCTTGCACCAGATTTGGTGTTCCATTAAGGCCAAAGTCCAAAATGGCTTCCCCTCTGGTTGGTTCATGAAACAGCTGATCCAAGAAGCAGTCATTTATTTCATCTAGAAACTTTATTACCCATTATTATTAATTTTCTGTAACTTTTGTTAGTTTCCCTAATTTCTTTGAACATTTCATCATCAATTTGTTCATCCTGGCCAGGCAGTCAATAGTACAACCCCACTGCCATCGCCTTTTTACATGGAATTTTTATCCATAGAGATTCCTGCAAAATTCTAATCCTCTGACTCAATGCTCTCTCTAACAGAGCGCAACCCATCCACAAATTTGATCAGCTCTATCATTATGATATAGTTTGTACCCAGGTATCACAGTGTCCCACTGGTTGTCCTCCTTCCACCATGTCTCTGAGATACTAATCATATCTAACTTCTCATTTAGTGCTATATATTCTAACTCTCCCATCTTATTTTTTAGACTTCTAGCATTTGCATACAAGCATTTTAGAGACTATTTTATTCATATTAATCTGGTTATTGGTAGGCAGGGGTACTTTGGAATCTTTAAGCTCCATCTGCTCCGTCCTCAAGAGCATTTGGGCTACCTTTGTCTTTATTGGAACCTCTCTGCTGATGAGTTCTAACTTCATTTTTTTGATAGTATCCTTCAAGGATACATTGTTCCGAACCATGCGCTCTTGGGCGACTGTCGGCTTTCCCCTATTATCTAATTTAAAAGCTGCTCCATCTCCTTTTTAAAAGTTAATGCCAGCAGCCTGGTTCCATCCCGGTTAAGGTGAAGCCCATCCCTTCAGAAGAGCCCCTCCTTTCCCCTAGAATGTTCCCCAGTTCCTAACAAATCCAAAACCCTCATCCTTGCACCATTGTCTCATCCACGCATTGAGACTTCGGAGCTCTGCCTGCCTTTTGGGTCCTGCAAGTGCAATGGGAAGCATTTTGGAGTTCTGGAAGTTCTGGATTTCAACTTCCTACCTAAAAGCCTAAATTTAGCCTCCAGAACTTCCCTACCACATTTTCCTATGTCATTGGTACCGACATGTACCAAGACAGCAGACTCCTTTCCAGTACTATCTAAGACCTTATCTAGGTGGCGCGTGAGATCCACTACCTTCACATCAGGCAGGCATGTTACCAGGCAATCCTCACGTTCACCAGCCACCCAGCTATCTACATGCCTAATGATCAAATCACCAACTATAATGGCTGTCCTATCCCTTCCCTCCTGGGCACATGGCCCTGGAGAAACTTCCTCGGTGCGAGAGGGTTTTACATCACCTGGAGGACAGGTCCTAGCTATAGGATCACTTCCTGCCACACCAGGGTGATGCTCTCCTGTAACGTGACCTCTCTCCTCCATGGCAAGAGGGATGCTGCCAGACTGGAGGTGGGACTTCAGGACTATATCCCTGTAGGTCTCATCTATGTACCTCTCTGTTTTCCTTATGTATTCAAAGTCTGCTACTCTTGCCTTCAGAGATCGGACTCGTTCCCTGAGAGGAAAGAGCTCCTTGCACTTTGTGCACACGTAAGACTCCTCACCAAATGGGAGAAAATCATACATGTGACACTCAATGCAAAAGACTGGAAATCCCCCATCTCGCTGCTGGACTGCTATCTGCATCTTAGTTTTAAGGTTGTGTTTAGATATTTAATTTCTTTACTTATTAAGGGTTGCTGGGGATACTTATACTAATAAAACTATGCCTAATACGTTTGATGACTTGTTCACCTGAAGTTTAATTAATCTCAGGAACTTAATGTATGCTGATGAGAATAAACAACTGCACCTGAGAGTGAATATGGCACCTCCTTTCCTTTAAGAGGTTTAAACACCAATAAAGCTACGATTATCCAAGGGGTGGGTGGGTGTTTGGGAGGGACAGAGGGAAAGAAGACTTATTAAAAGCTAGATGCTTCACAGTACCCTGTCCTGTGCTTCTAAGGTAATCTGTGACCAATCTCCAGGAGTCGTCTCACAGCCCTTGCTTTGATAGAGGGAGTCTTGGTTCTAAATTTAACCAGAAAGCTCTCTGCTGTGTTTTAAATTTAAACTGAAAACTTTTTGCTGCTACTAGGCCCTGACTGATTTAACAAATACACTGGGTTCACAGATTAATCAGCTTTAATCTAAAGAATTCCTTTTTCCCCATGGCTTAGAAAAATTCCCAGAAGTAAATACTTACAATTGCAGATCTCTCTCCAGAAGTAGCAGTCCCCTTTTGTAGTCCTTCAAGACTAAGCAGCACAGAACTCTGGTTGAACTATTTATGCCTGTGCTTATGAGGTAATTGTGACCAATTTCCTGAGTGATTAACACTGTCCTTGCTTGATCGAGTCTTTCAAACTGGCCCTCTGATCTGTCACCTGGCTTTAACACCTATTTAAAAAATTTCACACGTCTCTTGCCCCCTATGTAGAAGGCCTCTTTGTAAAGGTTTCTAGAAAAAATTTATTGCTCAAGGAATACTGACCCTGTTTTGCCTTTTATGCTAAGTTATATTCTGATTGCATTTAAATTAAAGTTCTTTGCCGCTTCTAGGCCCTGACTATGAAATTTAAAGTAGAAGCTCTCTTCTAGGTTCTAAATTTAACCAGAAAGCTCTCTGCTGTGTTTTAAATTTAAACTGAAAACTCTTTGCTGCTACTAGGTAGGCCCTTACTGATTTAACAAATACACTGGGTTCACAGATTAATCAGCTTTAATCTAAAGAATTCCTTTTTCCCCAAGATTTAGAAAAATTCCCTGAAGTATATACTTACAATTGCATTTCTCTCTCCAGAAGTAGCAGTCCCCTTTTGTAAAGTTAGGCAGAATAAAAGCTGTCCTAACTTTAACCACTTTAGCTTTCCAGACAGTTGCTGAATAACACTGCTGCCCAGTTAGCTATAGCACTATTCGACCAACCCCTATTTTTAATGCTGGTGGCTGGATATGACCTTGGCATTGATTAAAGCTTTAACAATGCTGGCAACTGCCACTGAATATCGGCCCCTTTATTGTATGTCTATCCCTATATGTCTTATGACAAAGTTCATTGACCATTTTAGTAGCTGCTCTCTGAATAGATTCCACTTTTTAAAGGTGTGGTCTCCAGAATTGTACACAGTACTCCAAATGAAGTCTCACTAGAGACTTATACCAAGGCACTATTGCCATCTTCTTCCTGCTGGCCATTCCTCTCCTTCTGGCTTACACTATTGCCTTTTCTACATGTTTGGCCACTAAGATCATCAAATATGATCACCCCTGATCCTGCTCTTATGTGCATTAAAGCACTTCACTGTTTATACTGTACCAGTCCCTTGGGTTTTTACAGTCCAAATGCATGATCTTGCATTTTTTAGCATTAAAGGTTTAACTGCCAAATTATTGACCATTCTTTAAACTTTCCTGGATCTCCCCTCATGTTATCCACACTTTTCAGGATGTCTACCTTGTTGCAGATTTTGATATCATCCGTAAGTGGCATACCTTTCCTTATATATTTTCCACAATATAGCTTATCAAAATGTTAAAAAGAACAGAAATAAGGACTGATCCCCACAGCACACCACTGGTAATGTCCCTATCTTCATTTAAGAAGTTAGCACACACCACCGTCTTGAAGCTAATGGATTATTGCAATTCATTTTATAATGATTTGAAACAATCTTCACTTAATCACTTGCAGCTTCTACAGAATTCAGTTATTAGGATTCTTACTGGTATGTGCAATTACAGTCATATTACTCCAGTCTTAAAGGCCTTGCACTGGCTTCTAGTTGCCTTTCAAATTTGTTTCAAGGTGCTAGTGATTTTTTTTATAAAGTTTTGCATTCTGGATACCCATTGTATCTTTCTAATTTATTAATTCCAGCTCTCCCCCGATCCAATTCTCTGGTCATGCAGTCAAAGAAAACAGATTCATCTTACAAGACCTACCTCTAGTAAACTCATGCTGTTTTTGATCCTGCAATCCCTTGGATTCCAGAAACTGCACTATTCTCTGCTTTAGCAGGGCTTCCTTTCATTTACTTATCACAGAGGTCAGACTAACTGTAGTTCCCAACCGCCTTCACGCTATTGCTTTTGTGGACAGGAATCACATTCACCAGTCCTCTGAGATCAGTCCTAACTTTAAAGCAGCATTGAAAGGGTCAGACCACAGAGTCACCAGTACTTTCCCAAATTCCTTATGTACACTCTGATGAATCTCATCTAGCCCAAACACTTTGTGTACTTTTAGTTTAGCTAACTTCTCATGAACAGTCTTCTGAAAATTCTTTGAGGTCTATTTGATTTATGTTTGTTTTCAGAAGTCCCATTACTGGCCTTTCATCTGTAAACACAGAAGAGAAGCAATTCTGCTTTATCCTCATCAGCTTCTACATATTTCCTCCTTTCACCCTTGAGCCTTACAATGCCGCAGCCTTTGCAGTGCACTTCATCCTGTCACTAGCATACTTAAGTCTTCCCATATTTTACTGTATTAGTCCTTTTTCTTCTATTTGAATCTTTGCTTTTCTGTTTACTTTACCAGCTTCCCTTTGCTTCTCCAGATATTGTTGTTTATTTTCCTCTTTCTATGATTTCTTATAGTTTATACAGGCTAACCTCTCTTTCCTTACCTTTTCAGCTACTTCGACTGCTTTTCCTCATACATTTATTTATTTCTGATTAAAATGATATGCTGCCCTTAAAATGTCTCCTTTCAGTTTTGCACCCTGTTCTACTTCCCCTAGATGTTCCCATCCAGCTAATAACTCCTTAAGGTATTCCCCCATCTTGACAAACTTAGTTTTGATGAAGTCTAGGACCCTTGCTTTTGAATGAACTATCTCCACTTGCATCCTAATATTGAAGTGCATTCATCTGTTGATCACTGGACATCAGGTGATCATCCACTATAACATTAGAAACACTCCAGATTTGTAAGCACCAAATCTGGTCTCTCTCCTTCCTATATGGGCTATGTTACCAGTTGCCGGAACATTTATCCCCATAGGGAATCCAGTCAAGGTATCCCAATCAATATCTAACAATAGCATTTTCTCTTTCATAGCAATATTATGAAAGTCTGCAATTACCGTATTTTTCGGACCATAAGACGCACTTTTTCTTCACCAAAAAGTGGGAGGAAAAGTGCCTGCGTCTTATGGTGCGAATAGAAGAAGTTGCAGAGCGGCAGCGGGTCCCCCGGGACCTTCCGTGTCCCTGGGGACTGCATCATCCCTCCCCCCCCCCGGCTTCTGCTGCTGCTGCCGCTGCATGGCAGCGGCAGAATCAACTGTCCCGCGGCCCCTTCCCATCTGCCCGGCAAAGCATCTTCTGAGCTCCATCAGCGGCAGCTTTCAGGGCCGCGAAGAGAGTAGTATTTCCCTCTCGCGGCTCTGTTAAGCCTGCCGGGGCGGATGGGAATTCCCATCAGCCCCGGCAGGCTAACAGAGCCGCAAGAGGGAAATCACTCTTCTCTTCGCGGCCCTGAAAGCTGCCACTGATGGAGCTCAGAAGATGCTTTGCCGGGCAGATGGGAAGGGGCTGCGGGACAGTTGATTCTGCCGCTGCCACGGCAGCGGCAGCAGCAGAAGCCCAGGGTTTGTTTTTCATTTTTAAATTTACTTGGGCTGATGGGGGGGAGGGGGTTAGGTCTAGTAATGGGGGGGGGGGGATAGGACTAGTAATGGGGGGGTTAGGACTAGTAATGGGGGGGTTAGGACTGAAAATGGGGTGATGGGGGTTAGGACTGCAGGTGGTCTGATTGGGGGGCTAAGACTGAAAATGGGGTTATGGGGGGCTAAGAATGAAGATGGGGCGATGGAAGGGTTAGGACTGGAAGTGGGCTGTTGGGGGGCTTAGGACTGATAATGGGCTATGGGGGGGGGGCTAGAACTGGTAATGGACTGGGGGGGGTGCTAGGACTGGAAATGGGCCAAGTAGAAGGGGGAGCTTGAACTGCAAATAGCTGATGGGGACAGGGTTTTGGAATGGAAATGGGCTGAGTGGAAGGGGGATTGGAATGGAAATGGGCTGATGGGGAGGGGGGCTTGGAAAGGAAATGGGCTGATGAGGGGGGGGCATACGACTGGAAATGGGCCGAGTAGAAGGGGGAGCTTGAACTGCAAATAGCTGATGGGGACAGGGTCTTGGAATGGAAATGGGCTGAGTGTTATACTTTATTAAATATTTTATTACACTATTTGGTTCAGAATATTTTTTTTCCTATTTTTCTCCTCTAAAAACCAGGTGCGTCTTATGGTCGGGTGCGTCTTATGGTGCGAAAAATACGGTAAATCTCAATTTGTTCTGCCTGTAAAAGAGATCTGTTTTTTATACCAAAATAAATAGATTTTCTATTCCTTCTTTTTAGACTAACTCACAGTGCCACCTCCTTCCCTCATAAGCCCTGCAGTTCTGTGGCTTTAATATTTTTTTTACATATAGCATCACTCTTCCCTTTCTTTCTACCCTATCTTCCCTGACTAGATTATAACCTAGTATAACTACTTCTCATACATCATTTTCTGTGTACCATGTCTCCATGACTGCCACAATTACTCCTGCTGGAATTCTGCACACAATAATTCAACATGTTGCAGTTTTTGGTGATTTATTTTTCCTGCATTATATTTTAAATTAAGTATCACTCAAACAATTTGCTTTGTACTTTTGGCAAAAAAAGCATGCACAATTTTGGATGATTCAGACCTTTTGACACAGAATTTTAAATTTAGTTTGCAGAATTCCAATAGGAATAAACTATATCCAAGTCAGCCTCTTCCATTCCAGCTTCTAAATGCCGACTTTTATCTTGCATACTATGGGCATTAGTATATGAAGCTTTCTAGATGTTGCCCTTTGTTCCCTTTTCTATACTACACAATAAAGCAAACAACTTAAATTGTGCTGTCTTACCGAATAGCATGTAACAAAGTTTCCAGGACTAACAATTAAAAAAGGTGACAGAGAACATCTTTGATAGGTACTCTAGCCCAACTAAAATAGGCAGAAAGTTTATTGTTCATACAATGTCTAGCTATGGGCTTGCAATAAAGAGCTTGTAAAACTGGATAAATTGTAGCATTAGGCCAAAGTGCTGCCAACCATCTAATGATAGGATACAAACTGGTACTTTAGCTGACCCCACTTTCTGAACAATGTGACAAGCAACCTAGTATTATCCTCTCCATACCAGCCCTGAAGCAAACCCACCTGGCCCTTTTGAAACTTGTGAGATTTGCTGATTCATGCTGTAATGTTGAAAGTTTTGCAGTTATCAAAATGAAGACTACACATGGGACAGTAATTCTAGACCAAGGGCATGATCCCTTCCAAGTTTTTCTAAGACTATAACTGTTGCATCTGAAAATTGTAACAAGGACTGAAGCCCAAAAAAAGCTCATTGAACACTGCTTGCAGTTCAGGAGCTAGAATGTTGGCAAATAGTCTATAAAACTTGACTTTCAAACCATCTGGGCCAGGAGATTTGTCCAGACCAAGAACCTTCATTGAACAGGCAACTTCCTCCACTTGTATAGGTTCCTGCAAGCGATTTAGAGTCCACTTCTGTGACTGCAGGGAGAAGTATAGAGTCAAAGAAATCCATGAGAACTGGACAAAGACTATCCATCTTTAAGTATAAGGACTTGTAGAAAGATGGAAAATCAGTTAAGATGTCATCATCAAAATATAACAGCTTCTACTTTTCCTTTCAGGAAGGTAACTTAGTTTTGTGTTTTCCTGTCTGTGTTTTTCTGCCAGCAATCATAGAGCAAGGTATATGTGCCATGATACACCTTGCTCTATGACTGCTAGTGCAATAGCATGCTTTATATTGGAAAACTGAATTGCCTACCATATGGGACGAAAGCTTATTATATTGAAATCTGAATTTCTTCAGTGACTGATAAACCTCCAGAGAGTGGTATTTAATTCAAATACTCTCTAATTTAGATACTGTCCTTTGCTGAGTGAGTTGTTCTGATAATACCCTTTGTTGTCATGGCTGTGAAACTAATGATCTCCTTTCTATTTGTCTTAAAAGGTGTCCAAATAATAGTCAATGAGAGGTATGATAACTCATTATTGTGGAAGTCTACTCTTTGATACATGGGAAAAAAAACTTGATGCTTTAGCAGAGCAGGATAAAGCTGCCAGAGCAGATTTACTAGCATCTGGCTTCACCCATTGAAGTAAGATCCAAATAGCTGCATAGTCAGAAACTGGTTATATCATGTATCCTAGAGTCTAATGACAAAGGCACAAAATCTTTGAAAGTAAAAAGTCAATTATTGAATAAGAATGATGTGGAGAGGAAAAGGAAGTAAATTCCTTAAGAATCGGGTATTGGATTTTCCATGAGCTTGTCAACTCCACCTTATTCAAGATAGATTTAAGTACCAGCCTTCCCCTTTTATGACCATCATCTGCTAATCATCTTGGTCGCGCCTGATCTCCACCAACATGTTTAGGAATATTCACACTGTCAACCCCTTCAGCTCTCTCCACTGCTGTCTTGTCACCTCTTTCCTCCACTATGTCATCTGAGTCAGTTGATGGGGCTGTATCCTCCTATAACAATCTACTCTCCCTCTGCTCTGAATGCATTTGCTGCTCCCATTGCATACCCTGTGAGGCATACTGTAACTCAACCCTGACTGTCCTCATCAACCCACTATCTACAGTACATTCCTATGCCCGCTCAGTTCAGCACCTTTAGCTTAAATCACATACCCTTGCTGACTACCTACATTTCAAATTCATGCTAACCTCTTTCTAGTCAACTATACCTCTCGCCAAGCAAGTGTACTATGTCCATCTAACAATGGCAGAGGGAGGCAGAAGGTACCGTCAATTAGACACACCCCAAAGACACAGACATACACCGTGAGACAAGGTAAGCATGCCGCAAGTTGCATATGGCAGGACTGTGGACAATCAGGGACCAGTGGAGACAACCATTCCAGTCCATGCATGGATACACTGATGTTGTGTAATGCCACAATGGCAGGGAAGGCTGTATGTGCCATCCACCAATCCAAGCCCCTGTGTCTGGAGACACACACAGCCCAGTAATATGTGCAGCAGTTACAGTGTATAGACACCCAAGATGTGCACAGGCCAATGGTCACATGCGTGTCAAACGGAACATATGGGGGATGGAGTCGCAGGCCAAACACGTGTACAACAACAGAGGTGCAGTGGAGAGGGAAACACATATGTGTAATGCTGTGCTGCCACCACAGTACACTTACCTGTATGTCTACCCACCCCAGTCACTTGCAGGTCATAATGACGTACACACAGTTCCTACATGCACCATAGCACTGGGCAGGATTGGAAGCCTATCCTGGGGAGCCAAAAACACAAGTCATATGTCATGACAGTGCCGTGAAACACACAGGTCAGCACAAACATAGTGACACATATGCACATACCCACACATGCAGAACTTACAGGAGAACAGCTCCTCAATCAGATGTTGCCTGGCTGCCATCCCCTCATGTGTGTCACCACGGCCATGTGCAGGAGGGTACACAGGATCCTCCTCTAGATCCTCATTAATATTGACTGGGACATTGTGCCTGAGAGCAATGTTGTGCAGGATGCAACAGGCCAGAATGATCTGTGCCACAGTCATGGATCCGTACTGTAAGGCACCGCTGGTCCTATCCAGACACCTGAAGCGACTCTTCAGAATGCCAAAGGTGCCCTTCAATGACTGAGCGTCTGGAGACATGGGCCTCATTGTACTGCATCTCTGCACCTGGCCGAGGGAGACGCACAGGGGTCAGCAATCAGGCACGACAGCCATATCCTGCATCACCTGCAGAAAGAAATGTCGCACAGTCAGTCAGGAGATGGACACACAGAATCACCGACATAGCAATGTTCAACTGCACAGCAGATAAGCAGGGACACAAACATATGATGTCACATTATTGCACACGATGGCACTGCACCAGTGCCTGAAGCTGGGAGACCCAGAACCCCAGGGAAGGCTAATGAGGGCAATGCACATCAACTGTCCCCTGCCAAAAAACACGTCCCAAATCTGTGCCTAGACAGCAGCAGTGGCAGGTGTGAGGGCATCTGGCTGCCAGTGGCAAAGCATACTGGAAGGGGCAGAGATGCGCATGTGTGCAAGTATGTGACGCCCATGATACAGTGCACACACAGCAGAGGTCAATGGAACACATCCCCGAGGGTCCAGGTGGGAGTGGCAGTGGAGACAAGATAAAGTGGGCAGACATACAGCATACATGTGTGATATCAGGTGTGACCACAGCTCCACCCACGTGTCATCTCTCACATGGCCAATAGAGAAAAGGCCCCGTACACACTGTACAGCATGAGGACAGTTCTTTGCACATAACTAAACCCCACCCGCCCCCCATGGCACACACACAAATACATTGCATATGGGGTCCGCGAGGGACCCACCACAAAGGCATCCATATGTACATCTGCATGTGCGGTATGTCTGAGGCCATGTGCGGGAGCCATGGTCAAGCCAGAGGTGTCGCACCCAGCCATGGAAGGGACACACCATATGTGCCCAGAGTGTCTCTGTACATAGGACCTGTGCAACCGAATAGCAGATAGTTCCCACCGCATGTGTGCTGAGATACCCAGATGAGCACTGAGACACACATGGTATACATAGACGTTTAGCAGGACACAGAGGTACGTGACCCCATCCCTGGTGACAGGGTGTGACGTTGTACAAAGGCCCATAACTAGGCAGCGCCCTACAACCAAAATGCAAGGAAAGGCATGCAGAGGACACAGGTGACAATGGGGCCCCAGAAATCACACACTGTACGCTGTGACGCAGCGCTAGGCGCAGAGGCCATGGAGACCGACACCGACCCCCTGGTAGAGTCCAGTATTGCAGGGAAAAGAAGAAATTCCCACTCTCAGCATAGCCTACAGGCAGCCAATCAGCTCACCTCAGAGGAGGAGAGAAGCAGAGCTATGGATTGGGCACGCCCTAGGAGGAGGCGGGCATCCCAGAGTAAGGGATCCTTCTTAAACAGAGAGAGGGAACACTCAGTAGAGAGGAGCAGAAGGACTAGAACGAATGGAGGAACAGGACCAAGCCAGAGGCTGTCAAGAAGGAATGAAGGAATAAGCTCTGCTAGTGGATTGAGAAGAGAGTTTGCTTTAAATCCACAAGAAAGAAAGCCAAAGGTATTGGGAAGGCAGGAAGTTCCATTGTCTGCAGAACCCTTTGACCTGATTACAGAAGCTGTGCCCAGCTGCAACAGAAGGGAAGCTAATCCAACACAAGGATAAGAGCCCACGTGGTGGAGAAGCAGTTTTTATCCCGGGGGAGAAAAGCATGCTGGCCAGATAATTCCTGAGCAGTCTCATTTGAAGGTACCTGCTATTTTTAATCCTTCTGATAAATGTTATATGCCAAGAAGAGAGACTCCTGTTTGTAGAGGACAGGATAGTTTTAGGGAGTATGAAGGAAGATTGTTTTACCCTGAAAACTCTCTATACAAGCCAGGTTTTACTCAGTCAGTAATACCTGTTCCTAACAAACAAGCTGAGGAAAGAAACGCAGCACAACTGTTTACAAAGGGATTAGGCTATCCTGATATAAAAGGTCCTACCTTTGAAGCCGTCCTGAGAAGTAGAGCTGCTGAGAACGAAAGGGAAATTCCACCATTCATTAACAGAGAGAAGTGGGGGAAGGGAATTTCCACCTCGAGCACAGACTGTCTGAATAGGGAAAGCCGTGGTTGCCCATCAGAGGCAGATAATCACCTGCTTAAACAAGCAGGAGCTTTACCCTTGACTCCTGTTAGGGGACAGGCAGAACAACTCTTAACAGACCTTAGACAATTCCTGAATGAAAGAATTATTTCACAACAAGCTATTCTTCCAGCACTAAATAATCCTGAAGAAAAGATTATTCCCCAAGCTCAAGTTCCCATGTTGGACGTCAGTCAGCCGATGGATTGCTCTGTAGGATTAATAGAGAGAACCAATGAGACAGAAGCTTGAATGATTATACCTGACTTTTATTCTGGTTATGCTAGTCCAGAATCGCTGAGAAAAGGTACCTGGAAAAAGTAGTGTTTGAAACAATTTGAAAGGAAAGCCTATTTTGCATTGAATGTATGCTGGACTGTGACCTAATTGCTAAAAGAAACAATTATACTTCTTACCTGAGCACCTGTATATATATTGCACGGAGCGAACACATGAAGCAATGTGTTTCTCCATATGAGAAGTTTGAAGCACAATACTGAAAGCCTCTGTTTGCATAATTCCTGATTTACTAACCTTTTCTGTTCCTGTCTCCCTCACAGAGCGGGGAAATAAAAATCCTTGAAAACAAATAAATTTCTTGTCAACGCATATTCATTGGCCCCCACAACTACACATGGCCTATCCCTCCTTAACCCACAAGGTTGGGGAGTGGGTGAAGGTTTGACAACGCGCATGTTAGATATGGTGAATACCCACCCAGCAGGACATAGTCCTCATATTGTCCAGCCTCAAATTGGCTGAACAGTGCCGAGTGCTGCAGGATATAGGAGTCATGGGCTGACCCGGGGAACCGTGGAACCACATTCAGAATACGCATATTTGCATCACAAACAACCTGCACATTCAGGGAATGGAAGTATTTGCGGTTGCTGTACACAACCTCCCTGTCATGTGGCGGGACCAGGGCAACATGTGTGCAATCAATAGCTCCCATCATGTGTGGTATCCCTGCAATACGCTGGAATGCCTGGCCCAGGGCTCCCCAATGTTGCCTACTGTTAGGAATCGTAATGTAATTCCCAACCCAGCTGACCATGGCCCGCAGTACCTGGAGACAGCATGAGAATGTCGGTCTGCTCATCCCACCCACTGCGGCCACTGAGGATTGGAAACAGCCAAAGGCAAAGAAATGTAGGGCAGCCAGGAGCTTGGCCAATCCCGGTATGGCATGTGACCGGGCAGTCTGGGGATCGAGGTCAGGTGGAGATCCTCATAGAGCTCCCTAATAGCCCCTGTGTCCAGATGGTAGAGGGAGATGACCTGGTCCTCTCTTGTGTCCTGGAGCATGGGCCTGGGCCTATAGAGGCGTGGCAGGTGGGGCCATGCCTCAGCACGCCTATGGCACCGTGCTGGTCTCACACCCACCTGTGGATCCTCCACAGCTGCACGCCTGATTTGCAGTGGGACAGCACCCATGCCCAGTGCCACAGCCCCAGGGACACCATCTCCCTCTTCAGGCAACCGCAGCCCTTCCAGCTCCACCAACGCCACCACCGCACAACTCGCATGCACTATCTGAGCCATGATAGACATGGGATGGAGCACAGGTGGCTGTGAAATAGGGTGTGGGGTGTGGAAAAAAAAATCACATAAAACCATACACACCTGGTGATGCTGGGGCATACACCATCAACAGCTTGAGACAATGCCCTGCACGTATGGAAGTGTTACATGCGCAGAAACGCGCATTCCCTGGCGTACCTCATCACAAGCCCCACCCACACGCGTAGGTGACAGAGGGACGCAAGGCACATTAGTATGTGGGGTGGCATCGCGTATGAGCGGACAAATGTACGAGACACGCAGAATACCGTGTGAGGATACGTAGCATGACCTACCTACGCGCGTCGTAACACGCCGTAACACCGAAAGCAATGAGAGCCAGCAGAGTGCGTGTGGATGCAGCATGGACCACGCCAGAGGATAAATGGCACACCAACTGCAGAGAGAAGGACAAACGCGAGCATAGGTATAGTGCGTTCCACACCTAGCAAGGCGCCTCACCTGCACAGGGCACATGTAGATACATCATACATAAGGCATGTAGATGCACGCCAAACAAGGGGACGGCAGTCGCAAAAAGGTAACACACGCTACTGTGCATGCGTGAAACACCCATGCGGAATGAGCATAGGGCCACACCCAAGGCACATAACCTGACACAGCATGCCCAGAAAGGCAAGGGCTATGCTAAATGCAGATTACCAGAGCATAGAAGACAAGGCAGGAGGCAGCCATGAGGCAGTAGGGGAGTGCAGCCAACAACCACCTGTGGCCCCCACAGACCCAGACCTGGCAAGTTAGAGGGCAGGCCCATCCAGGGCCATACACCACCCCCCAGACCATCCAGGAGGTGCACCAGTGCAGAAGTGCCACAGGACACTGGTGGCCGAGGAGGCCAGGAGGAGGGCGGTCCGCTTCACCCAGGAGAATGACCTCCTCCTGGCCAGCATCCTCGAGAGGTATGAGGTGCTCTTTGGGAGGATGAGCGCAACAACTACCATTACCACCCGTGCAAGAGCATTGGCCGAGGTACAGTCCGAGGTGGCGGCAGCAGGGGGCCCGCATCGTGACATCGAAAGTCTATGCAAACGGTATTGTGATATCAAATGCAACATACGTTCCCAACTCACCCGGGAGAGGCAGAGTGCACAGGGCACTGGCGGGGGCCCAGCGCAGGAGGCCACCCTGAGCAGCCTGGAGTAGTGCCTAGCGGACAGACTTGGGCCCATGTATATACATGGCCTACCCCCCACGCTGTACACAGCACATACACATGCAGGTAAGATGGTGAGTGTTGTACCAGAGACAAGCCATAAACAAGCAAGCGCAGGGACGGACACAGGGGTGTGGGGGGGCCATGCCAGTGGCACACCAAAACGCCAGATACCAGCCAGTCCCATGCAAAATATGGCGTGACCTACACCAGGTGCACCATCCCCACAATGCCCCTGAACCACAGCCCCTGTCAGCCATGCACTGCATAGGACACCACACATGTGGACCCCAAACATGCAGGTGCCAGACCCAAGCCCAATGGGGGCCACCATCCCACTCCCCCCCAAGCCACATCCCCCGCACCATACTATGTGGCCCTGGCACAACACCAGCCAACATGCACCACCACCCCTGGCCTGCCAATCCCAGAAGGGCCCTGCAAGGGCACACAGCCAGGTCCAGGGACCCCACATGCCCACCCACGGACTGGCAGCCCCAGAACCGCTGAACGGGGTGTGGACAGCATGCTACCACCTGCCATGCATTGCCCTGAGCCAGGAATAGGCCCACGAGGAGCATAGGCCACAACTGCACACATGGGCATCTAAAGTGCACCAAGGGACCGTACTAACAGGGTGGAACAAGTAGGCCACAAACAGAGCCATGGGCCCCAACCCTCTGGGGATGGTATAGCAGTGGTGGTGAAGCAACAGGTACACACACAGGAATAGCATGGCGCAGGTCGTGGGGCCACCAAGGACAGTACAGAGCCTAACAACCAGCTGGGAACATGGACACAAGGATGTACCCAGCTGGCGGGGGGGTGGGCAGAGGGGGCCGACGTTTTACAGAGCAGCCACTGATGAGGGTGACGCCACAGGGTCAAAAGGGCCCTAGCCAGGCATGCAGGTGGGTAGGGGTGCCGGGCCCGACACCAGCACCCTGGCCAGAGGAACGCAGGGACCCGAGGACATAGCGCAGGAACATGTGTGGACCCGTCAAGGGGGCCAGCGGGTGTCTGGCAGTGCATGCCGGGTATGGCCAGGAGGACTCTGGGGAGTATGTCTGGGAGCTGGGGCAGGGGGAGCAGGGCATGCAGAACACATGATGCCAGAAAGTGCATGGGTCACAGGGGCGGCCGGGGGCCATGGTAGCACACCAGGTGCATTGCGTGCAGATACCCCCCCAGCTAGCAACAGAGGCCTGTGGGGGGCAGGTTCTGGGGGTGACAGCCCCCGCTGAGAGAGGGTCAAGGGGGCAGGGGCGGGGTGGCACTATGGCAGCCAGAGAGGGGTATGCCCGTGGATGCAGGGCACGGCTGCCATGGATGGGGGGACACAGACACAGGGTCAGTGGGTGGGTCAGCACAGGTGAAGCTGTAGGTGCAGGGACCAGTATGGGGTGGACATGGTGACATGGAGCAGGGGCCGGCGCAGCACAGTGGAGGGGTGCAGGGGCGATGGCGGCCAAGCCCGTGGTAGCAGTGTTGGGCGACAATGTGTTGTGGGGACACAGTGCAGGGCTGGGAGGGCAGCAGGGCCACATGGGTGGCTACGCGGGGGAGGCAGAGGTGCAACGCACCCATGCGTGCCATAGGCGCTGGGTGCAGGGACACAGGTGACAATGCAGTGGCACGGGGTGGGTGGCTGTGTGCACAGGGGGGGGAATGTCCCCGGTAGCATTGGGCGCAGAACACAGGGGGAACCACTGTACAAGGGGCAGTGGCAGTGTGGGCCATACGGGCCCCATAACAGGCCCATGTGGCCCACACATGTGCCTGCTGCGCACAGCCACCCACAGGCCACCTGCGGTCACACCGCCAAAGGGAAAGCCACACCCTGTCCCAGGCAAACATGCATGGATATCCCGGCCACCACAGGGCATGCCTGTCCCCGGCTGTACTGGTACAGCACCCTGGCACCACCCATCAGCCACGCTTCGCCATGTGGGATGCCCCCAGTCATACACACACGTGGTCACTGGTGGCCCACCACAGTCATCTTGGACACGGACATGGGACGGTACCACACACATGCTTGCACAGGTGCCGTCCATGGCCACACATATGCAGCCGGGCCACCTGCATACTGGCCAGGGTTCCCTGCGCCCTACATGGCCCGTGGATCAAGGGTGTGACGGGGCAGACAGGCAGGCATGCCACATCCTATCTATGTAACCTCTTCTCCCACAGGTGACATATATGCCATTGAGGGGGCGGAGGAAGGGGTGGAGCATATGGACCCCTGTCCGGGGTCCCACAATGACGCTGTGCCAGAGGCGGTGCTGCCTGCAGACAAATCTGCAGGGCACGTGGAGGTGGGTGGTCCAGCAACACCCCTGGAGGGCGACAGCGGCCCCAGCCAGGGGACGGCCGAAGACAGTGTGCCAGCTGCCACCACAGGAACTGGGGAGGCGGTGCCTGCTGCCCCTCAGCAAGCCGCACAGGATGCACAATCTGCCCTGGCGGAGGTCATAGGGGAGATGCGGGCACACTCTGAGGTGGCACACGGCGATGCAGAGGGTGAGTGTCCAACGGTGGTCAGATGCTGTTGCCTGTGTGCAGGTCGCTGATGCAACCATATCTCATGGCGCTTGACCTTTCTCCCCCACAGGTGTTCAGCATGTGCTCCATCTGGTCCTCCGTGAGCAGAGATGGCAGCGGCATGAGGCACGCCACATGTGCCACGCTGTGGAGGGGATCCTCAGAGAGATGTAGGGCCTGGCTGCAGCAGCGAGGGCCATAGCTGACAGCACCGAGCTATTGGCGGCTGCCCGGGGGACCTCCTCGGGACAACAGTGGCTGCCACCAGCAGCAGCATCGGCAGCAGCAGCCGTGGCGCCTGAACCACGGGGTGGGAGGAACCATTCACAGCGCGGCCGTGCATGTGGAAAATAAAGGCTGCACATGCGGCATTACCTGAGATCACATGTTGTGTGTTTACTGTGGGAACCCCATGCACACCCTGCCCCACCCGTGGCCGCCCCAGGGACCGACCCAATGCCACCACCGTGGGCTGCCTGTGTCTACCCCCCTAGCCGGCGTCACCATGGGTCGTGCCAGCTGCCATGCCACCCCCACCCACCAGCCCACAGCTGCCCTGCCACCCCCTGCCCCCCAGCCCCCCTCCTCCCTCTGCCCTCCCCTGCCCCCCATCACCTGCATAGACCATGTTGGCATAGTGCCGGATACATCTCAGTGCAGTGCTGTCCACATCTCATCAGTTGGGCATCGTATCCTGTATGTCCATTGCCATGTCCACGCTGTCTGCTCCGCCCACACATCCATCTCTGTGAGCACACTGTTGGCACATTGCTGGCATCATGTCACCTGCCCTGACCCGGTCAGTGTGATGTGTGTCGTGGAGGTGCCCCTCCTTGCGGGACCATCCCCTGCGACATGTAGGAAATACTGCTGTGCATAGCCAGATGCATGCTGCGCATCCTGGCCACATCGCCCACGTCCCATATGGCCCTCAACAGTCCCCAGGCATTCGATGGGTGCACTGTGGGTCCCCCATGGGTATGCACATGGCACACAGCCCCTGCACCGCGAACACCCCAGGGCCCAGATTCATCCCCGCCCCTCCCCGTATGCATGGGTCATGCCCCGCCCCCTGGTCCCCATGCGTACCACCCATCCCTCATCACCCTGCATCCATGGTCCTGGTCCCCAGCCATGCGCCCCGCTCACCCCTGTGTCCACTATCCCTTCGCCTACATTTATTGTGGCATCTGTGCTGGTTTGTACCCATCGCCACTGCTGGCCGTACCTGTACATGTTCCACCACAGCTGCCCCATGCCTTCCTTGTCCTCAGTGTGCTTGTGTCCATCTGTGGCGCTACCCCGTGCGATGCTCATGGTCACCCCCCACCCTTTCCATGGATACGGTACCATGTATGGGACCGTTGTCGTGCACACAGACACACATGTAGATGCTCACACCTGTCATTCACACACCACTGACATGTAGCAATGAGGGACAGCTGACCATCATGGGTATGTTGAACATATGTACAATCTTTATTTTTGTTTGGGGACACAGATGTGGGGCCCTATGCGGGAGGGGCCCTAACACCCCAGGCCCTGGCGGTGGTGGCAGCCCATGGCACGGGCTGGCACAGGGCAGGTGTGACATGTGTGGTGCCCACACTACACCCCATGGGGACCCCCATCGCCAGGTGGCTGGCCAGGTGCGCCCCCTGCATGTTGGTCCTCTAGCCTGCTCAGCCGGTCAGCCACCACGGCCATGGTTTCCAGCACCTGCCCCAGGATGTGGGCGTGCTGCCATTGGGCATGTGCCTGGGCACACACAGCCACAGCCAGGCACAGGCCGCACATGCAGCTGCTCAGAAACACATCCCCCCTTGTCTGTGTGTCTGCATGTATGGTGCACCTGTCTGAAGCTATGTGGGGCAGGCACACAGCCAGAAGAGGGGCATCGCCAGCACCATGGGGCAGGTAGCTGAGGCCCCCCGTTGCCCTGTGGCGGCCCATGCCACTGGGGACTGGACACACCCTCAGCCCCCACCCCGCCCCATCCCCCACCATCCCATCCCCCGCTGCCCCCTCCCCTGCCTCGCCCACCGCCTCCCCCTCTCCACCCCCACCTCACCTCCTACCTCCCCCTCTCTACCCCCACCTCGCCCCCCCTTCTGCCCCCCCACCTCCCCCACACTGCCTCCTCTTCCCCCTCTGCCCCAACACCTCCTCCTCCCTCCCCCCTCATCTTCCCCCTCTCTGCATCCTGCACCACACTCCTCCTCGGACCCCCAGCTGTCGGCTGCCACCATGGCCTCCGGGGCATCTTTGGCTGGCACTGCCTGTCCGGATACCACATCCAACCCTGCTGGTCCCTCATCTACACATGCATCCACTGTGGGAGAGAGGTACGTGAATTACCACCATGGTCATACATCAGCCACAACATTCACATGTGTCCTGTGGCTTTGCAGGCCACTGCCCCACAGGGCCGTGCCACATCACTCACCGTCAAGTTGGGCCAGCCATTCACGCTGCACCCATGCAACGAAGCAGGGGTACCTAGCCCTCAGCTCTTGGGCCTTCTTGCGCAGGTCCTTGACCTGTAGGGGAGGCAACGTGTGGGGACATTAGTGGACAGACATCCTTCGCCAGCCGGGACTACACCACATATATACCTGCATGCAACAGGTGCCTGCCCCTATTGCGTGCTATGTGTCAACCCCTGGCTGTTGCCAGAGCCACCCACATGTGTGCGCTGCGGCTGTGCATGTCCAGATTGGCCCCTATGTGCGGGCTCCCTGGCACCCATTGCCGCACAGGTGGCCTATCCATTCTTTGGCCTACAACGCCAACCACTTGTGCCCTTGCTGTACTGTTGGTCACAGGAGCCATGCATGGGGGGCTGCATGGTGTTGGCATACATGCACAGTGTGCCGGAGGTGGGTGGGTGGCCGTGCGCTATATCCCGTACATCTCCACCACTTTGCCAGCACATCTGCGGGACCCATTGTCCGGCCCTCACCCAACATATGCACAGACTACATAGCCATATGCCACTGTGCACACCGGCATGGGCGTGGTCATGTGTCGCACCAGTGGCCCAAGCACACAGCAACAGCCGCACACGGGTGTACCCTGGGGATCTCCAGGTACATGCCCCTCCGACCCCAGACTCAGCACAGTGGTATGGGTCGCCTTCACACATCTGACAGTGCCCATACAACACCAGGATGGATGATGGGCCTCTGCGGTGAGGCCTGTGGCATCCTGGGGATATAGCAGACCTGTGAAGCTTAACCACGAGCAGGTACCATATCACCAGGATGGGTGGGAGACCTCTGTAGTGCATCCTGCAGCATCCTGGGGAAATAGCAGGCCTTTATATCCTTAACCAGGGGCAGGTACCATAACACCAGGATGGGTGGGAGACCTCTGTGGTGAGGCCTGCGGCATCCTGGGGATATAGCAGACCTTTATAATCTTAACTAAGGGCAGATATCATAACACCAGGATGGGTGGGAGACCTCTGTGGTGAGGCCTGCAGCATCCTGGGGATATGGCATATCTTTATAATCTTAACCAGGGGCAGGTACCATAACACCAGGATGGATGAGAGACCTCTGTAGTGCATCCTGCAGCATCCTGGGAATATAGAAGACCTGTGCAACGTAACAAGGGACAGGTACCATAGCACCAGGATGGAGGATGGGCCTCTGTAGTGCATCCTGCAGCATCCTGGGGATATAGCAGACCTGTGCAACCTAACAAGGGGCAGGTACCATAGCACCAGGATCGATAAGAGTCCTCTGTAGTACATCCTGCAGCATCCTGGGGATATGGCAGACCTTTATAACCTTAACCAGGAGCAGGTGCCATAACACCTGGGTGAATATTGGGCCTCCGTGGTGGGCCTGTGGCGTCCTGGGGATAGGGCACATCAGTGACACTGCACCAGGGCCACATACCATAGCATTGTGATGGATAAACCATCTCTGTAATGGATTCTGCTACCCCCTCAGGACAGGGCGGATCTGTTAGCATCGGGGAGGGGCATACATTACTCCCATCTGGACACACCAACACCTGCCTTTCCCTTGCTGTGCATATCTGATATGTGTTTTGGTTACCAGGTGTTATCTTTGATGTCCTAGGTTGGGGTGCCTATCCCAATGCACTTACTTCACGTGGGTAGTCTGAGCCTCTATTGTATCTCCTGGTGAGGCGCACCCAGGCCCTCCTTACTCTACCTAGGTCCTGCCTACATGAGGAGCCAGGAAAGAGGTGCTCCTGGCGGAGGCAGATCAATTCAGCCAGTAGATCTTTATCTTTATCTTTATTCGCATCACTTGATAAACCGCCCAGGCCGAAGTGTCAGGGCGGTGTACAAAACAAAATGGTAGGCTACTGAAAACGAAGTCGGAAAAGAACGCCAATTGATAATAGGACAGAGAGAGACAGTCAAATCAGGTGGAGGACAGAACAGGCCCAGAGAGGGATGAAAGGATGGGGGGGGGGGGAGATGGGGAAAGGAAGGTGAAGGACGACACCAAGGGGGTATCATGGAGGGTGGGGGGCGCGACTGGGGGACGAGGCACCATCAGTAGGGGGAGGAAGGTCGAAAGCCTGGCAAAAGAGATAGGTTTTGAGGAGTGCCTTAAAACGGGGATAAGACAGTTCAGTACGAAGAGGTCGGGGGAGTGAATTCCACAAGGTGGGACCTAAGAAGAAAAAGGCGGAGTGGCGGGTAAGTTCCAGATGGGCCTGGGCAGGGGCAGGAAGAAAGACGATTACCGTGGGCCGATCGAAGAAAACATGGGGAGGGCTGAAGATGGATGTCGTCGGCCAGGTACTGGGGAGTGTTAGTGTGGAAAACCCTATGTGTGATGATGAGCAACTTAAAGACAAACCTGAACTTAACCGGAAGCCAGTGAAGGGTGAGAAGACAGGGAGACACGTGAGAACGCGCAGGGGAAGAGGTGATGAGACGTGCGGCAGCATTCTGAACTAATTGAAGATGGTGGAGCTGGGAGAGGGGAGGCCTGAATAGATAGCATTACAGTAGTCTAAATGGGTAATCACTAAAGACAGGATGAGAGTGACAAAAGACGACGGGGGAAGGAGTGACCGAACGGCACTGATACGACGCAGATGGAAGAAGGAAGTACGTACAACAGAGGAAATATGTTCACGAAAAGAGAGGGACGAGTCTAGGGTAACGCCCAGATAACGGAGGGTCGGTGCCAGGGGGATGGAGTGAGAAGCCATAACTGGTGATAGACTGGGAGGGGGGAGACCAAAAGAAAACCAGATTGCAGAAGATTTGGCGGGATTAGCATGTAGAAAGTTTGACTCAAACCAGGCGGCAACGGAGGAGAGACAGCGATTGATGGGGAGAAGATCAGGGGAAGAGGAAGAGGTGTGATGGACCAAAAGAATGTCGTCAGCGTAGATGTAAACGGAAATGCCAGACTGTTGAATGAGTAAAGCTAGAGGAGCAAGGAAGACGTTGAAAAGTAGGGGGGCAAGGATAGAGCCCTGGGGAACACCACAGATCATGGGGGGGATGTGGAGGGGCCGGAGTGAACTGAGAAAGTACGGGAGGAGAGAAAGGAGCGAAACCACTGCAAAACAGTGCCCCGCACACCGAAATCAGAGAGGCGGGACAAGAGAGTGCGGTGGTCCACAACATCAAAAGCAGAGGACAGATCCAAAGACACCACAAGAGAAAAATCACCACGGTCGTGTGCATGGTGAAGCACAGAAAGCAGTGCCGTGAGGATGGTTTCAGTACTATGGCCTGCACGGAAGCCGGATTGACGAGGGTTGAGGGCAAAAGTGGAATTGAGATGAGAGGCCAGTTGGGAAAAAACAAGTTTCTCAAGGACTTTGGATAGAAAAGCGAGATTGGTGACTGGCCGCCAGTTGGCGGGGGAGGCGGGATCGAGGGTGGGCTTCTTCAGGACAGGGCGGACAATAGCATGTTTCCAGCTGGAGGGGAAAAGGCCGGAAGAAAGACTAGAATTAAAGATGGAGAGAATGTAGGGGATAAGGGCAAGATCTGGGTGGAGTAGCCAAGAGGAGGGCAGGGGATCGAGGGGACAAGTAGTCTGATGGGCGGATGAAATGGCCTTAATGAGAGCAGATGTGGAGACAGACGAAAAGGAATGCCAGATGTGGGGAAATGTACGAGAAGGGGATGAGGGAATAGCAGCAGGGGAGATAGCGGGGGAATCAGGGAGGGGGGAGAGGGGAGGGGGCAGGCAGAGAAAGAGGAACGAAGAGAGAGAACTTTATCTGCAAAAAAGGAGGCAAGGGTGGAAGGGCTGGGGGGGGGATGGGAGGAGCGGGAAGGAAGAGTGGAAGTGGAGGAGAGGGACTTAAGGACGTGAAAAAGACGTCTGGTGGAGTTGGATGAGGAAGCAATAAGGCGTGAATAATAGGAGTGCTTGGCCGAGGTTATCATGGAACGGTAAGAGAGGTGAGCCTGGCAGAAAGCTGAGTGGGAAGCAGTGGTTTGATGCTTCCTCCAGAGGCACTCTGCTCGGCGAAGGTGAGTCCGGTGGAGGAAGATGCCAGGGTGATACCAGGGATGGTGGGAGGAAGGACGGAGAGACACAGGACGAAGAGGGTCTGCTTGTGTAAATGCCAGCTTCCTAGACATGGCAGCCATTTTTTCTGTTTTATGTGTTCAGACCCCATATGACAGTAAAAATGTGCCTGCGCAGTGCGCGCTTCTCACTGCGCATATGCACGCGAATACTCCCCCTTTGCAGTGTACGTTGCTCTCTTTTGACAGTCTATTTTTGTCAATGGGATCTCTTTCTATATCTGAGTACAGCTGGTCTTTCAATTTCTGATATGCCCTATCCCCATCTCCCTATCCCCATCGCTTTCCCATTCTGATATGCCCTTCTGGGGTTTGAACACGCAAGACATTGTACTCTGATCTATTGCCTAACCACTGCGCTACACATACGTTATATTTTTCGTACAGGCCATCCTCTTGTGGGTATTAGGGCCTGACGTTACAGGGTGCCAGGCTTTCAGCTGTCTGGGCCTGAAGCGCATGTTGGGCTAACGTTAATTATAGTGCCTTGGTGTGCGCCTTACACAACGCTATGCAAGGGACACGTCCTGTGGCTCCCCAGCCGTATTGGCACATTGTACATTGCCCAGTACCGCGCCTTGAAACACGGCACGTTCGTGGGTTTCTTCTATTATATATATTGGACGAGCGTGCCTTAATGGTGCCGTATATAAGACTCATCATGTGCCCTGTGCGACACCCTCTGCACCCCCATCTCAGGGTCCCTTGGCAGTGCACCGTACTGGACATACCTGGGCAGGTCATCCTCGTAGGCTCCCTGGGATATTTTGCCATAGGTCACAGTGACATAACAATGTGACGTTGCCCTAGGTTACTTTGCCCTGCGGCCTGCAAGGTGCCTCAGATTGGCATGCATTACATATGTCCAGGGCTACTGATTTCAAACTAACACAGGATGGCTATGGTTCACTGCCACTGCATAGGTGCTTGCGGATGGGGGCTTGAGGCTCCTGACCATGCCATATCTGCGGCCAAATTATGTGCCAGCCAGTACTGGTGACATACATGTTGTGGGCGACTGTACCACAGCACTGGGTGGGGGCAATGTAATGTACTGGGACAACAGTGGGTGACAGATGGTGGGCATACGTGTCCCCCAGGGGCGTATGGGGTGCCATGATGGTTACGATGAGGGGTGGACAGAGGGGTGGTTGTACCATATAGCTGGGGTACAGGCGAGGCAGGCAACGTGCAGGCACACGGCAGGACAGGTGCACAGTGCATGGCCTGTGGTGGCGGTCTGCACAGGCAGTCTACGCAAGGACACACAGGGGACTCTACACAGCTGACAAACGCAGATAGCTAGCCCAGAGGACTGCCACCCACTGTGGCTAGTCTCTTATGGCCTGGAAGCACATATCTACAAAAGATGAGTGTTGAAGACATACAGGGTATATGTGTGGGGCACGCATTGGGGGGAAGCACTGGGGGATCGAACACATGGACCCAGTTTCAAAGGTCATTGTACGGACCAGTGGGCTATACCTCTATGGCCTGCTGTACAGCAGTGCCTGGGTACAGAGGGACTGCAGATCACCACATGGACCATCTGCTGTGTGTGCCAGGTTTGGTTAACCGCACCAGCACCCATGATGCATTGCACATGAGGAACAGTGGTCTATATCACTTAACCAGATGGGGTCTGCACCTCTCTGTTCCCGCAGCCTGGTGAGATGGACTGCCGTGCGGAATGCTGGCACAGGGAGGCTACGGACAATGCCATTTTGCAGGTTCTGTATTCACCCTGAGGTTAAGGACGGCTGCACAACACTAGGTCCACAGTACATGTGGTGCTACATAGAGGTATGCTGCACATCCCCACCACTGGCAGTGTGTGGCAGGTGTCCCAGGGCCAAGGGCACCTCTGTAACCATCTGTGTTACACAGTCACATGCCCCCCCCTGGGACCAGGGACCACCATGATCCGTGTGTGCCCAAATGTTATGGTCTGGCTTCCATAGCCACCTGTTAGCAGGTCAGAGGGGTGTCCAGTGTCTTATGAGGGTTGTGAACCACATCTCCCTACTGCTTGGGGTACTATACAAAACATGCCCCCAGGGGCCCCATAACACCCATGTTGTAGGTGGGGGCATGGAGGGGCAGGTGCCTGGGACCACGGGTCTGGCTGCGGGATGAGCATGCACATTCCTGATGGCTAGTGATATACCTCTGGGGCTAGTGCCCATGGGACTTATGTTGTAACTGGGGCATCAGCAGAGCAGCATTAATGACGTGTGAATCCTCACTTGCCACATACCACAGTCTGCCATGCATCATCAGACAACACTGTCTGACTGCACTAGTGTACACAGTGTTCTCACCATGCACAGACTGACTGAGGGAATGCCAAAAGCCAGTCCCTGGTACATAGTCAGTGAGAAAACACTTGCATCCAGACATAGGCTGGTCAGCGCACACACACCAAGCAGGTATGTCAGTGATTGGACCCCAGGACTGGGGGGGGCCACACAAATATCGCTGGAGACAGATAGTATAGAGAACTATGTGGAGAACTTGGACATTCCATGGTCACTGTTACATCAGGGCGAGACTGCCCTCTCAGCATGACATGCTTTAGCCACCCTGTCCATGCAGGTGTGGTTGAAACCTAACGTGTACCGGACATTGACATACTCGCTGTGCAGATGCAGCCTGGTCAATTCGCACTATCTGGCCTGTACCCATACTACCTTGGTCCTCATTATGCAAATTCGCAGGCTCATGCTGGTAACAGTTGGACATTGTGGCCAGGGGGGGAGGGGAGAGGTCGACAGGCATGAAACTATAGATAGATATCTACACACACACTCCTACTGCAGCACTGTGCAATGGTCAGGGTGTTTGGCAACCCCAGCTGCCACACTGCCAACATTTCTGGACTGAGCAGTAGATAGCAGAGGTGCTGTGATGCTACCTGCAATTCTGTTCAGGGACCAGCAGCCTGCCTGCACAGCATGATTTGCATGGTGGGGCCTGAGTGGGTGGGTGGGTGTTTCTACCCCTGTTGACCGCTGCTATGGTGATTGCACGGTTTTAGGTTTAATATGCTTCGTAGGGTAAAATGTTTGGATGTGTTGTCCAGATTCCAGCAGCTGGGACCAGTACCTGTGACCCTCTGCTCCTGGACATTGCCTGTGTGTACTGCACCATAGTGTTGCTATGATGCCCCAGCAGTCCCTGGTACTACCTTTACCTCTCTTCAGCCAGACATTTCCTGTTTTTCTGTTGTATCTACATAGTAAGGCAAAAGCTTGTGATGTGTTCTGCAGTGTCTGTAGCAGGGACCTGAACCTGTGACCCTCTGCTCTGGATCACACTGGCTGTGTGTACTGCACCACAGGTGCACAGCCCTCCCTGGGCCATACCTTTACGTGTCCTCAGCCAGATATTTCCTTTTTTTATCCTCCTTTTTGGTTATATCTACGTAGCAGGGAAAATGTTTGTCATGTGGTCAGCAGGGTCTGTAGCTGGGACCTGAACCTATGTCACACTGCCTGTGTGTACTGCACCACAGTGTGGCCACAGGTGCACAGCCCTCCCTGGGCCATACCTTCACATCTCCTTTGAAAGGCTTTTTCTGTTTTTAATACACACCACGCACTGGTACAGGGCATGGCCTGGGTCCACTGCAGACAGGTGCCACTGCCCCCTCTGGCACGGGCACCCCCCCCATGCTGTGCTAACATAAGCATATGATGATGGTGCTTGTTGTGCGCCGTCCAGGGCCATCCACTGTGCAGATAGGCAGGTGCCTATAGGGCAGCGTTTGGGGTGGGCAGGCATACATGGACATTCCCACACCCACCCCCCATCAGCACCTGACAACATTCTGTACCTTAAACATGGTGGTGGGATGGATGCGGGGGCATCCTGTCTCTGCCCTGGCAACTATTGGCTAGTGTGGACAGGTTATTTGTATATTGTGTTTGTCCTTTGTCAGATGCTGTCTTTTGCACTTCCAGTTTCTATGTTCCTATGTGCCACCTAGGCACCCCCCTGGTCCACCCTCTGCCCCAGCTACATGTCCCGCCTCCAGCCCCCTATGCCCCATTTGCACCATCGCCATAGTGGCCTTTCATACTTTGGCACTATGGTGTTGCTGAGAATGGAGCACTACTAGCACATTTCTTGGGCTCCCTGCCTATGCTGTACATTGCTGACACTGAAATGGTTTCTCTCTCCTGCAAATGTGCATCTAACGGCAGGTTTTCATTTGCGGTAGGATTCAGCCCTTCAGTTCAGCACGTTAGTGTGAAAGGAGCCTCTCCCTGCCCACTCCCCGCCCATTGACCCCTTCTCTCCGCCCT
Source organism: Ichthyophis bannanicus (assembly GCA_033557465.1). Classification (NCBI taxonomy): domain Eukaryota; kingdom Metazoa; phylum Chordata; class Amphibia; order Gymnophiona; family Ichthyophiidae; genus Ichthyophis; species Ichthyophis bannanicus. Next base: position 391,579,994 of record CM066036.1, read on the forward strand.
CTCTCCACCTTCTGCAATGTTTACCGCGGCCGGGGACGTTAACATTACATACCACACATTAACGTTACATAACCCGCGTTATATAACGTTACCGCAGTTTAGTAAATGTATGTTCTAGTGGTTCCTCTAATGCCATCCTGCTTTTCAGTTCAGAGCTCTTTCTTGGGACCTCATTTTCTCTCTCTACACTCAGTCCCTTGGTGCACTTATTTCCTCCCATGAGTTTCAGTACTATCTTTATGTCAATGACTTTCAGATCTACCTTTCTGTCCCTGAAATCTCTCCAGGAATCGAGGCCCAGATCTCTGCTTATCCCATATTGCTGCCTGGATGTCACACCGTGGTCTGAAACTGAACATGGCCAAAACTGAGCTCCTTATCTTTCCCCCTAAACCCATCTCCCCCCTTCCTTCCTTCTCTATTTCTGTTGATAATACTACTCTCCTCCCTGCCTTGGATTCACCTTGGAGTCTACTCTCTCTTTCTCTGCACACATATTACAGATAGATAAAACATGTCGCTTCTCTCTCTATAACATTGGCAAAATATGTCCCTTCCTATCTACACACACTACTAAGATACTTATCCACTGTTTAGACACCTCCCATTTAGACTATTGCAACCTCCTCCTTGCTGGTCTCCCTCTGAATCATCTCTCTCCCCTTCAATCTGTTCAACACTCAACTGCACAACTAATCTTCTGCCAGCCTCGATATGCTCATGTAACCCTACTTCTCAAGTTGCTTCACTGGCTCCCTATTCGTTTCCATATCCAGTTCAAACTTATCATAAGTGCACTTATTCTGCTGCTGCTCATTACCTTTCCTCTCTTATCTCTCTCTACACCGGATCCTTGGGAATTCCACTCTTCTGGCAGATCCCTTCTATCTGTGCCCTTATCTTCTACTGCTAACTCCAGACTTCGATCCTTCTACCTTGCTGCTCCTCATGCCTGGAACAAACCGAGTCTGTGCATCAGGCTTCATTTATGATTCTTTTCAAATCCATGCTGAAAACTCACCTCTTCGAGGCTGCTTTTGGATGCTAATCCGCTTAGTCTTCTATGTGTTTTCTTACCATTCCCCTAAATGTATCCTTGTTCTCACCGTTGTGTTGTCCATCTTGAAGCTCAGATGAGCAGGGACAGTCTTTCACATGTGTCCGTATAGCACTGCTTATGCCTTGTAGTGCTATACAAATGATAAGCAGTGGTAGTAACAGCAACAGCAAATGCGATGATGCTCAACATGTGTGCTTCAGCTGAAAAAGCTTACCCATCTTGACATGTTTATGTTTATTAAATTTGATATACCACCCTTCATGATTACAGCAGGGCAGCTTCCGATAAAAAAAAGAACTTCCAAGAGAGGAAGAGGAGTAGAAAGGAAATCCATAAAATAACATAGAAAGGTATTCACATTCGTACTAAGAAAAGCAGAAAGAGGTGAAACAGGAGAAAAAGAATCCGTGCTACAAGGCAACTGGTTGTGTCAGATAACAGGCAAATCAAAAGCCTAATGGAATTGAAATGTTTTGAGTCAAGTTTTGAATTTGATATGTGATGATTCTAAATGGAGGTCGGGGTGGGGTGGGGTGGGGGGGTAAGTTATTCCAGAGACTAGTACCCAAGAAGTAAAATGCTGAGTGGCAGGTTGCTTCAAACTGGCTTGAATGGCAGAGGGGAGATGGAGACAGTTTGAATGAATTGAGTGGAGTATACAGTGGGGAGTGTGAAGAATGATGAGTAAAGAGAGATAAGATGGCATACTTGTGTTTAACACGTTATGAACCAGAGTAAAGGGAATGAATTGGATGCGGTATTACATAGGAAGCCAGTGATAGTGGATCAGCAGAGGAGTAACATGTTAGTCTTACATTTGCATTTTGGATAAGTTATCTTTGGAGCTGGTAATTGAGAAGACTGGCATAGATGACGTTACAGTAGTCCAGGTATGTCATAACCAAGGAAAGGAGTAGAGCAGTTAATGATGAGGAAGACAAAAAAAGGCAGACAGCTCTAATCAGGCAGAGAGAAAGGAGCTATGTATAATGGTATTGATGTGTCATGGAATGTTAGTGATGAGTGATATTGAGATAGCAAGAAGCAGGTAATGTAGGAATTGGGACACCAAAAAGAAGGGCTGACAGTGATGGTGTCAGAACAGAGCTGATTAGCCAGGTTGCTGATGTCTTGCTGGGACTAAGTATAAGGGGTTTTGATTTTCATTTTTAAAAGCTAATTATTTTTCTATTCTGCAAAGGTGGAATGTTTTGTGGTGTTGGGCAAAGCTCTGTCAGAGTTCATTGTTTTTTGTTTCAGCTAACCATCCACAGCTAGCTCTTTGAAGCCACTTACCTCATCAGGTGTTAGTGCTCCTTCATTAGCTTGCTAAACAGCTAGGCAGTGCTGTATAAGAGTCTACAAGGCCTTGCAAGTATTGGCATTCCTGAAAGGGACTCCCATTGCAAGCAAGGTAATTCTTGTGGCTTTTAAATACAAACTCTATGCCTGAAAGCTCTTAAAGGGGTTTTGGTTTTCATTTTTAAAAGCTATTTCTTTTTCTATACTGCAAAAGGGGAAAATTTGTGCTGTTGGGCAAAGCTCTGTCGGTTAGAGTTCATTGACTTTTGTTCCAGTTACCCATTCACAGATAGCTCTTTGAAGCCACTAACCTCATTAGGTGTTAGATCCCTCTCCACCCACCCCATGTGAGAATTCTTGCTTTATAAGGCAACTACCCAATTAGCTACACACAGGGACATAGAACAGTGCTGTTAGAACACACTTATCTATGCAATAACCAAAAATTGGATTAGCACACTAAATGGGCAATAAAGAAAAAGCTAATCCCAACAAAGGGAGAAAAAACGCACACAAAAATAACAAAATTAGAATCATATGTTGGAGAGTTCGTTGTGCAAGGGGGAAAGGAAAACCCCTCCAAAAACATGAACCGTTCCTTTTTAATCTTTAAATCAGTGATGTGTTAAAGTGAGAAAGTGCCAACTTTCAGAAAAGGTATCCAAAAGCCATAAATGCTAAGACATGTATAATGCAAAATCTTATACTTGGCCGGCAGCTGGAAACCAAACAAATCATTAAGAGCCGTTGTGAAAACAGGATCAGCCAAACTGGAGACAGAGAGTGAACCAAAGCAGCCTCTAGGTCATAAAAAGCAGTCCATGAGAGCAGTCTACAACACAACGTCATGTTTCGGATCAACAAAGACCATTTCTCAAGTAATATGTAAAGTTAGCTCCCCGGTATATGGTGGAATCTCAAAAATAAATTGTTGGCAAATGCTCCATATATTTAAAGATCCATAAGATCAAACTTGAAAATCCTCACAATCCCTCAAGGGAGGATAGCGTCTGACGTCACAGGAAAAGATGTTGCAATATATACCCAAAAAGACACAGCTACGGAGGAGCCAAAGGGCCATACAAAGATCAGGGTCCCAAAGTGCTCCACCAATCAAGTTCCAAATTCAAACCGTTTGGAATGACAGTATTTAAAGTAAAAATCCAGCGTTGCTCCAATATTTGTAAACGATGTTCTTGATCTCCACCTCTAGGATCTAAAGGAACGTGATCAATGACACCATGTAAAATCAGAAACAAACATACTGTAATTGGATGCAATGAGGGACCAAGGGGGCAGCTAAAGTTTTAGTATGAATCTGAGACAAAGAAATTGGCCAAAAGGTAGAGCCCAAAGTAAGGGGCCCGGGTGATGGCTCTGAAATTGCAACAGGGTATTACGCTGAACAGGTTTCCTGTATAACGTAGAGTAGTACATAAATGATTAGACTTGTATAGACAGACATCCAAAAACTCTATTGTTGTAAAATGATGTTTGGCTGTGAATTGTATATTCAATTTGATAGTATTCAGCCATATCACAAATTGAGATAAGGAATGTTCCGTATCCGTCCATAAAAAGAAAATATCATCTAGAAAGCAAACCCAGAGAGGAATATGTTGAAACCATTCAGAGACATATATGAAAGACTCCTCCATCAAGGCCATGTAAAGAGTTTCAATAGAGGGAGCCACAGTGGCTCCCATCGCTATTCCATAAACCTGAAGGTAAAAATTGGAATCATACAAAAAATAATTTTGCGACAAAACCAAGGTAAGTTTTATGTATACATAAAAACCAAGGTAAGTTTTATGTATTAAGGCACAAGTCTACTGTACATAGTTCGCTGATGTTTCATGTAAGAAGAACAAGATTTATATTTGTTTCTGCTTCTTTACCTTGTTTTATTGTAAACCGCACCTGATCCATGGGAAAGTGCGGTATATAAGTGTTTATTAAATAAATTAAATAAATAAATAATTCCAAAAATAATGATTGAGGTATCCGGTCCGGTAATGGAACAGGTGCAGTCTGAATGATGTCTAAAGCTTCCCATTGGTCAATATTGGTATATAGAGCTGTTACATCAACAGTAACCAGCAATGCCGTATCCATAGCAATAACACATTGTGCTATAAGAGATAGAAAATGAGAAGTATCCTTCAAATACGATTTAACAGAGCCAACCATTATTTGCAAAAAGTGGTCACAGAATTTTGACAACGGTTCTAAAACAGAGCCTCGACAAGAGACTATGGGTCTACACGGTGGGTTAATCAAAGATTTATATACTTTGGGCACCGTATAGAAGATCAGAATCCGAGGGTGTCGTGGAGTCAAAAATTTAGCCTCCTTAGAAGTTAGGCAACCAGTGCCTACAGCTTGTTCCACTACCTTTGCAATCTGTAACTGTAATTGAGCAGTCGGATCGTGATCTAATAAACGATAGTACTTGGAATCTGATAAATGTCCCATGATCTGCTGATGGTAAAATGAAAAAGAGTAAGACAATCGAGCCCCCTTTGTCAGCGTTAGAACACACTTAACAGTTTAACTGCTTTTTCTTTTAAAGGATGGCTGAGAAACAGGTAGGAACTTTGGTAGGTCTCTCTCTTTTCCTGCAACAAGTACCAAAACTCCACTAACTGAACAATGGCTGGGAAAAATCATATTGCCAAAGCTGTTGCCCTATTACAGCCTCTGTATCTGTCTAGACATAGATCCCAATGCCAGCTGAAGGACTGGTTCCATGTGCAGGATGCCTGCATACTGAAGCTCTCAGGAAACAAGTGGAAGAACTCAGAGAAGAAATGGCAGGCTGAGAAGCATTCAAGACAGCGAGAAGTACATTGATGAGATGCTTCTTAAAACATCCAAACTCTCCAACAGAGGATGATGGGAGGCTACAGAATGAAGAAAGTTGGACACAAGTCACTAGAGCCTGCAGAATCAACACTCCAACACCTCCAGCCCTTGAACTGAAGAACCAGTATGCAGCCCTGGAAGTGGAGGAGGAGAGAGCATCCCAAGAAAGGGAAGAACCAGAGCTCAAGCACCCCAAAGTTGCAGAATCAATGACCACAAGGAAGCAAAGGGGTCAGTGATTCTCTTCTGAGGGGTACTGAGGCATCCATCTGCTGACCAGAGTTGATGTCCAGAGAGGTATTCTGTCTGTCAGGTGCGAAAACCTGCAATATTGCAGAGAGTTTGCCAAGATTCATCAAGCCTATTATCTGATGTTGCTCATTCATGTCGGTACAAATGATACAGCTAGGTATCCCTCTGAGCGTATCAAAAATGTCTTCATGGCTCAGAGGCAGAGGGAAAAGCAGATAGGTGCATTCTCTTCAAACTTCCCTATTGAGAGTAAATGCTGAGGCAGAGAAGCTCACATCCTGGAGATGAATGCATGGCTGTGTGGATGATGTCATCATTTTGATATCCTAGGTCTTGGAGGATTTTCCAAGTGCTGCAGAGCAGAGATGGTGTCCATCTGTCCAAGAAGGGTCAAAGTGTCTTCAGCAGCAGACTGGCTAACCCACTGAAGAGGGCTTTAAACTAGATTCATTGGGGAGGGGTGAAGAAAACCCCCAGGATAAGTGAAATATTAAATACCTCTGTAGAAATGGGTAAAAGGGGCAACATCTGGAAAGTGGTGTATAATGCCTGTAGCAGGGGAAATAAGATCCCAGATGTTGAAGCTTTATTGGAAGAGGCTGACTTAGCTTTTGTGGCGGTTACAAAGACATGCTTCATGGACAATCATGACTGGGATATAATTATACCAGGCTATACTTTATTCAGAAAGGACAGGGTAGGAAGGAGGAGCTGAAGAGTAGCACTATATGTAAAAAATAATATTAAAGCTATAGAATTTCAGGGCTTAGAAAGGAGAGGCATTGTGGGTTAAACTAGAAAGAGGGATTGGAAAATCCATTTGCATTGGGGTGATATATAGATCCCCCTCACAGGAAGAAGAAATGGACAGAGATTTAATATTAGACATATGCAGAATTCCCATGAAAGGAGAAGTGCTCCTAATAGGTGATTTCAACATGCTGGATATTGATTGGCACATCCCTGCTATGGTGTCACTCAGAAGTAAGGAGATCCTGGATTCTCTACAGGGAGAACTATTCAGGCAACTGGTAACAGAACCCACACATGGAGGGGCCATACTGGACTTGGTGCTTAGTGCTGGTGATGTTATAGAGGGAGATCATCCCACATCCACTGATCACCGAATGGCGTGCTTCAGTATTAGGACTAGGGCTGATAAAATCCATTCAAAAGCAAGGGTCTTAGGCTTTAGGAAAACTAACTTTGCCAGATGAGACAATACCTCAAGCACTCGTTAGTGGGAAGGGAACAGCTAGGGGATGTAGAAAAGCAATGAGCAAAACTGGAAGGGGATATTTTAAAGGCAACAAACCTTTTTCCTAGAAAAGCAAATAAATGTAAAAGGAAAAGGAGGCCACTATGGTTCTCAAAAGAAGTAGCTGAGAAGGTGAAGAAAACGAGGGAGGCCTTCAGGAAATTCAAGAGATCACAGATAGAGGAAGCAGGCATATGTATTTGGAAAAACTTGGAGAAGCTAGCAAAGTAGTCAGGAAAGCACAGACACAAAAAGAAGAAGAAATAGGCAATGTAATAAAATGTGGGGCTAAGACATTTTTCAAATATGTTAGTGAGAGGAGGAATGGCAAAAGTGGTATTGTCAGATTCAAAGGGAGGAATATGTAGAAGTTGATGAGGATAAAGCGGAATTGCTTCTGTTCTGTGTTCACAGATGAAGGGCCAGGAGCAGGACCTCAGAAAATACCCACAAATAGGAACAGAAGTGATAAAAGTAGATAAAGTGATGAGACACATCCAAGAATACTGAAGGAACTTTGGGATTTTTTTAGTGGCTCCACTGACTGACCTTCTCAATGCTTCTTTGAAGTTGGGAGTGGTCCCAGAGGACTGAAGAAAGGCACATTTGGTCCCTCTACATAAAAGTGGAAGTACAGTAAAACTACAGGCCTGTTGGTCTAACCTCTGTGGTGAGTAAATTATTGGAAATTCTGCTAAAAGAGAATAGTGAGGTTTCTAGAGTCTAATGGATTGCAGGATTTGAGGCAGCATGGTTTTCCCAGAAGCCGGTCTTGTCAGACAAATCTGATTGATTTCTTTGACTGGGTGATCAAGGAGTGGGACCAAGGGACAGTCCTAGATGTGGTGTATTAGATTTCAGGAAAGCCTTTGACTCCGTTCTGCCCAGGCGACTTATAAGCAAACTGAGCACCCTAAAGTTACTGATTGGGTTAGAAATTGGTTGAGTGGGAGGCGGCAAAGAATACATATAAATGGAGCTCATTCTGAGAAGGAAGTTACCAGTGTTATGCCGCAGGGATCTGTCCTTGGTCCGATTCTTTTTAACATCTTTGTTAGTAATATTCGGAAGGGCTGTCAGGTAAGGTTTGCCTGTTTGCAGATGGTACCAAAATCTGCAATAGAGATAACATGAGGAGGGATCTAGATAAGCTTAAAGAATGGTCTAGAATTTGGCAGCTGAGATTTAATGCTAAAAAATGCAGGGTCATGCATTTGTGTTGCAGAAATCAAAGGGAGCGGTACAGCGTACGAGGTAAAGTACTTCTGTACACAAAAGAAGAGCGGGACCTGGGCATGACTGTGACTGATGATCTTAAAGTAGCTAACAAGTAGAAAAGATGATGGTGAAAGCCAGAAGGATGCTTGGGTGCATAGGCAGAGGAATGGCCAGCAGAGACAAGGAGGTGATGGAACCTCTGTATAAGTCTCGTGTGACCTCATTTGAGGTATTGGTGCAGTTCTGGAGACCAAAAGGGATATAAACAGGTTGGAGACCAAAGGGATATAAACAGGTTGGAGTCGGTGCAGAGGGCGGCTACTAAAATGGTTAGTGATCTTCAGTATAAAGCATATGAGGACAAAGATCTTAATATGTGTACTTTAAAGAAAAGGCAGGATAGAAGAGATATGATAGAGTTATTTAAATACATCTGTGACATAAATGCACAGGAGAGTCTCTCTCAATTGAAAGCTAGCTCTGTTACGAGGGGATGTAGGATGAAGGTGAAAGGGGATAGACTCAGGAGTAATACGCAGAAATATTTCTTTACAGAAAGAGTGGTAGATGCATGGAATAGTCTCTCAGTGGAGGTGGTAGAGACGAGGACATATCTGAATTCAGAAAAGCATGGGACAAATAGAGGATCTCTAAAGGTAAAAAGGGGACTATTGCAGTTGATATGGAAGAGCAGACTAGATAGGCCATGTAGTCTTTTTCTGCTGTCATGTTTCTATGTTTGTTCATTTCCAGCCAAGAGGCTATGCAAGCAAGACAAATGTTGAGGGGTAGATTAGGAAACAAAGAATCAGTGTGCAGAAATAGCAGGATATCAGACAGAATAGTACACCGACATTCCCAGTTACTGTATGAGAAGAGCAAGAAGGGAGAGGAAAATATTAAACAGAAGGGTGCCAAAACCAATCCCTGTGGGCAGTGGTGGCACGAGGGTTTCTGTCACCCTAGGCAGACTCTGTGCTGTAGCCCCCTCAAAAGACTGCTCTCCCAGCCTGCCATGCCATCCCCCAGCCCGCTGAAGTGACGGCAGCAGCTGAACTGCTGTTTCAGTGCTGCATCCAGCCTTAAAGTGCCCTCAAGCATGCACTTTTGTGCCCTCCCCCCCACCCCACCCCATCCAATGCAACTATTTTGGAGGGCAGGCAGAAGCAGCAGGATGGAACTGTGTGCACATGCGTGGGCATTTTAAAGCCTAGCATGGAACTAAAGTAGCAGTTCAGCTGCCGCTTCCCAGGTGGTTAGGGTAGTGATGCTGCCCACCAGGGTCCACAGTCTATTTCACCTAGTGGACGGGCCAGCCCTGCCTATGGGACACTATAGTTGAGAAGGGTAAAGCAGTGGAAGCTGAAGCTTTAGAAATAACAGAAAAAGACCTATCAGAAAAGAAAAGATCCAAACTAGTGAAGAACAGTATTACAGAGACCAATGTCATGTAAGCAGGAGTGTAGAATGGCGTGATTGACTAGGTCAAAGGCAGATAAGTCAAGGGACCCAGCAAGGGTGATATTGCCCTTTGTCGAGGGATTCATGAACTTCACTGAGAAGGGAAAGTAGGATAGTTTCTGTACTGTGACCAGAGTGAAAATTGAATTGGCGAGGGTGAAAAGTGTTAGTGCTTTCCAGATGAGAAATGAGCTATGAGAAACTAAGCTTTTCCAAGATTTGAGACAGGAAAGGTAAGTTAGATACCGGTCTGTAATTGATTGGTATAGTCATATCTAGTGATGATTTTGTCAGTGGGATGGACGTGCTTTCTTCCAAACCGAGGGAAAAATACCGGCAGTCAAGCTGTTGATAATGGAAAAAGTAGGCGGGAGGCGTGCAAGTAAGTCAGAAGAAAGCCAGGTAGAAGGAATGGGATTCAGAGGGCAAGTAGTAATGGAGTTTTGAAAAAGTAGTGAGAGAGATTGTATTGAAGGAGCTCCAGGTGTGCATGAGAGAGGGGATGATGGGGTTGGATGCAGTGGCTGGGGGGATAGAATGGGTGGATCATTGGAAAAGTTGGATCGGAGTTTGAGAACTTTCTCATTAAAAAAAATGCAAGTTTATCAGAAGATGGAGGACTTATTGAGGGAACTGGTATAGAGGTAGATTAAGTAAGAGAGAGAGAACAGAATATTACTTTTTAGAATGGTTGGCAGAGTAGCTAATGAAATTAGAATAGTAGTCCTCCTTGGTGGACACGATCATAGACTTGTAGCAATGATAGTAGTCTTTAAAGGTGGCCAACGACTCGATGGTATGCAGTTTCTGCCAACAACATTCAGCGTGCTGCAAATGTGATTGCTGAATATATAGTCTGAAATGATATCAAGGATGTTGGTACTTTTTCAGAGGATAGTTGGATGAAGAGGGGCTACGCGATCAAGAGCAGAGCTGAGTTGTGAATGCCAGGTCTGTACCTGATCATTGACAGAAAGAGTTAAAGTCAGCAGAGAGAATCATATCAAAGGATGGAAAACTAGCTAGAGTGTCAGAGTTAATTCTTTGGGTCCACATACACATAGAAGCAGATGGGTTACCAATATTGTGGGGCTGAGTGAATGAAAGTTGAAAGGAGAAAAGGACACATAAGTGGTCAGTCCAAGGCATTGGAAGACTGGAGAGTGAGGAAGTGGGGGGAGGAATAGAGTGTGAGGATATGATGAGGTTGAGAGTATGTCCGGCAGCATGGCTGGGAAAGTGGACATGCTGGATGAGGCCAAAATCAGAAAGATGAGAGAGAAACGTTTATTGTGAGATTTAAAAGGTTGTTCAAAGTGAACATTAAAATCTCCTAGGACAGCGATGGCGAACCTATGGCACGCGTGCCAGCTGTGGCACGCGAAGGCCTTGCAGCTGGCACGCGGGAAGGTCCGCTAAAACAGGTGTCTGCCTCCCTTCGTCTGCAGCCGCGGCTCCCTGCCTGTTAGGGAACCGCGGCTGTGCTTGTAAAATCGTTGCGGAGCCCTTCCTGTCTTGACGGGCTCCGTGCAGCATTGTCCCGCCTCTAAAGGAAGTTGTACAACTTCCTTTAGAGGCGGGACAATGCTGCACGGAGCCCGTCAAGACAGGAAGGGCTCCGCAACGATTTTACAAGCACAGCCGCGGTTCCCTAACAGGCAGGGAGCCGCGGCTGCAGACGAAGGGAGGAAGACATGGGGAGAGGGGGGGGCTACCATCGACATGGGGAGAGGGGGGGCTACCATCGACATGGGGAGGGGGGGGGTAGACATGGGGAGGGGGGGGGGCTACCATCGACATGGGGAGAGGGGGGGCTACCATCGACATGGGGGGGAGGGGGGCTTACATGGAGGGAGGGAGCTGATATGGATGGATGGAAGGAGGGGGGCTTACATGGAGGGAGGGAGCTGATATGGATGGATGGAAGGAGGGGGGCTTACATGGAGGGAGGGAGCTGATATGGATGGATGGAAGGAGGGGGGCTTACATGGAGGGAGGGAGCTGATATGGATGGATGGAGGGAGGGAGCTGATATGGATGGATGGAAGGAGGGGGGCTTACATGGAAGGAGGGGGGACTGACATGGAGGGAGGCTGACATGGACAGTGGGGCTGACAGGGAGGGAGGGAGGGAGCTGACATGGACAGATGGAAGGACGGGGGCTGACATGGAGGGAGGGGGGCTGGCATGCACAAAGGGGAGAGACAGGGACATACTGGACAGACGGGATAAATGCTGGAGAGAGGCGAGAGACATTGCGGCTTAGGATTATAATGGGCTGATGGGGGAGCTAGCACTGGTAATGGGCAGATGGGAGGGGACTAGGACTGGTAATGGGTTGAAGGCTAGGATTGGGAATGGACTGATCAAGGGGGGGGGGGTTGGGACTGGTAATGGGCTGATAGGGGGGTATGACTGATAATGGACTGATGGGGGGCTAGCATTGGAAATGAGCTGATCGGTGAGGTTAGGACTGGAAATGGGCTGATGGGGGGATAGGACTGGTGATGGGGGGGGTAGGACTGGTGGTATTGGGCTGATTAGGGGAGGCTAGCACTGGTAATGGGGTTGAGGGGGGATTAGCACTGGAAGTGAGCTGATTGGGGGGCTTTGACTGAGAATGGGCTGATTGTGGGGAGGGGAGGATAGAGCTGCTGGCCCTGGAAGAAAACTGGGGGCTAAGGCTACAAATGGGCTGATGCGAGGGGATGGGAGAATGGAACTGGAAGGGAGTGGATCTGAGAGGGGCTGCCATGGTATTTGTACTAGAAGGGACTGGTCAGTGGGGAAGGAGGGGGACTGGAAGGGAATGGACACCAGTGGCAATCATGGGAATGCAAGTTGACATTGGAAGGTACTGGGAGTGAGGACTGGAAAGGGGCTGATACTGGGGAGGGTTACTGGGACTGGAAATAGGCTGATGGAAAGAAGTGAAGAAAACGAAAGAAGAGATAAGAAATGGCAGATGGACCATAGACCACAGAAACAGAGCTAAGAGAAGACAGGAAAGCAGAAGCCTCAGATCGGGACCAGCATGATCAGAGAATAAATTGGTCAGACAACAAAGGTAGAAAAAATAATTTTATTTCATATTAGTGATTTGACTACAAAATCATCATAATTTTGAAATCAAATATTGTTACTTGTTGTGATTAATTAACCGTATTTTCTGGCGTATTTTTTTTGGTGTGCGCTGGAAGAGGGGTAGTCTTATACGGCGAGTATAGGCCAAACACCTATATTTTAACAGGAAAAGTAGGGGGTCGTCTTATACGCCCAGTCGTCTTATACGCCGGAAAATACGGTAAGTAAATTTAACGTTTTCTATGAAAAGTAGTTCTGAGGGGGGTCAAAAAAATATTAAAAGAAAAGTGACAATAATATAATAATATATTTATAATGTGGATTACCTTTGGGCCCTCATATTTACCTCAGGCTATGATTGTGATTGTGATTATGATGGTACACTGTAAGAAACAATATATGCAGTGTTAGATTTGTTTTAAATGTCGCAATGGTTTTGCGGCTCCCAGGTTTTTTTTTCCCTTCGGAAATGGGTCCAAGTGGCTCTTTATGTCTTAAAGGTTGCAGACCCCTGTGCTAGGAGAAAGGCCCCAGCCCGGCCCCGCGCTTCCCCTTCCGGTCGGAGCTTCTGCGCGCCTCTCGCCGAGAAGCTGCACGCTAGAGCTCGTGCGCCGTCCTCTCGCGAGATTATAGGACCCGCGCGGGAGCTGGGTTCCAAAGAAGAGCAAAACCTACCACTTTCATGATGAATGGGAAATGGACTACTTCTTCATCATGGTGAAAGACAAGTGTTGTGTAATTTGTAACGCCCCAGTATCCTTGCCCAAAATGGGTGATCTGGAACATCATTATAAGGCTCTAAAATATTGTTGTTAAGGTTTAATTGACGTGCTGGCACTTTGAGGAAATTCTTTGGTTTTGTGCGGCAGTTTGGGCACTCGGGCTCAAAAAGGTTAGCCATCACTGTCCTAGGATATAGGGATGGGGATAATGGATAGAAGCTTCTGAGATAGTGAGAAGTAGGGATCTTCAGAAAGTGGGACTGAGGAAAAGAGGTGAATAGAGAAGGAGAAGGTGAACTAAAGGACCAGAGTGAAGTTGAATCAGAAGAGATTCTTGATAGTGAAGAACAGAGAAGACAAGTTCAGAGAGGGCAATGGAAGAATGGTAGAGGAGGGGCCACTCCACCACTGCTCTTCCCATGACGAGGGATGGAGAGGATGTGTACCCTTCAGGGAAACAGGGTTACAACATAGGATCTTCCCTTTCCTGAGCCAAGTCTCAGTGAGAATCGAGAGTGTTGAGAAATAAGATCAGAAATTAAAGAGGAGAGACTGCAGTTCAGGAGTGTTATGTGGCAGGTGGGCTGGGCAGAAGAGGGCCCTAGGAAAGTAGGTGCTGATATTAGATGACAGTGGATCAGGTTACTTACAGACCGCTGTCGGGGAATAATGGTGGGCCATGGGGTATGCCAGCCCCAGTGAACTGTAATGGAGCACATCCAGGGAAAAAATGAAGCAACAAGAAGATGACAGAGTTGAGACATACTATGTGGCCTAAGTATAAACAGACAAACAAACACAAGAAAGAATGTGGGCTCTTGCAGTGGGAACCAGGTAACACAAAAGCAAGAGACGAATGAAGGTCACAGGAGCCTTTATTTGATGAAACCCCAATGCATTTCGGCAACGCCTTCCTCAGGGGGTATATAGCTTGTAAAATAAAATAGAATTAACAATATGTATATATCTCATAATACAATGAAACATGAAAAATAATACATGAATACATCATTTTGAAACCATAAAAAAGAAAACAAAACACAGGACAGCAAAGAAAAAGACATTTATAGACACTAAATGTGAAAAGGTACTGTCAAGAGGATGAAGAGGACAATAAGCAACCATCAAATTATGAATGTTCAAGACAGTACTCACTAGAACACCCTGTGATGAATCTCGCGTAGAAAATAATTTTTAGCGTTATTCATGTTTTAAGATGTCATATACCATATCGAAGTATTTAAGTTTTTGCATCTTATAGATGTTTATTGATAAAAAAAATTTCTACTGTATGTTGTATCGTCAAAAAATCTATCTACATTTAAAAAGCAAATTTCTGTAATGTACAGTACACTATTGAACAATTAATCCTAACTTTTATCATCCATTTTTTAAATGTACAACACACTATTGAGATCTGTTTTGTTATTCACTCCATAGCTAGAGTATAACGCTAAAGATTATCTTCTACGCGAGATTCATCACAGGGTGTTCTAGTGAGTACTGTCTTGAACATTCATAACACAGGTACACTACCAAAAAACTGCCTCCAGTTTTGCAACTGATTCCTATAGATTTTGGGGTGCTGAATCCAGGAAAAATAGCCAAAATGTTCCATCACGTCACGTTTTCTTGCAAAATTTGATTTCTTACCCATATAAGGAATGTTCACATAATTTCTTTTTAGCCGACTGCAGTTTATTTTCTTGGCCCAAAATAGAGGTTGTAATGGTTAACTAACTAGAAACACTCCCTCATGATATTTTAGAGTGTTTTGTATTCATTTTATAAATTAACAGGACAATTGGGAGGCGGGGGGCTAAATCCAGTACTCGCGCTGGCGCATGTTCTTTCCTGTTCGCCTCGCCTCGTTCGCTCGCTCGCTCAAACACGGTGGTTGCGACATGAACGTTCCTGTCAAATTTCAGTTTCTTGCAAGTTCATTATTACCTTTTGTTTGCTCAGTCGTAATCCAGCTTTATTCCGAAGTGGTTCACTACAGTTGTAGTTTGCAGTGCTGTGTATTTGTGATGGCTCACAGAGCCAGAGGTTGCGTCAACTCTCCGGACAGTTTTTGTTTTATTTGTGGGGAATATACAGTGAAAAAGCGGCAGAGGAACATTTCTGCATTTATTAAAAAAGTATATTTCGCCTATTTCGGTTTGAAGTTAGGCGATCAAGACAAACCGTGGGCTCCTCACAAAGTGTGCAAGACATGTGAGGAAGATCTACGCTTATGGATGAAAGGTAAAAAACAAGCATTTCGTTTCGGAATACCTATGATGTGGCGTGAACAAAGAGACCACAGCAGTGACTGCTATTTTTGCTCTTGCATTGTGAAGGGATACAACTTAAAAAATAAGAACGTAATAAGTTACCCCAACCTTCCCTCAGCAATTAGGCCTATGCCTCATAGCAACGAAGTACCTGTGCCTGAACCACCAAAATCTTTGGATCATATTTGTGTGGACGGTTCTGATCATGAAGATACTCATCAGATGGCTTTCCCGATGAGTCCAGTACTTCCGAGTTTGAAACTGAACCAGATCCGAAACCTGAACTTTTCTCTCAAGCTGAATTGAATGATTTAGTCCGGGATTTAGGACTCCCAAAAGATGCTGCCCAACTGCTAGGTTCTCGGCTTAAACAGAAAAATCTATTGTCACCAGGAACAACTTTTTATTGGTACCGCAACCGCGAGACACAATTTTTGAAGTATTTCAGCAAAGAGGAAGATTTGGTATTTTTCAACGATATATACGGAGTGATGGAAAAGTTTAAACTCAAGTATGATCCTGCTGAATGGCGGCTGTTCATTGATTCGTCAAAAGACAGCATAAAAGGTGTTCTTCTTCATAATGGCAACACATTCGCTTCAGTTCCTATTGCTCACTCTGTTATTCTCCAAGAAAAATACAAGAATTTGGCCCTGATTCTTCAGAAGATTCGTTATGATGAGCATAAGTGGATGATTTGTGGAGACTTTAAAATTCTATCCATGCTATTAGGGCAGCAATCCGGTTTCACCAAATATCCCTGCTTCCTTTGCTTGTGGGTTAGCCGGGCCCGCGATCTACACTGGGGGAAAAAAGACTGGCCAATTCGGGAGTATTTGAGACCCGGTGAGAAAAATGTTCTTCATGAGAGCTTGGTACCTCGTGATAAAATTCTATTACCACCTCTCCACATTAAGTTGGGTCTCATTAAGCAATTCATCAAGTCCCTTCCAAAAGATGGTGAGTGCTTTCGGTACCTTTGCTCAAAGTTCCCCCGACTTTCTGAAGCAAAGCTAAAGGAAGGAGTGTTTGTTGGCCCTGATATAAGGAAACTCATTTCAGATGGAGCATTCGCTAAAACGATGTCTGAGAAGGAAAAAGAAGCCTGGGATTCCTTCAAGGATGTTGTTCTCAAATTCTTGGGGAACAGGCGGGATGAGAACTATAAGGATATTGCTACCAGGATGCTCAATGCCTTCAAAGAAGAAGGCTGTAACATGAGCCTGAAAGTCCATTTCTTGCACTCCCATGTGAACTACTTCCCCGAAAACTTGGGGGCGTACAGTGAAGAACAAGGTGAAAGGTTTCACCAGGACATCAAGGACGCAGAGAGAAGGTACCAAGGAAGATGGAACACCACTATGATGGCTGATTTATGCTGGTTGCTGCTGCGGGAAACCCCAGATGAAAAATACGCCAAGCAGCGCACCAAGAGAAGCATTCGGGGGAAGAAGAAACGGGCCCACCAGGAGATTGATTGACCCAAGAATGACTTTAAAATCTAAACTGTGTTGACAAATATCGTGTTTTTACTAAACTTTGAAATAAAAATTTGCTAGTTATTACCACAGTGTCGGATCTCATTTATTAGAATTTTATTTTCATACCATCGGGTGTTTGTCTTCATGTATTGCAATGGTGCGGTTTGCGTTTTCTATTCTTACATACATACCTGTACAACATTTTTTGCACATTTCTTTGCTTTGCTTTGTGTCTAACCTCGCTCTTATATGCTCAGTGTTTGTGCATATGTATGTGGCTGTTTTAAGTGCAGACAATTTTGCTACCATCACAGTGTGTTTTGTTGACATTACTCTATTCTTATGTGCTGCCTTGTTACAATTTTCTTTATTCTTATTTGAATAACTACTCAACAATTAGTATAAAGAATTCATCCAAGAAACTTTTATCTCGATCGCACTCAATCTGAAACGTTCACCTCAAACTGCTAACCCAATGTAGCAAAAAATCTGTACGTGATGGAGCAAATTGGTTACCAGATTTGGATTCAGCGCACCAAAAAACGTAAAAAATCAATCGAAACATTAGAGGCAGTTTAAAAAAAAATTTTTTTAGTTTACCTGTGTAATTTGATGGTTGCCTATTGTCCTCTTCATCCTCTTGACAGTACCTTTTCACATTTAGTGTCTATAAATATCTTTTTCTTTGCTGTCCTGCATTTTGTTTTCTTTTTTATGGTTTCAAAATTATGTATTCATGTATTTTTTCATGTTTCGTTGTATTATGAGATATATACATATTGTTTATTCTATTTTATTTTACAAGCTGCAAATCCCCCGAGGAAGGCGTTGCCGAAACACGTGGGGGTTTCATCAAATAAAGGCTCCTGTGACCTTCATTCATCTCTTGCTTTTTGTGTTACCTAAGTATAAACAGAGTCAGAGAGGGCAGGGTAGAGAAAGGAGAGAAGTGCGGGAGGCTGCCTAAGCCATGAACATGTGCTGAGGGAGCAGGACCTGCTCCATGAGGGGACTCCTCCACAATAGTTCTGTCTTTAAAGAAAAACCCAGGGGTCACTGGATTCCAGCAATCATGTGAGTGGCTCGATGCTGGTAGGGTCAGTGCATCTACAAAGTTGGAATGAGGAGTGTTTTCCACTAAAAACTGTAGCATATTAGGTCCTTCATTTGCTTCAGGCAGACCTGAAATCCTAATGTTATGTCTTGTATAATTAGCCAGGTTCTCAAGATTCTTTGCACAACATTGGGTTTAACTTCCTTTCAATGTCAGACATACATTTTTCTGCCACTTCAAGCCATGATTCTGGGTGGATAGCTGGAAGGCTATCAATGCTAGCTCTAATTTCACCCGTGTTATCCAAGCT
The DNA here is from genome assembly GCA_033557465.1 of Ichthyophis bannanicus. Classification (NCBI taxonomy): domain Eukaryota; kingdom Metazoa; phylum Chordata; class Amphibia; order Gymnophiona; family Ichthyophiidae; genus Ichthyophis; species Ichthyophis bannanicus. Next base: position 391,598,337 of record CM066036.1, read on the forward strand.
CATCTTTGCAGCATTTCCCATAGCTGCCTACAGCCAGGGATGATGTGGCCAGCCCCATTTTTTAGGAGAGGGTGGCTCATGCTTCGAATGCATTGTAGCTGACAACATCGCAAAGGGAATTCCACCTTTTCTGGTTTTGTTTACCAATATTGTTTGGATCACTGTACCATATATGCAGGCAGGTGTAGAATTAAATATTGTGGATTCTATGTGGAACTAATGACTCAGGCAACCACTTTCTCTGGGCTCATGAGTACAACCCCCACCCCAGCCATGAGAACAATTCTGGACATCCAAATAGAACTGTAGAAAATTACAACTCACATAGGACACTTCTTGGCATGGATTACTAATCTCTTGCTTCCATAGAAATAGAGATATTTCAGTATTGGGCTGAAGCTCCTCTCTCTTTAATCTGCTACTTCCATTTAGGTAATCAAAAATTCTCTTCCACCCTGCTCTATTTAAAGAGTAACTGGCTGGTATGTTTATGATGATTTTTTTTTCGCTATATTTCAATAGCAGTAGGAGGTGCCAGTACATTACTATTTAAAATATAAAAATAGGTCTTCTAACGACGCAATTGACTACTTTGTAATTGATTTTCTAAGATTTTCTAAATGTAGCTAAGAATACTGTAGAAAAGTTATTTTTATATTTCTAAAGTCAAGCAACAAGTATACGTAGCCTTTTTGCCACTTGCTGATCAGGCACATAGGCCCTTTGCTCTCCGATGTGCCTATCAAAAATCCATGCTCTCAGGTACTTTCCTGGCAGATGTCTTTCAAGACTCTTAGGCTTAGGAAGAATTCACTGGCATCTCCAAGTAGAACGAAATCATCCAAACACATTCAGATTGGGGTGCTTCAAAAATAAACAGTCCACTGAAGTACTTGTACAGTCTGTCAGTTAATTTATTTGCATCATTTGTCTGTTTTTTTTCTACATGGATTGCACCAAAAAAATCCACTAGAAATATGCACATTAAGGGATATGTTTACTACAGCGATAACACGAGATGATCGTGCCACATAGGGTTGCCAACTTTTCAAAAGGTAAAAACCCGCCACCTGTGGCTACTTGTCTCTCACCTCTGCCCCACCCCTGCCCCGCCAAGAGGATAGCAGTGCAGGCTTTAGTATCTGCAGGCCATATTGATGTGGCGGAGGAAGTACAAGAGGTTGCATCTTTCCATATCCATTCTGTCACAGATTCCTCACTACACATATGTTCACACATATGGTATTAAATCCAAATATATATTCTGCATCCACAGACTCCCCCCATCCCTGCCCCAGGTTACTTCCCCACACAGCTAACTATACAAAACCAAGATCTCAGTAACATAGGGTTGCCAACTGGCCAGTATTCAGCCAGCCTGGCTGGTTTTTCCATGGCCAGGCCGGCTGCCGGCAGAGAAGTAAAACCGGCCCTTGAAAAGCCGTTTTTTTGCTCTGGCCGCAAGATTGGGAGCGGCCAGAGCAAAAAACTGGCTTTTCTCCCAAAGTCCGCAGGGGAGGGAGCCAGGGAAGCCCGCACGAGGCCCCAGCTCCCTCTGTACAACCGCCAGCGTGAAGATATTTTTCCTTCACGCTGGCGGTTGTTTCTGTGAAGCCGCGATTGCTGGGAAAAGTTAAAGGCAATGCCCTTTAACCTTTCCCAGCATTCACGGTTTCACAGAAACAACCACCAGCATGAAGGAAAAAGATCTTCACCCTGGCGGTTGAAGAGAGGGAGCCGGGGCTTCCCCAGCTCCCTCTGAAGCACCTCAGACAGCCGCAGGGCTGGTCGGGGGGGGGGGGGGAGGCTAGGACTTCAAATGGGCTTTGATGGGGGGGAGGGGGGTCCAAGGACTGGATGGGCTGTGATGGGGCGTACCTGGACTGGAATTGGGCTATGGGGAGGGGGGGGGGTGTACCTGCACTGGAAATGGGCTATAGGGGGGGAACCTAGACTGGAATTGGGCTATGGGAGGGGGGTGGAGCCTGGTCTGGAAATAGGCTATGGGGGGGGTGGATCTGGACTGGAATTGGGCTATGGGGGGGGGTGTACCTGGACTGTAAATGGTCTATGGGGGGGGGGGACCTAAACTGGAATTGGGCTATGGAGGGGGGTGGAACCTGGACTGGAAATAGGCTATGGGGGGGGGGATCTGGACTGGAATTGGGCTATGGGGGGGGTGTACCTGGACTGGAAATGGGCTGGGGGGGTGGAACCTGGACTGGAAATAGGCTATGGGGGGGGCTGCAATGGAATTGGCCTATGGGGGGGGGGACCTGGACTGGAATTGGGCTATGGTGGGGGGAGGGGGAACTTGGACTGGAAATAGGCTGTGATTAGGGGGGCTAGGACTGCAAATGGGCTGTGATGGTGGGGGGGTACTAGGACTGCAAATGGGCGGTGATGGTGGGGGGGGGGACTAGGACTGCAAATGGGCTCTGATGCTGGGGGGGGGCCTAGGACTGGAAAGAGGCTGTGATGGGGGGGGCTAGGACTGGAAATGGGCTGATGAAGAGCTGGAATAGGACTGGAAATGGGCTGATGGGGGCTGGAATAGGACTAGAAGTGGGCTGACGAGGGGGCTAGGATTGGAAATTGGCTGATGGGGGAGCTTGGAGTGGAAATTGGCTGATGGGGGCTGGAATTGAACTGGAAAAGAGCAAATGTGGGGCTAGGACTGGAAACAGGCTGATGAGGAGCTGGAATAGGACTAGAAATGGGCTGATGGGGGGAGCTTGGACTGCAAATGGGTGATGGAACATAAGAACATAAGATATGCCATACTGGGTCAGACCAAGGTCCATCAAGCCCAGTATCCTGTTTCCAACAGTAGCCAATCTAGGTCATACGTACCTAGCAGTTTCCCCAAAAGACACAGGTTCTGCAATGCTTGTACTGGGTCAAGCATGGATATCCTGGGTCCCTTCTTAATAATGGTTTATGGACCTTTCCTCCAGGAACTTGTCCAAAACATTTTTAAACCCAGCTACACTAACAGCCTTTACTACATCCTCAGGTAACAAATTCCAAAGTTTGAATATACTTTGAGTGAAAAAATATTTTCTTTTATTAGTCTTGAATAGTTTACCCTGTAGCTTCATTGCATGTCCCCTAGTCTTTCTATATTCTGATAACGTAAACAATCGATCTACGTTTACCCGTTCCACTCCGTTCATTAATTTATAGATTTCTATATCTCCCCTCAGCCGTCTCTTTTCCAGTTTAAAGAGTCCTAACCTTTTTAGCCTTTCTTCATAGGAGTATCCTTGCAGCCCATTTACCATTTTGGTGGCTCTTCTCTGAACCTTTTCTAATAACACTATATCCTTTTCAAGATACGGCGACCAGAATTGCACACAATATTCAAGGTGCGGTCTCACCATGGAACGGTATAGAGGCATTATAATATCTTTTGTTTTATTTTCCATTCCTTTCCTTATGATACCTAGCATTCTATTTGCTCTCTTGGCCGCCGCTGCACACTGGGCCGAGGGTTTTAACATGTTATCCACAATGACGCCTAAATCTTTTTCCTGGGTGGTGGTTCCTAATGTGATACCTTGCATTGTGTAACCATAGTTTGAGTTGTTCTTTCCTAGGTGCATAACTTTGCACTTGTCCAAAATTAAATTTCATCTGCCATTTTGATGCCCAGTCTTCCAATTTATCAAGATCCTCTTGCAATTTACAACAATCCTCTTGGGTTTTAACAACTTTAAATAGTTTTGTGTCATCTGCAAATTCCATAACCTCACTCGTTATTCCACTTTCCAGGTCATTTATGAATATGTCAAAAAGCAGAGGACCCAGCACAGATCCCTGGGGTACACCACTATTCACCTTTCTCCAATGGGAAAATTGGTCATTTAGCCCAACCCTCTGCTTTCTATCTTTTAACCTGTTCCTGATCCACAGTAGTACACTGCCTTCTATCCCATGACTCTTTAGTTTTGCCAAAGGTCTCTCATAAGGGACCTTGTCAAAGGCTTTCTGAAAGTCCAGATACACTATATCAACCGACTCACCTTTGTCCACCTGTTTATTCACACTTTCAAAAAAAAAACATAACAGATTAGTAAGACAAGATCTTCCTTGTCTAAAGCCATGCTGGCTGTCTCCCATTAGGCCATGACTATCTACATGCTGAGTAATTTTATTCTTTATGATGGTTTCTAACATTTTTCCCGGTACTGACGTGAGGCTCACCGGTCTGTAGTTTCCCGGATCACCCCTGGAACCCCTTTTAAAAATTGGTGTTACATTGGCGATCCTCCAATCTTCAGGTATTAGAGATGATTTTAAAGATAGTTCACAGATTACTAATAGCAGGTCTGCAATCTCATATTTCAGTTCTTTCAACACCCTTGCATTTATACCATCCGGCCCAGGTAATTTGCTACTCTTCAGTTTATCTAATAGTTGTAATACATCTTCCCGATGTATCGATATTTCCTTCAATTCTTCCGCACCTTTAAATACCACTTCAGTCATGGGTAACATCCCTACGTCTTCCTCAGTAAAGACTGAAGCAAAGAATTCATTCAGTCTCTCCGCTATCGCCTTGTCGCCTCTTAGTGCTCCTTTAACCCCTTTATCATCTAATGGACCAACTGACTCTCTCACAGGTTTTTTGCTACGAATGTACTTGAAAAGGTCTTTACTTCGCGTTTTTGCTTCTGCAGCAAGCTTCTTTTCAAATTCTCCCTTTGCCTGCCTTATCAATGCCTTGCATTTGACTTGCCAGTGCTTGTGCTGTTTCCAGGTTTCGTCGTTTGGCTCTTTTTTCCATTTCCTGAAAGATGCTTTTTTGGCAACAAAAGCCTCTCTGACCTCACCTTTAAACCATGCTGGCAGTTTTTTGGACTTCCTTTCACTTTTCTTAAAGCGTGGAATACAGCTGGTCTGGGCTTCCAAGATAGTATTTTTCAACAACACCCAAGCTTGATGTAAGTCTTTAACCTTTGCAACTGCTCCTTTTAGTTTTTTCTTAACTATTTTCCTCATTTTATCATAGTCTCCCTTTCGAAAGTTAAAAGGTAGTACTGTGGATTTCCTTACTATCCCTCCTCCACTAATTAAATCAAAGGCGATCATGCTATGATCACTATTGCCAAGTGGCCCCAACACCCTTATCTCTTGCACTAGATCTGGTGTTCCACTAAGGATTAGGTCTAATATGGCTTTCTCTCTGGTCAGTTCATGAACCAGCTGCTCCAAGAATCAGTCGTTTATTTCATCTAGGAACTTTATCTCTCTAGCATGTCCTGCCGTGACACTGACCCAGTCGATACCGGGGTAATTGAAATCACCCATTATTATTACCGAGCTGAAACTTTTGTTAGCTTCCTTGATTTCTTTGAGCATTTCATCATCCATTTGTTCATTCTGGCCAGGCGGTCGATAGTACACCCCCACTGCCATCACCTTCCCCTTTTTACATGGAATTTCAATCCATAGAGATTCTACATCAAATTCTGTTTTCTGCAAAACTTTAATCCTTTCTGACTCAATGCCCTCTCTAACATAGAGCACAACCCCTCCACCAATTTGATCAGCTCTATCATTACGATATAGTTTGTACCCAGGTATCACAGTGTCCCACTGGTTGTCCTCCTTCCACCATGTCTCTGATATTCCAATCATATCTAACCTCTCATTTAGTGCTATATATTCTAACTCTCCCATCTTATTTTTTAGACTTCTAGCATTTGCATACAAGAATTTTAGAGACTGTATTTTATTCATATTAATTTGGCTATTGGTAGACATGGGTAATTTGGGATCTTTAAGCTCTGTCTGCTCCATACTCGAGGGCATTTGGGCTACTTTACTCATTTTTGGAACCTCTCTGCTTTTGGTAGTATCCTTCAAGGATACATTCTTCCGAACCATCCGCTCTTGGGCGACTGTCGGCTTTCCCCTATTATCTAGTTTAAAAGCTGCTCTATCTCCTTTTTAAAGGTTAATGCCAGCAGCCTGGTTCCATCCCAGTTAAGGTGAAGTCCATCCCTTCGGAAGAGCCCCTCCTTTCCCCAGAATGTACCCCAGTTACTAACAAATCCAAACCCCTCATCTCTGCACCATTGTCTCATCCACGCATTGAGACTCCAGAGCTCTGCCTGCCTTTTGGGTCCTGCACATGGAATGGGACGCATTTCGGAGAACGCTACCCTGGAAGTTCTGGATTTCAACTTCCTACCTAAAAGCCTAAATTTAGCCTCCAGAACCTCCCTACCACATTTTCCTATGTCATTGGTACCGACATGTACCAAGACAGCAGACTCCTCCCCAGCACTATCTAAGACCTTATCTAGGTGGCGCGTGAGGTCGGTTATCTTCACACCAGGCAGGCATGTTACCAGGCGATCCTCACGTCCACCAGCCACCCAGCTATCTAATGATCGAATCACCAACTATAACGGCTGTCCTAACCCTTCCCTCATGGGCACATGGCCCTGGAGAAACTTCTTCAGTGCGAGAGGGTTTTATATCACCTGGAGGACAGGTCTTAGTTACAGGATCACTTCCTGCCACACCAGGGTGATGCTCTCCTGTCACGTGACCTCTCTCCTCCATGGCAACAGGGATGCTGCCAGACTGGAGGTGGGAGTTCAGGACTATATCCCTGTAGGTCTCGTCTATGTACCTCTCTGTCTTTCTTATGTTTTCCAAGTCTGCTACTCTAGCTTCTAGAGAATGGACTCGTTCCCTGAGAGCAAAGAGCTCCTTGCACCTAGTGCACACGTAAGACCTCTCACCAACTGGGAGAAAATCATACATGTGACACTCAATGCAAAAGACTGGAAAGCCCCCATCTCACTGCTGGACTGCTGTCTGCATCTTAGTTTTAAGTTTTTGTTTAGATCTTTAAGTTCTTTACTTACTAAGGGTTGCTATGGATATCTATACCAATAAAACTGTACCTAATACATTTAATATACCTTGTTCACCTGAAGTTTAATTAATCTCAGGTCCTTAGTGTATGACTGATTTGGGTAACGAGCTTCACCTGAGAGCACCTCCTGTCTTTTAAGATGTGTAAGTATCTGATCTTGGGAAATGGCGGTATATAAAAACGTTGCAAATAAATAAATAAAAATAAATAAAGTACCTATAAAGCTACGATTATCCCAGGGGTGGGTGGGTGTGGGGAGGGAGGGAGGGAAATAACACTTATTAAAAGTGGGCTGCTACACAGTACCCTGTCCTGTGCTGCTGAGGTAAGCTATATTCTTATTTGATTTAAATTATAGCTCTTTGCTGCTGCTAGGCTCTAACTTATTATGAAATTTAAACTACAAGCTCTCTGCTGGGTTCTAAATTTAACCAGAAAGCTCTCTTCTGTGTTTTAAATTTAAACTGCTGCTACTAGGCCCTGACAGATTTAACAAAAATAGTGGGTTCGCAGATTAAATAGCTTTAATAGAAAGAATTCCCTTCAGAAAATTCCCAGAAGTATATACTCACAATTGCAGCTCTCTCTCCAGAATTAACAGTCCCCTGTTCTAGTCCTTCAAGGCTAGAATAGGACTGGAAATGGGCTGATGTGGCGGCATGGGAGAATGGGACTAGAAGGGAGTGGATGCTGGGTGGGTCTAGAATTATAAGGGAGCTGATTTGGGGGGAGGCCTAGAAGGGAATGGGGATGGGGATGTGGAATGAGAATGAGAATGGAGAGGGGAAAAGATATTTTGTGTGGAAGAAAAGTCTACGATGGGCCGGGTATTGGGAGAGTAAGAGGGGATTGAGAATGGAAGGGTGAAATTTGAGTGAATGATAAAGGAATAAGGAAAGAAATGGGGGAAAGAGCAAAAGGGAAATGATCAGTATGTTAAAGCAGATATAGAGAGAGAATGGAAAATATCTAAAAGAGAAGAAAGGACAAATGGATAGCTCGCAGAAGACACGAAGAAACCAGAAGAAAGTGACTGGAGCAATTGCAACTGAAAAATAAAATTCCCAAACAGAAGGTAGAAAAATACTTTTTATTTTGAATTTATTAACTGGAATATGTCTGGTCTGGGAAGTGTGTATTGCTAACATCTTTGCGTTTTTGTTTAGTGCAAGAGGAAATTACTTTATAGTTTTATTTCTCCAGGGTTGTACATTTCATGTTTGGCTTTTGGGGTTCCCAGTTTAATTATTATCTGACCAAGGGAGTTAGCCTACATTTATCCTCGGTAATTTTTGTGGGTGGGGCTGGGGTGCAGCATGGGTGGGACTGGGGGCGGGGCAGGGGTGGGGCTAGGGGGCGGAGAATGGGTGGGGCATGGCGAGCCACAGGTGTTGGGTTTTTCTCGGTGAAAAAGTTGGCAACCCTACAGTAACAGTAATACAAACCTCCGAGTATCAGGCCTATTGGAAATTAATACAAAAGAAATCCTTCAGAGCCATGAGCAAATCCACCATGCCAAAAATTTACCCAAGGACTCTATAAGGAAAAGTCAGCACTGTAAATATCACAGTGGGCCCTCAAACATCAGTAAATCTATTAGGAAAGCTGAACAAACCAGATTACTACACATTCTTAAATAGAAATTACAAGCTAACAGAATACCAGTTACCAAGTTATCCGGTTCCAGAAGTAAGATTTTAAGCTAGTCCTGGATTTCTGACCATCTCATTCTGGTGCATTATGGGATCTCCAGCACTGATTCCAATGGGTAAAACAGGGATTACAAATGCCATGTTGCATTGCAGGGTAAATTTAAAACCAGAACTGGCCAAAAATCTCGCTCCTGGAACTCGGTAACTTAGCAACTCTGGAATGTCCAGCCTTAGTCACACATGAAGAACACAGATGGAACTTCACCAAATGAAAAATAAGTTATCTAAAAGTGACAATAGAAATATGTACACAAAAGTGTAACAAACTTCGAAAAGCAGACCCTGCATGCAATGCAGTGCAACAGCGGAGAAACAGAAAGAAATGCATTCCCCCTGTACTGTACAAAAAAAATAAAGCAGATGTCAGGACTGGCATTAGGATGAATGCAACTAGGGCAATTGTTCTGGAACTCCAAGGCAGATAAGGCCCTCCGAACCAGTCTGATGCTGAAGGAACAGCTTGCTAGTAGGGGCTAGGATCCCTTCCAGATTTTTGCCTGGGCTGGGATAGGCCTCAGCCATGTCCAACACTAGCTGTGGCAGATGTACATTCCAAAACTGACATATTCCAATTACTAAATAGAAAATCAAATTCTTTACCTCTGATGTCAGTGCATTTTATTTTTTAAATTGTATTTTGGTACCAGTCTTTGGTGTCTGTTTTCCTCTGTCTTCTCTTACCTCTCTTTTCATGATCTCTTATACATCTGCCATATCTTCTCTCTCCTCCTGCCTTCACTTCCTCCCTTACGTCAGCCTCTAACACTAATTTCTTCTTTTCCGTTTTCCTCTATTATTTTTCTGCTTCTCTCTCCAAATTTCACTCCTCCTTACCAACCCCTTTCTCAATTTTACTTTTTTATTTTTTACAACTGTATTTAGCTGCAGCTTTCCATCTTTTTGCTTACCCCAACCCTCCCATTCCCAATATTTCTCCTTCCTCAGCATCTTATTTCCCAGTCTTTAAACTAACTCTCCTCCTCACCCTATACCCAACATCTCTCTTCTGTGTCCCTATCCTCCTCATATCCATAATCTCCTCTTTTCCTGTCCCTACCCTTCTCCCCCCATGTCCAGCACTTCCCCCTCTACGTATGGCCCCATCTTTCCCCTATCCAAAATTGCCCCTCTGTGTCCCTATCCCCTCCCCTGTCGAACATAAGAACATAAGATATGCCATACTGGGTCAGACCAAGGTCCATCAAGCCCTGTATCCTGTTTCCAACAGTGGCCAATCTAGGTCATATGTACCTAGCAGCTTCCCCAAAAGACACAGGTTCCATAATGCTTGTACTGGGTCAAGCATTGATATCCTGGGTCCCTTCTTAATAATGGTTTATGGACCTTTCCTCCAGGAACTTGTCCAAACCTTTTTTAAACCCAGCTACACTAACAGCCTTTACTACATCTTCCGGTAACAAATTCCAGAGTTTGATTACACGATGAGTGAAAAAATATTTTCTTTTATTAGTCTTAAATAGTTTACCCTGTAACTTCATTGCATGTCCCCTAGTCTTTCTATATTCTGATAACAAACAATCGATCTATGTTTACCCGTTCCACTCCGTTCATTAATTTATAGACTTATCATATCTCCCCTCAGCCGTCTCTTTTCCAGGTTAAAGAGCCCTAACCTTCTTAGCCTTTCTTCATAGGAGTATCCTTCCATCCCCTTTACGATTATGGTGGCTCTTCTCTGAACCTTTTCTAATAACGCTATATCCTTTTTAAGATACGGCGACCAGAATTGCACACAATATTCAAGGTTCAGTCTCACCATGGAACGATATAGAGCCATTATATCATCTTTTTTTTTTTTTCCATTCCTTTCCTTATGATACTTAGTATTCTATTTGCTCTCTTGGCCGCCGCTGCACACTGGGCCGATGGTTTTAACATGTTATCCACGATGACGCCTAAGTGGTTCCTAATGTGGAACCTTGCATCATGTAACCATAGTTTGGGTTGTTCTTCCCTGGGTGCATAACTTTGCACTTGTCCACATTAAATTTCATCTGCCATTTTGATGCCCAGTCTCTTCCAATTTATCAAGATCCTCTTGCAATTTTCCACAATCCTCTTGGGTTTTAACAACTTTAAATAGTTTTGTGTCATCTGAAAATTTGATTACCTCACTCGTTATTCCCCTTTCCGGGTCATTTATGAATATGTCAAAAAGCAGCGGACCCAGCACAAATCCCTGGGATACACCACTATTCACCTTTCTCTATTGGGAAAATTGGCCATTTAGCCCTACCCTCTGCTTTCTATCTTTTAACCAGGTCCTGATCCACAATAGTACATTGCCTCCTATCCCATGACTCTTTAGCTTTGCCAAAAGTCTCTGATGAGGGACCTTGTCAAAGGCTTTCTGAAAGTCCAGATACACTATATCAACCGACTCACCTTTGTCCACCTGTTTATTCACAGGTTCAAAAAAACATAACAGATTAGTAAGGCAAGATCTTCCTTGTCTAAAGCCATGTTGGCTGTCTCCCATTAGGCCATGACTATCTACATGCTGAGTAATTTTGTTCTTTATGATGGTTTCTACCATTTTTCCCGGTACTGAACTCAGGCTCACTGGTCTGTAGTTTCCCAGATCACCCCTGGAACCCTTTTTAAAAATTGGTGTTACATTGGCGATCCTCCAATCTTCAGGTATTACAGATGATTTTAATGAAAATTCACAGTTTACTAATAGCAGGTCTGCAATCTCATATTTCAGTTCTTTCAACACCCTTGGATGTATACCATCCGGCCCAGGTGATTTGCTACTCTTCAGTTTATCTAATAGTTGTAATACATCTTCCCGATGTATCAATATTTCCTTCAATTCTTCTGCACCTTTAAATACCACTTCAGTCATGGGTAACATCCCTACATCTTCCTCAGTAAAGACCGAAGCAAAGAAGTCATTCAATCTCTCCGCTATCGCCTTGTCGCCTCTTAGTGCCCCTTTAACCCCTCTATCATCTAAAGGACCAACCAACTCTCACAGGTTTTTTGCTACAAATGTACTTGAAAAAAAGTCTTTATGCGGTTTTGCTTCCGCAGCAAGCTTCTTCTCAAATTCTCCCTTTGCCTGCCTTATCAATGCCTTGCACTTGATTTGCCAGTGCTTGTGCTGTTTCCAGGTTTCATCGTTTGGCTCTTTTTTCCATTTCCTAAAAGATGCTTTTTAGACAACAGCCGCCTCTCTGACCTCACCTTTAAACCATGCTGGCAGTTTTTTGGACTTCCACTTTTCTTAAAGCATGGAATACAGCTGGTCTGGGCTTCCAAGATAGTATTTTTCAACAACACCCAAGTTTGATGTAAGTCTTTAACCTTTGCAACTGCTCCTTTTAGGTTTTTTCTTAACTATTTTCCTCATTTTATCATAGTCTCCCTTTCAAAAGTTAAAAGGTAGTACTGTGGATTTCCTTACTATCCCTCCTCCACTAATTAAATCAAACGCAATCGTGCTATGATCACTATTGCCAAGTGGTCCCAACACCCTTATCTCTTGCACTAGATCTGGTGTTCCACTACGGACTAAGTCTAATATGGCTTCCCCTCTGGTCGGTTCATGAAACAGCTGCTCCAAGAATCAGTCTTTTATTTCATCTAGGAATTTTATCTCCCTAGCATGTCCTGCCGTGTCACTGACCCAGTCGATACCGGGGTAATTGAAATCACCCATTATTATTACTGCTCTGTAACTTTTGTTAGCTTCCTTGATTTCTTTGAGCATTTCATCATCCATTTGTTCATTCTGGCCAGGCGGTCGATAGTACACCCCCACTGCCATCGCCTTCCCCTTTTTACATGGAATTTTAATCCATAGAGATTCTACAGCAAATTTTGTTTCCTGCAAAACTTTAATCCTTTCTGACTCATTGCCCTCTCTAACAGAGTGCAACCCCTCCACCAATTTGATCAGCTCTATCATTACAATATAGTTTGTACCCAGATATCACGGTGTCCCACTGGTTGTCCTCCTTCCACCATGTCTCTGATATTCCAGTCATATCTAACCTCTCATTTAGTGCTATATACTGTAACTCTCCCATCTTATTTTTTAGACTTCTAGCATTTGCATACAAGCATTTTAGAGACTGTATTTTATTCATATTAATCTGGCTATTAGTAGACATGGGTAATTTGGCATCTTTAAGCTCTGTCTGCTCCACACTGGAGGGCATTTGGGCTACTTTACTCTTTTTTGGAACCTCTCTGTTTTTGGTAGTATCATTCAAGAATACATTCTTCCGAACCATGCGCTCTTGGGCGACTGTCGGCTTTCCCCTATTATCTAGTTTAAAAGGTTAATGCCAGCAGCCTGGTTCCATCCCGGTTAAGGTGAAGCCCATCCCTTCGGAAGAGCCCTTCCTTTCCCCAGAATGTTCCCCAGTTCCTAACAAATCCAAACCCCTCATCTCTGCACCATTGTCTCATCCACGCATTGAGATGCATCTGTTGTTTCTCCCTTAATCCCCCCATGCCCAGCATCTTCTCTCTATGCCCCCATGTCCACCATTTGCTCTCTCTCTCTCCTATCCCCCCCCACACATCTGACCTTTCTCCCCATCTCACCCCATGTCCTGCATCTGCCCTTTCTCTCCTGTGCTCGCTCATCATGCCTAGTATCTGCTCTTTTCCCCTATATCCAACTGCCCTTTTACCCCCTATATCCCTATGCCCAGCATCTGCTCTCCATGTGCCCATCTGCCCTTTCTCCACTATGCCCCCCCATCATGCCCAATACCTGTCCTTTACTCCTATGTCCCCCCACTGCTCCTTTACGCCCCTATCCTCACCCCATACCTAGCATCTCTTCTCCATCCTTCCTCTAGCAACCTTCAACCCACTGCCCCCTCATCCCACGACAGGCATCTGTCCTCCTGTACCACCCCCTTGTCCAGGATTTCTCTCCCTGCTTCCCCTATCCAGGACATATACCTTCCACCTCTGCCCCCCCCCCTCCCCCGCCAGTGCCCTACATGGCTGCTCTCCCATTTATTTAGACAGATTTGTATGCCACCTTATCCTTCAATCAAGGTGGTCACGTCAGATCACAAATGGAGGGTTAAATTTAACATTAGGGTACGTGTAAACATTTAGACATTACAGTTAGGCATTACACTTTACGTTTAGACATTACAGTTACTTATCAGCATATGGACAGTACAATATAAAGTAACATTTTGCATAAGAATATTTAACAACATTACAGTTACTTGTCAACATATGGACAGTACAATATAAGGTAACATTTAGCATAAGAATATTTAATAATTCGGTATGATAAACTTGTGTATGTGAGTAGGATGAGTGCATGCTTAGTTGGTAGTGGTTGTAGTGTTTCAGTATGGGTTTAGGATGTTGCCTGGATGTTCATATGTTTCTATAAATAAAAATGTTTTGAGGTCTTTGCGGAAGTCTGTGAGGTCATCTAATGCCCTCAGGCTTGTCGGGAGGGAGTTCCATAGTGCGGATGCCAGTAGTGATGGTGCTCTTTTTGAGGTTGTTTGGTTTTGTGATAGCCTGCAGGCATGCCGATCATGTTTTCATTATTGGATCTTCTTGGTCTGTTGCTGATATCTCTTGTTATAACGTATTGGAGTACGTCTGCTGAGAGATGGTGAATGACTTTCAAGATGATCATTATTGTTTTGTATTTGGCTCTTGCCATCATTGGGAGCCAGTGCAGTTGTTGTAGGACGGGAGTGATGTGCTCGGTCCTTGGTGTGTCTGTAATGATGCGTGCTGTGGTGTTTTGTATCATCTGTAGTGGGTGGAGTGTCTTCTGAGGAAGGCCTTGATATAGTGAGTTTCCATAATCAAGCAGTGGTGTAATGAGTGCTTGGCACACTGTGCGGAAGTGGTCCTGATGGAGCATTGGTTTGATTTGTCTGATTGCAATTGTTTGTCTGATTGCAATTGTTTTCAGTCGTTGATAGGCCTTGTTTGCGGTTTTGGTGATGTGAGATTTCAGATTCAGTGCTCTGTCTAGTGTGATGCCTAGATACTTAACTTCTTCTTTGACTACTATGTGTTTGTCTAGGATGCTGATAGTTTGTGGAGGTATGAAGGTGGGGTTCCTAGTGACGAACATTGCCTCAGTTTTATCAAAGTTGACCGTTAGGTTGTTGGCTATGAGCCAGTTGTTCATTTCTTCAAGGCATTTGGTGGTTATTATTGTGTTTAGTGCTTGTAGGTTGATTGGAGCGTACACCGTGATGTTGTCAGCAGAAATGTGGTAGTGAAGTTTGTGGTGTTTGATGATGTTGCATATAGGCTGTATGTAGATGTTAAAGAGCATTGATGATAGGGCTGAGCCATGAGGTATTCCCTGCGTGACGGGGAATTGTAGTGATTTCTTTTGGTCGCATTTGACTTGTTGCGTTCGCCCTTCCAAGTATGATGTAAACCACTTCAGGGTGTTATTGCATAGCCCTATCTGTTGTAAGCGTTGCAATAGCTTGGTGTGGGACACAGTGTCCAAGGTCGCCGAGATGTCCATGAACACTAGCAGGAAGCCATTTTTTATGTTGTCCATGCCTCAGGAGATTGTCAAAGAGGGAGATGAGTAATGTTTCCACGCCGTGTTGGGGCTTAAATCCATGCTGATGTATGTCCAGTGGGGCATTTATATCAATATGGTCCTGAAGTTGTCTTTGCACTGCCTTTTCCACGATTTTTACAAGGAATGGCAGGCTGGAGATGGGACGGTATGATTTTGCTTCAGAGGGGCTCAGATTGCTACTTTTAAGTATTGGTTGTATCATTGCATGCTTTAGGGGTTGCAGCATGTATCCTTGTTGGAGTGAATCTTTGATTATTTTTTGAATGTGATGAGAGAGTTGGCTTTTTGTAGCTTTGAGCCATGTCACTGGGCATGGGTCTGACGGTGAAGTTGTTGTGTTTAGTCCAGATATAATGTCTTCTACTTGCTGCTTTGTTGGTATGTTAAAGCTCTCCCATGTTTGATGTTGCTCTTTTATCGTGTAGTTGTTTGCTTGTGGTGTAGTAGAGCATATTTAGTTGGTGTTTTTTTGACATCATGTAGTCTGCATATTTTTGTGGGTCAAGATGGTGGGTGCTTTGTTGCATGTTGTCCTTGGTGAGCTTTTAGACAATGCTAAAGAGTTCTCTTGGTCTATTAGTAGATTTCATAATTAGGTTGGTATGGTGTTGTTGTTTATGCTCATTTATTAGGTTGTTATATTCCTGTTGTTTGTCTCTGTATTGGGTTAGGTGGTTGTGTGATTTGTTCCGTCTCCATTTTCTTTCAGTCTTCTGAGTGTGCGTTTTGCAACTCTGATTTCATGTGAGTACCATGGGGCGTTGGATCTCTTGCGTGTTTGTGGTTCTTTGATGGCTGGGGCAGATGCGCTGGATATTATTGTATTCCATTCTTCTATGTTAAGGTCAAGGGTGTCGGGTTCCAGTTGAAGTTGTGGGGTGATTTTGTTTATGAATGAGTCTCTGTTAAATGTTTTGAACTGTCTGGTTGTTCTTTCATCTTCTTTGCGTTGGGCGGGGTTGTTCAGGGTCATGGTGAATTCAATAATATGGTGGTCTGACCAAGGGACTGGCGTGATTGTTGGTTTTGTGGTCTTGTTCTGTTCCACTAATTGCATTGGCATGAAGATCATGTCTGGAGTTGTTCCATGCTGGTGCGTTGGGGCTTTAATTGTCTGGCAGTATTTTAATGACTCCATGGCTTTTAAGAATGTTGCGGTTTCTCTGGTGGGTGCAGATGTTAGGTTGTAGTCTCCAAGTGCGATGAGAGGTTTGTATCTTCTGTTATGTGCGCATATCATTTTGATTACTGTGGATAGGTGTTCAGTTGTGGTTCCAGGTGGTCTGTATGTGAGGGAGATGCTTAGGTACTTGTTGGCTATAGTGAGTGTGTTAGATTTGATTGTGTTAGTGGTGGTGATTGTTTTGAATCTGTATTCTTTTCTGGTAAGTATTAATACTCCTCCTCCTCTCTTTTGTGTTCTGATGCAGTTAAATGCCGAGTATCCTATTGGGGTTACTTGGTTTAATATGACTTGGACTGAGTCATCTAGCCAGGTCTTGGTGATGCATATTATGCCCAGTTTCTTGTCATGGATGAGGTCAAGGATGGTATTTGGTTTGTTCCTGATAGATCTGGTGTTTGGAGTGGAGGAGTGGCCTAGTGGTTGGGGCTAGGTACTTCAGGCCGGAAGGTCGGGGGTTCAAATGCCACTAGAGGACAGCAACCTTGGGCCGGAAGGACTGGGGTTTCTAGTCCCACAGGTGCTCCTTGTGGTCTTGGGCAAGCCACTTAACTCTCCATAGCCCATGTTCCCTGTAAAATAGTTATCTCCAAGTTATAATGCCCTGTTCAATGTAATTTCAGTTTGTTCAATGTAAACCGCACTGATGGAGAATAGCGCGGTATATAAGAGAATTAAAATAAAATAAATAAATAAATAAAATAGAAGAGCACACCTGATGTTTTTTGTTATAATTGGGTTTGTGTGTTCGTTATTTGTGTGGTGTGTGGGTGTATTATGTGTGGCATTGTATGGTTTGTGGGCTGTATGCTTTGGTTGCTGGCGTTCTTTGGATAGGTGTGATGCCGGTATGTATCTGGGTTGGGTGATATGTAGGTTGATCAAGGGGATTTGCTCGTTGAGTCTGATGCTATGTGTGCAGGTTGCGAACATGTGGAGGAGTGTGAGGTAGGCCATGAGGTAGTGGGTAGTGGAGTGCATTTTTTAGTTTGTCATTTTACTGACCTGGGATTAGATTTGTGGTTTACTGACCTGGGTTCAGCTTGATTTGGGTCATATAGGTATAGTTCTGCATTGGTAGTGATGTCTTTACTCTGTGTGTACTGTAGTGTTACTTGTGGTTGGTTAGCAACCTAGCTATGAGGTAGTAGTGGAGTTAATAGAGTTAATAGGCTATGCAGCTTGAGTTGTTTTACAATGCAAACAGTGGGTAGCAAGTTCTATGCATTAATCTACAAGCAATGGATTGTCCAGGTAAGGTAGCAGAATTAGCTTACAGGCAGTGGATTGTCCAGGCAAGGCAGCAGGATTAGCTTACAGGCAGTGGATTGTCCAGGCAAGGCAGCAGGATTAGCTTACAGGCAGTGGATTGTCCAGGCAAGGCAGCAGGATTAGCTTACAGGCAGTGGATTGTCCAGGCAAGGCAGCAGGATTAACTTACAGACAATAGATTGTCCCCGTGATGTAGCAGGTAGCACTGCAGCAGGAGGCAGGGGCAATGTATAAAGAAGGGGGCCCGGGTCGCTGATCATTGGCCGCTATTTTGTCCATGCCTAAGGGCCACACCAAAGGGCCCTCTGGTGAGGCCCTCAGGCGCGGGCCCGCCAGGTGCGGTCGCGCCCAATGGCGCTGATCTTATAGAGCCACCGGCCCGGAAGCCCTCTAGCTCCACTCCGATCGTTCGGGGGAGCTTGTAGCGTGTGCCGGCTGTTCTTCATGTCCGATGGTGCTGATCTTATAGAGCCGCCGGCCCGGAAGCCCTCTAGCTCCATCCCAATCGTTCGGGGGAGCTTGTAGTGTGTGCCAGCTGTTATTTGCACCTGATGGCGCTGATCTTATAGAGCTGCCGGCCCGGAAGCCCTCTAGCTCCACCCCGATCATTCAGGGGAGGTTGTAGCGTGTGCCGGCTGTTCTACCCCAAACTGCTGCTATAAGCAAAAGCACGAGGTCCCGATTTCATTGTGTTGGTTCCATCTTCTTCTGATGAATACCAACGCATCAAAAGGGGACAGGATCGGCAGAGCAGGTGCGCTGGAGTCAGGACCCTGCACTTTTGCTTGATTTTTTAAAAAATGTCCTTTTTTAAACCGCTGCTACCACCAATTTTGAGAGAGGCATTGGCAACTTAAAAAAGGGAATTTTAAAAAGACCCAAGCAAAAGCATACGGCCCTGATTTCAGTGCACTTGTCGCTGCTGGTCTCGCCCCCTTCTGACATATACTTCACATCAGAAAGGGGCAGGACCGGTGAGAGACAAGCATGCTGGAATTAGGGCCCCGTGCATTTGTTAAGGGCTTTTTTCTTTAAGCCATCACCGCATGCTGCAGCTGTCGACTGGTGGGGTGGGGAGGAGCCAAGGGATGATTGATGCCACCGTGCTGCAGACCCAGAAAAGCAGCGGCTACAGGGTTCCCTCAAAAAAATGGCTTTTGCATGGCCAATTTAGACTCTCTGCCAGCAAGGTGTGTAAGAGGGATAATCGGTTATAATTGTTTAGCGACTGTTGCCGTCTCTGCTCTGCTCCTGAATGCCTCAATGCTAAGCGATTAGCATCAAGTTGCATAGGTGAGAATCGTTGAATATGCCATTCAGAGGCATTTACACAGTTTACAGGTCTGTAAACTATGTAAATGCCTTTTGAATATCAGGCCCTAACTCCTTTTTCATTCTTGTTTTCTTCTTTTTTCCTGCATCTCTATATCCTTCTGGGCCATGTGAAAACTCCCGATTTTTGATGGCCTAAAAACTCCTTCCTTGAGTCATGCTTAACAAATTGCTCTTTGTTTTTCTGTCAGTCCCAAATGATTAAGCTACCTTCTTAATAGAGCTACCTCTTCAAATCCAGGCTGAAAACTCACTTTGCTGCTTCTTTTGGATCTTGACTCACCTGATCTCCTTTTTCTTTTCCTTTCCTCCTTGTTTTATCCCAGCCTACACCTCCTGTGTTGTCTGTCTTGACTAAATTGTAAGCTCTGATGAACAGGGATTGTCTCTTACATGTCTGTGCAGCGTTGTATACGACTTGTAGCGCTATACAAATACTCAGTAGTAGTAGTTAATATATGCTGATACAGTAGATATTTTATAGGCCCGATATTCGAAAGACCTTTACACAGTTTACAGCCCACTTAGCATCAGGGCATTTTGTGGGCATTCCACAAAGGATACAGTCATCCTCAACCAACTCACCCCACCGAACTTCTCAGCACACACCTGCCACAGAGCCAACTGCAGGGGCGGAGGAACCCTCGCACTCACGAGAACTGAACTCCAACTCCAGCAGATCAACGCCAATAGTACCACAATGATGGATTTTATCACTAGCAAACGAACACACCTCCATCAACCTAATCTATCGACCTCCATCATCACCTCCAGACGACCTCTCAACAATAATTGACCTGGCCTGCAACTCCGAAAACCCACTCATACCAAATTGGCTTATGGGGGATTTCAATATCCCAGCCCTACCAGAACATGCCAGCTCCCTCCTGAATGCTCTTAGCCAGCTGGGCTATGACCAAGTGATCAATGAGCCTACCCACACAAAGGGTAACAAACTTGACCTGATTTTCGCTCCACAGTCAGTCACGAGCCAAAACCTCCCACTTGCCATCTCCCTCATGCCAGTCCCATGGTCTGACCATAAGCTAATAAGGTTCCAGTTACCCTACCAACAGGCTCAAACAAGATGCCAGCCCACCCCCGACTCCTGCCCTAAAGCAAAATTCCGACACTTCAACAAGGAGGAGATCCTCAGCAAATCTCTACCTCTGCTCAACCTTGCAGAAACCAATCTAGAAGAAATGATCTCCACTTGGAACAACACTCTCAGCTCTATTGCTAGCCAACCAGCAGGGGATGCAACACCAAGAAAAAGAAAGACTTCCCCTTGGTACTCTCCTGAGCTAAGGACATCACTCTGCCGCCTGAGAAAACTTGAGAGAAGATGGCGACGCTCCCGCACCACCAGTAACCTGGACATCTACACCTCCAACCTAAGGAAACACCGCGAGAAAGTGGCCGAATCAATGAGACGCTATCACGCAGAACTACTGCAACGATCCATAAACAAACCGAAGGATCTATTCAACATAGTAAAGACCCTTACAAAGGAATCTTCCCCCACACAACATAGCACATCAGAACCACAAGAATACGCAGACTACCTCTAGTCAAAGCTAACTCAGACCGTCAAAATGACATCATCCACCCCTATGAACAGACCACACCATCTATCTCCACTATCCACCTTCTCCTCACCATCAGCAAAGAACATCGAAGACACCATCAACTCGATTAACACCACCACAGCTCCAAACGATCCCTGCCCTGTGTTCTGGATAAAGTCACTGCGTAAGGAACTCAGCCCATTCCTTACCAAACTCATCCACCTCTCCTTCACCACAGGAGCTTTCCCACAAAGCCTGAAACAAACGTCCATTAGACCGCTCCTAAAAAACGGCAAACTGGACCCCCAGAAAGTCGATTCATATCAGCCAATTTCAAGTATCCCACTAATGGCCAAAATAATCGAAAATATCGTCCTACACCAAATCCAGAACTACATTGAGACCGCTGCGCCCTTAGACCCATGCCAACACGGTTTCAGAGAAGCACACGGTGTCGAGACACTTCTAACCATCCTCTTCAACACACTAACGTCCGGACTAGATAAACCCAGAAGTGGCTATGCTCTAATCTTCCTGGACATCTCTGCAGCCTTTAGCTCCGTTGACCATGTCCTGCTCATAGAGCGTCTGGCAGAGAAGGGGATACAGGATTCAGCCTTGAGATGGTGTGAATCTTACCTCTCATGACCTCCAAACCATTCCAGCAAAACCAGGGTGTCCCACAGGGATCTTCCCTCTCAGCGCTGTTTTTCAATATATACATGCAGCCCATCTGCGCAATCGCCCGCTCCTTCGGCATCTCATGCCTTATGTACGCGGACGACGTGTTACTCTACATGCCGTTTGCCACGGACCAGCCAGACCTCTCACAGCTAACTGCCTGCTTTGACACTACAACTGACTGGCTCCACTCCCAAAACCTAAGAATAAACCACAATAAGTCTGAGGCTCTACTCATCACCAGAGACCAATCATTCACTCCACCAAATGCACTAAAAGTAAGAGGCGCTGAGCTCCAAACCAGGCCCACAATACGCTACTTAAGGGTAACGCTTGATCAACAGCTTGATATGAAAACACATATAAACAACACCGTTAACGCAGTATATCTCAAGATTCGGACAATCCACCACCTATGCCCCCTACTGGAACCAGATGACTTCAGGACAATCTATCAGGCCTTAGTCATCCCCCACTTCGACTTTGCCAATGCCATTCTACAGGGACTACCGAAGAGCACGTTGAATCCACTACAGCTGGCTATGAACGCAGCAGCCAGAATACTGCATGGCGCCGCCAGGAAGGACCACATAACACCAATATTGAAGTACCAGTCCACTCTAGACTCACCTTCAAGATCCTCCTCATCACCTTCAAAGCCATCAACAGTCTCACCTCCCCTTCCATCACCGACCTCATCCACCCCACTCCTCCAAACAGAACCCGAAGATCAGTCACAGTCAATACCCTATCTATTCCCAGCAAAATCACAAAATGCTCACAGGCAACAAGAAAGAGGGCCTTCGTGTTTTATGCCCCTCATGCTGGAACGCACTTCCACCTGACATCCGTGCAATCACAGACCTCACCCAGTTCAGGAAAGCACTCAAGCACCACCTCTTCCTACAGCATTACGGTACCACCCAGCAACCACCCTCCCACAGACACCATAACAGTCACCCCATCCCAACTACCACACACGACACCAGCGCCACACAATAGCACCGCCTTCTCCCAGCAGGAGCTTGCAGATAGCAAGCTAAAACGGTAACCTGCCTTAGCCTAGAGTATGTAGATAGTTTCCCCAGTTCAACCCAAGTTTTTCTACCCTGTTTTAAGTAAGTCCAGTATGGTTTCTCCTTACTCATGGACAAAGTTACCGTCACCTGTGAACCGAGCTGATTTGAAGAGCGCGGTATAGAAAAGACTTTAAATAAAATAAAAATAAAGGACCGGAGGCGGCGACAATCTATAACCAGGCAGCAACGATATTGGATGCTGCCCAGTTAACAACTTGCAGCTAAAAGATAGGCAAAGCAAACATCTGCCTATCTTTTAACTGCAATACAAAAGAAACCACAAAAAAAACCCAGAACAATCAATACCCAAAAATGTATCTGGTCCAAAAACATAAAAAGGAGAAAATATTTTTGTAAATCAATAATAGTGAAATTATACTATCATATATCCATATGTTGGAGTGTTCATCTTGTGGGGGAGAAGAGAAAATCCCTCCAAACCAATGAATGGCATATTCAACGGAGTTACTCACAGTTTGGAGGGATTTTCTCTTCTCCCCCACAATGCTGGGGCATTGAATATCCTGGGTTAAGGGTTGACATACAGCCAGCATAACTCAATATTGGGCCCTCTATATTTAGGACCCAATATTCGAAAGGCATTTACACAATTTACAGACGCTGAATGGGATACTCTGCAGCAATAGTAATCCCTGATTATCTCCCCTACACGGGATTATAACCACTTAGCATCGGGACGTGTCATGGGCGTTCCGGGGCAGGGTAGAGGTGGCAACAGTCGCTAACCGGGTAGCGGTGATACTGCACCGCTAACCACGTAGTGACCTGCGGGTAAAACTAGGTGAAGCAAAAACTAACTGGGCAGTGGTGCAATACTGTTGTTACCCAGTTAGCTTCTGCGGCTCCGGGGCATGTGCGGCAAACACGGATATTCAATGCCAGGGCCGCATATGACCCCAGCATATAATATCCGGGGATAGAGGTCAGCAGAGATGACTATGTGCTGTATAAGTGCCTTCATTAGGCTGCTCCTCACTGCCTCTTCTCTCCCTATACTCCTCCTCAGGACCTCCGCTCTTCTGGCGGATCCCTTCTATCTGTTCCCTTCTCTTCCATCTCCAGACTTCGATCTTTCTACCTTGCTGCTCCTTATGCCTGGAACAAACTACCTGAGTCAGTACATCAGGCTCAGTCTGTGGCCCTGTTCAAATACTGGTTAAAAACTCATTTCTTTAAGACTGCTTTTTGATCCTGAAACTCCTAGTCTCCTGTTCACCACCTATGTGTTTCCTTACCATTCCTTTAGATAAATCCTAGTCCCCACTTGTTGTCCATCTTGATTAGACTGTCTTATGAGCAGGGACTGTCTCTCACAAGTCTTTGTACAGCACTGCGAATGCCTGGTAGCACTATATAAATATAGTGCTGAGTGGAGTGGAGGAGTGGCCTAGAGGTTGCGGCAAGGTACTTCAGGCCAGAGAGTTGGGGATTCAAATCCCACTAGAGGACAGCAACTTTGGGCCGGAAGGACTGGGGATTCTAGTCCCACAGGTGTTCCTTGTGGCTTTGGGCAAGCCACTTAACCAGGGGCTGCCCAAGGGGGGTGCAGGGCCATGTGTGGAGACTTGGTGCGGGGCCTCATTTGCATAAATATTTGCATAATGTTACCATACACTAACTTTTAGTAAACATGCCTCTTAATGAGTGTATGGATAAAGAAAGACTAAAAGATTTCTACATTACTATAATCTAGGGCCAACCACCAGGCACATTAGGAACTACTACAAACACTGCCCATTTAGAACCCATAGCAAACCCACTGTATCCTAACAGCACTACCAGGACTCACAAAGCACCATACCTTACCTATCAAAAGGCAACACTGCAAATATAGAGTAGTTACTCACCTGTAACAGGTATTCTCCAGGAGCAGCAGGAATCAGTCCTCACATATGGGTGTCATCGGCGCCGATGAAGCCCCAGCGGAGCATTTCCCCAGCTTTCTATGAAAGCCTTTGGGAATGCAGGCACGCATGCGCGGTTCCCTTCCCGCCTAAAGGTGCCATCTTACCTCAGTCAAATGACATAGCTAAGAACAGCACACAAAAATGAAAAAATAAACTATGTACAACTGCAACTCCAAGGGGAGGAGGGAGGGTTGTGAGGACTGATTCCTGCTGCTCCTGGAGAACACCTGTTACAGGTGAGTAACTACTCTTTCTCCAGGACCAAGCAGGAAGTCAGTCCTCACATATGGGTGACTCCCAAGCTCTGGGCTACCGAGGAACCCAGGCTGAACAAGAGAACTCCCTCTAATCTCAGCAGCAAAGAAAGGCTTTTCAAGGACACAACCTCCACCGGTAGCCCAACAGAGGGCAGGAGGGCTGGAGTTGCCTAAACCTCAAAGAGATTCCGGAGTACTGCTTGGCCAAAAGCACTGTCCCTACGGGACTCCCTCTCCAGGCAGTAATGGGCCACAAAAGTCTGGCTTGAAGACCAAGTTGCAGCCCTGCAGATGTCTACCAAGGGCACAGAGCGGAGATGAGCCACTGAGGCAGCCATTGCCCTGACTCTGTGGGCCGTAACCCGACCCTGCAAAGGAAGGTCAGCCACCTTATAAGCCCAGGTGATACAGTCAGCCACCCAGATGGACAAGGTACGCTTAGACACAGCCAACCCCAACTTATTGGGGTCAAAGGAGACAAAGAGCTGGGTAGCCCTTCTATGCCCCTGCGTACGGTCAAGGTAGAAGGATAAGGCCCTCCTACAGTCCAGGGTATGCAGGACTGCTTCAGCCTGGCTTGCATGAGGCCTAGGAAAGAATGTTGGAACCACCACCTCCTGATTGAGGTGGAAAGAGACGACAACCTTTGGGAGGAACTTTGGATGAGTCCTGAGGACTACCCTGTTCCTATAAATCCTGGTGTAAGGCCTATCACAGACCAGGGCCTGCAGCTCACTTACTCGCCTAGCCGAGGTAAGGGTTATCAGGAAAAGTGTCTTCCAGGAGAGGAAGCGTAGTAGACAAGTAGCCATCGGCTCAAAAGGTGGGCGAGTCAGCTGCTGCAAGACCACATTCAGCTCCCACTCAGGGGCAGGAGGATGGATGGGAGGCTTGACCAAAAGCAAGCCCCTAAGAAAGCGGGACACCAAGGGGTGACCAGACAGAGAATGTCCTTCCACCAGAGAGTGGTGAGCTGCTAGAGCTGAAAGGTGTACCCGAACAGAATTGGACTTAAGTCCCTGATTTGATAAGTGCAGTAGGTACTGAAGCACTACTGGCATAGTACAAGAGAAAGGGTCCTCTGTACGTAGCTGACACCACACAGAAAACCTTTTCCATTTGAGAGCATAGGTTTTCCTAGTGGACTGTTTCCTAGAGGCTAGGACAACCTCCTCAACTTCTTGAGGTAGGCCCCAGGGAGCCAAAACTACCCTTGCAGCCTCCAGGCCATCAAATTGAGAGCTTTGAGATTGGGGTGTAGAAGGGAACCCTGCTCCTGTGAGAGAAGGTCGGGTTGCAACCCCAGAGGTAGTGGAGGATCCACCGCCAGTTGAAGCAGAAGATTAAACCAAGGCTGTCTCGGCCATCGGGGAGCCACCAGCAGGATCGAGGCCTTGTCCTGAGGATTCTTGAAGAGAGTTCGGGCCACCAAGGGCGTGGGAGGAAACGCATACAGGAGGCCCTGAGACCAGGATATCAGAAAAGCATCCGCTGCTATCCGTAGAGAATGCGGTTGCCTGGAGCAGAACTTTGGCAGTTGCTTGTTCATTGGGCTGGCAAAGAGATCTATCAAAGGGAGACCCCATTTTAGGAAGATGATCTGAACTACTGAAGGATGCAGCTGCCACTCGTGGGGCTGCAGTATTCTGCTTAACTTGTCTGCCAGGTATTTGTCCTGGCCTGGAAGGTACACAGCCTTGAGAAGCATGTTGCGCTGGAGGGCAAATGAACAAAGGTCCTGAGCCTCCCGACAAAGGATCCTGGATCCAGTTCCGCCCTGTTTGTTCACATAAAACATGGCTACTTGGTTGTCTGTCTGAATCAGGACAGATTGGTGAGCCAGGGTAGGAGAGAAAGCTTTGAATGCTAATCGAATAGCTCTGAGTTCGAGAAGATTGATCTGCTGTGCAGCTTCCCAAGGAGACCACAGGCCCTGAGTGCACTTGCCCAGACAATGAGCTCCCCAGCCTAACAGGGAGGCATCTGTGGTCAACACTACCGTGTACCCTGGAATCTGAAAAGGCATCCCTTTCAGTAGATTGTGTGGGTGCAGACACCAGTTGAGGGAGTGCAGAAATTGTCTGGACACCCTTATCCTGTCTCTGAGGCTGCCTGTGGCCTGTGACCACTGAGACCGAAGGCACCACTGTGCAGGCCTCATATGGAGCCTGGCATTGGGGGTCACATGTACTGTCAAAGCCATGTGGCCCAGAAGCCTCAGGCAGAGTCTGGCGGAGATCAGTGACCTGCTGAGAAACTGATTTGCCAAGGCCATCAACCTTTGGGCCCTGTCTGCTGGCAAGAAAGCCTTTGCCAGCAGAGAGTCCAGCCTTGCTCCTATGAACTCCAAGTTCTGGGAGGGGAGCAAAGTGGACTTTGCGAAGTTTATGACAAACCCCAGCCTTTGGAGAAGAGCAATAGTGCTGAGGGTGGCCTGTTTGGCCTCCTGGCACGTCTGACCCCTGATGAGCCAGTCGTCCAGACAGCGGAAGACAAAGATTCCCTGATTTCGCAGATAGGCCGCCACCACTGCAAGGCACTTTCTGAAGACTCTGGGGGCGGAGGTGAGGCCGAAAGGCAGCAATCTGTATTGATAATGGTTTCCTCCCACAATGAACCTGAGGTACTTTCTGTGGTCTGGATGAATGAGGATGTGAGTGTAGGCATCCTTTAGATCTAAAGAGTATAGCCAATCTCCCTGCTGGAGGTAGGGCAGAAGTGTTCCAAGAGTAAGCATCTTGAACTTCTCTTTCACTAGGAACTTGAGGTTCCTGAGGTCCAGAATGGGTCGAAGGCCACCGGTTCTTTTGGGCACCAGGAAATATCTGGAGTAGAAACCGTGACCTTGTAAGTGGGGAGGCACAGGCTCCACCGCCCTGTCCACCAACAGACCTTGAAGCTCTTGCAGGAGAAGGTCTGTGTGCAGGGGAAGCCTTGGAGGCTCCCCTGGAAAATATGGTGGAGGCAGCTGGTGAAAATGCAGGGCATAACCCTTGTGGACTATGTCCAACACCCAACTGTCCCCGGTGATAAGGGGACACTGGTGGGCAAAGAGGGCGAGGCGACCTCCTGTGCAGGGTTGGGAGAGCAGTGGAGGAGAGGCTACGCTCAAGGAGTCAAAAACCCCCACCCTGCTGAGTGGTAGCAGGGGCCGGTGGCTTGGGGGTCCTCTGCCTACGGGGCCCATTACCCTGCCCCTTGGCTTGCTGACCCTGGGGGGCAGCTTGGGCAGCCTGATATTACAGGTACTGTTTGTAGGCAGTGCCCTTCCTCGGGTAAAAGGGCTTTTTACACGAGCCCTTCTTTTTATGAGAAGGGGCAGAGGTCTTCCTCGACAGCCTTGTCTGGGTGAGGTGCTCAGTTTCGAGCTGAGCGGTCTTCTCGGTCATGGGCTTGCCAAAAAGGTTCTCACCTTGGCAAGGGACATCGACCAACTTGTCCTGAACCCATGGCTCGAGGTCCGATGACTGCAGCCATGCCTGGCGTCGAGCCGCGATGCCAGCTGCCGCAACTCAGGCCGAAGCCTCTAAGCTATCGTAGGCAGTGCGGGACATGAACTTCGAGCAGTCCCGAATCCCCGAGGACAAGGTCTTGAATCTCTGCAAGGGTTCCACGGAGAGTCCAGCAGAGAACCCGGCCAACTCCTTGGCCAGGTCCCGCAAGTACATGCCCATGTATAGCTGGTAAGACTGGACACGGCAAGCAAGCATCGAGCCCTGGAAGCACTTTCTACCGACGCCATCGAGGTTCCGGGCCTCCCTGCCAGGGGGCACCGCGGAGTGCATCTTCTGACTCTTCAGACGATGCATGGCCGATTCCACAACCATGGAATGGTGTGGTAGCTATGCCTTCTGAAAGCCAGGGCTCTTTCTGAGTTGATAGATCGAGTCGACTCGCTTGCTTAAAACCAGCGCCGAGGCCGGTGCCTCCCACATCCGGAAGAGGAGCCGTTCCAGCATCGGAGGAACCGGGACAGTAAAGGCCTCCTTCAGAGGAGAGTCATACTGTAGGGTTTCGAGCTCTTCAGCTCGATGCTCCTCCTCGGGGTCCGCCGGGATAGCCAAGGCAGCGGCCATATCCCGGACGAACTCAGCGAACCGAGTATCCTCCGGAGGGGATCTACTCCGGGGCTCAGACTGCGGTGAGTCCGACGGGACACACCGAGTCTTGAAGGTGTCAGGAGACTCCTCGTCCTCCGTCTCCCAAGCTGACTCGTCCGAGGAAGAGTCAGGGTCCGACCCTGCGGGGCCCTGGAGCACCCGCCCCGACGCTGAAGGCACCGGCATCGATGCCCTCGGTCCCGAACGGGAGGTCGAGGGAGACCGCGACCGAGGTCGACTCCGAGCCATGATGGACTCGAGTATCGGCTCGGTCTCCGGAGTCGACTTCAAAGTCGATGTCCCGGTGGTCAGGGTAGATGCGCCAGACAGGCTGGCCATCAGTGCCCGCTGCTGCTCCATGAAGGCAGACAATCTGCTCTCCAAGGCTGTCATCCTGAGACTCAACTCGGGAGACGCAGCAGCCACCGACTCGGGCCCCGGCGACGGCTCCCTGGGAGGAGAGTCCTCGAGGACTACGGGGCTTACGTGTCCAGCAGACTCCGGCTCCATGCGAGAAACTTTAGCAGGCTTCTCGAGTTCCACGGGCCTGGGGCGACGGTCGGGGGTCTTAGACCTGGCCCTCGAGGAACCAGGCACCTCTTCCGATGATGCCCTCGCGAGCCGCTTCTTCCTCTTGCGTTCCCGGTCGGGGGACCCCCTGTCCGAGGAGCTTCGACGGTGCTCGGGATCGGAATCCCGAGATGTCGAGTCCTCAGACGAGGTCCGGGCCCGGCCGGAGGCTGAGCCCGAGAAAAGTCTCTCTTTTTGCTGCTGGCGACTTCGTAGTGCCTTGGAAGACATCTTTCCACATGGCCCGCACGACTTAGGGTCGTGGTCGGGGCCGAGGCACTGAAGGCAGCAGTCGTGTGTGTCGGTGAGAGATATTAATTTCTTACACTGATCACACTTCTTAAAACCGCTGGAAGCCATCGGGGAAAAAAAGAGTCCCCGCGAGGTCAAAGGACCGGCCTTCCAGGGAAAAATGGAAAAAAAGGGCGCGAACACCAGCCACGAAGGGCAAAAACCGAAAAAGAAGAATTGGGCTCAATACCGGTGTACCGAACCCAGTGGGAGGGGAACCGGCGTCAAACCGGTAGAAAAAAAACAGCGAAAATCGCCAAAAAAATCTAATTTTAACCGGGAAAACAGGACACACGTCCGGTGGGCTTCACGGAAAAAAAGAGACTGAGGTAAGATGGCACCTTTAGGTGGGAAGGGAACCGCGCATGCGTGCCTGCATTCCCAAAGGCTTTCATAGAAAGCTGGGGAAATGCTCCGCTGGGGCTTCATCGGCGCCGACGACACCCATATGTGAGGACTGACTTCCTGCTTGGTCCTGGAGAATAAACCAATACATTTCAGAGAATAATAATACATGACCTACTGGGGAAAGGGAACAAGTGGCAATGTCAAATAGGAATTGCATAAACAGAATACCTCAGCTCAGTTACACATGCAGAACACAGACCATCACCAAATAAGGAATCACAATTTAGAAACAGGAAGACAATTAAACTGGGAACCCCAAAAGCCAAACTTGGAATGTACAACACTGTAGAAAAAACTATAAATTAATTTCCTCTTGTACTAAACAGAGCGCAGACGTTAATGACGCACATTTCCCAGAGCTGACATATTCCAGTTAATAAATTCAAAATAAAGAGATATCTTTCTACCTTTTGTGCATTTTTTTTCAGTTGCAATTGCTCCAGCCACTTCCTTCTGGTTTCTTTGTGTCTTCTGCTAACTCTCCATCGTCTGCTGTCCATTTGTCCTTTCTTCTCTCTTCTAATTTTTTTCCATTCTCTCTCTACATCTGCTTTAACATACTAATCTTTCTCCTTTTGCTCTTTCCTCATTCCTATTTCATCCACTCAAATTTTACCCCTACATCCTCAATCCCCACTTACTCTCCCAATACCCAGCCAATTGTAGATTTTTCTTCCATCCCACACAAAATATTTTTTCCCCTCTCCATTTCACTCTCCCAGCTCCATCCCATTCTAATCTCCCCCAACATCAGCTCCCTTCTAGTTCCAGCCCCACCCAGTATCCGCTCCCTTCTAGTCCCTGCATCAGCCCATTTCCAGTCCTAGCCCCCCCATCAGCCCATTTCCAGCCCTAGCCCCCCATCAGCCCATTTCCAGTCCTAGCTCCCCCATCCATTTCCAGTCCTATCCAAGTCCCTCCATCAGCTCATTTCCAATTCCAGCCTCCCATCAGCCCATTTCTAGTCCTTTCTTAGCCCCACCATCAGTCCATGTCAAATCCTAGCTCCCCTCCACTCAGCCCATTTCCAAATCCAAGCCCCCCATGACCCTACTTCCAGTTCTAGCCCCTACATGAGTCCATTTCAATCCAAGCCCCCACCACAGCCCATTTCCAATCTTAGCTCCCCCCAACACCCAATTCCTAGTCCTATCCTAGCCCCCTCCCCTCACAACCATTTCCATTCCAAGCCCCCGTCCCCATCAGCTATTTTCAGTTCAAGCCCCCCTTCCACTCAGCCCATTTCCATTCTAAGCCCCCGTCCCCATCAGCTATTTGCAGTTCAAGCCTTCCCTTCCACTCAGCCCATTTCCAGTCCTAGGAACCGCCCCCCCCCAACCCATTACCAGTCCTAAATCCCCATCAGCCCACTCTCAGTCCTAATCCCATCAGCCCATTTCCAGTCCTAACCCCCAGCACCCAATTTTCAGTTTAAGCCCCCCCATAGCCCATTACCAGTCCTAAACCCATCAGCCCACTCCCAGTCCTAACCCCCATCACCCAATTTTCAGTTTAAGCCTCCCCCATAGCCCATTACCAATCCTAAACCCCCATCAGCTCACTTCCAGTCCTAACCTCATCAGCCCATTTCCAGTCTTAGCCCCCCCCCCATAGCCCATTACCAGTCCTAATCCCCCATCACCCTATTTCCAGACTTTGCTCCCCATAGCCCATTACCAGTCCTAACCCCCTATCAGCCCTCTTCCAGTCCTAACCATATTAGCCCATTTCCAGTCCTAACTCCCACCCCAACAGCCCAGGGAAAATTTAAAATTTAAAAAAAAAAGCTGTCTGTTGCCACTGCCGCCGCAGCAGAATCGAATATCCCGCGGGGCCCCCCCCCTGCATGACAGAGACTGCCCTCCCTGCATCAGCTCCGTCTCCGCAGTCGCACCGGCTTTCAGAGCGCAAAAGGAGTTTCTCCCTCGCGGCTCTGTTAAGCCCACGGGGGCTGATGGGAAAGTCCCATCAACCCCTGCGGGCTTAACAGAGCCATGAAAGGGAAACTAGTCTCCCTTCGCGCTCTGAAAGCCGGTGTGACTGCTGAGACGGAGCTGATGCAGGGAGGGCAGTCTCTGTCGGGCAGGGGGGGGCCCCCCGCGGGATATTCGATTCTGCTGTTGCTGTGGTGGCGGCGGCAGCAGCAGGGGCAGACAGCTTTTTTTTTATTTTAAAATTTACTTTAAAGCTGAATGTTCTTTGCGCAGGGCCCCCTGAAACACGGGGCCCTGTGCAAAAAACATTCTTGCTCAATGGACGGGCTGGCCCTGCACTTAACCCTCCATAGCCCATGTTCCCTGTAAAATAGTTATCTCCAAGTTATAATACCCTGTTCAGTGTAATTTCAGTTTGTTCAATGTAAACCGCCTTGATATCATGAAAGGCGGTATATAAGAAATATTAAATAAAATAAAAATAAAATAAATAAATAAATAAGAAGTAGTAGCGACGCATAGCCAGCTCAATTTAATATCAGGCCCTTAGTTTTTATGGTAATGGTCTTCATTCTCTCTCACCAAAAGAGAATGGAACTACTCACACATCTGCATAGACTGTTACTACTACTACTACTGAGCATTTCTATAGCACTACCAGTTGTATGCAGCGCTGCACAGACATGTAAGAAACAATCCCTGCTCGTCAGAACTTACAATCTAGTCAAGACAAAACACAGAAGGTGACAAAGCACAGAAGGTGTAATCAAGGATAAAGCAAGGAGAAAGAAAGGAGATCAGATGAGTCAAGATCCAAAAGCAGAAGCAAAGAGGTGAGCTTTCAACCTGGATTTGAAGAGGGTTAGAGAAGGTGCCTGGCGTACAGATAGAGGTAGTTTGTTACAGGCGTAAGGTGCAGCAAGGTGAAAAGAGCGCAGTCTGGAGTTTGCAGTAGGAGAGAAGGGCATAGATAGAAGCAGTTGGCTGGAATTTAACAAGAAAGCAGTGCTTGTGAGATAGTTGGCCAGTCATGGCATCTGCATTAACAATTTATCTTATGCTCAGCCAAGCATATAGAACATGCACCCCATGTGTTCAGGATAAAAGACAGATTAGCCTTGGATTGTGTTCAGTTTCTCGGTTTGCCTTCACTTTCTAGCAAGAATCACTGGCAGAATTGTTTTAGCTCAGTGGTTTTCTCCTGTCCTGTATTCTTCCAGCTCAGTTGGACAACAAGGCTGGGAACCACTGTCATAAGCTATCATTTGCAATAACTCCTTTTAGGTCAGCCTTCATTGTGGTGATCCTTGATCTAGACTGTGATACAGCCTCATATATAGTCTCTAAGACTAGGTGTTACTGTTGGGTGATAACAGACTATTATCACCCTGGATTTTGTGGGCACTGCTTCCATGGCATTGCTAACTCTGACTGGCTGGGTCAGCAGGATTCTGGTCCAGGCCAGGTAAATGAGTTTCTAGACAATGAAATTGACTTAAAGAACCTAACACTCTTTCACAGCAGATGCAGATTAGTAGCCCTGTAGCTAGAGCAATGGGTTGGAAACCAGGGTTCAACTCACCTTTTCCCACTAACACTCTTTCAGGCCGATGCAGAAAGCGGCCTTTAAGAACACATAACGCCATGTTTAAACACACTTTACAAACCTTTTGAATGCAGAAAACAGACATAACAGACTGAAAAACTAAGGCTCAATTAATGCAACACGTATTTAAATCTATTTTAATCAGTAGCACATAATAGTCTGGTATGCAAATCATGGCTGTGCCTGATGCAGAGACAGGCATAGAGGATTTCGCAATCAGCCATAGCGCCAACATTTTTACCACAAGGTCTGAGGTGACAAACCTCTAACGCGCGCCCCCGACAGTATTTTGATGGCACTTGTTGCTTTCCCCAATGCCTAGATCATCTTCTCCTCAGATGATCAGGCATCGGGCAAAGCCCCCGGATGCCATCAAAACACTGTGGGGGGGGGGGGGCTGTGCCTGATAAAAAAAAGAATCCCTAGTGGCCTGGTGGCCCAGCGTCCCCCCCCCCCCAACAGAATTTTGATGGCATTGGGGATGATCATGTCATCGGGAAAAGTCCTCGATGCCATCAAAACACTGTTGGGGACTGTGCCCAATAAAAAAGGAATCCCAAGTGGCTCAGCGCCCCTCCTCTCGCACCACCAACAGAATTTTGATGACATCGGGGATGATCGCAGCATCGGGAAAAGACCCCAATACCATCAAAACACTGTCAGAAGTCAGAGCCCCAATAGAAAGTAAGTACCTGGTTGTCTAGTGGTCCCTGTACCCTCCACCCCCATGTAAAATAAAATAAAAACCACCTGGTCTAGCAGCCCCTGTACCCACTACCCCCCTGGGATGCACTGGACAAGGTTAGACTGCCACATAAGGTATAGTCTACCGCGTGGGGCCAGGTGTTACCATTTTACAAGATGGCGGACTAGTGTGGGAGTGCATAGACAACACTCCCACCTATTTTAAGGTACAGGGTGGATGGATTTATGGGCCACTAGACCACCATGTGATTTTTATTTTATTTTTATTTTACTTTACTTGGGGGCGGGGGGTACAGGGGCCACTAGACCACCAGGTGATTTTTATTTTATTTTACTTGGTGGTGGAGGCACAGAGGCCGCTAGACCACCACATTATATTATTTTAGTGGTGGGTACCGGGGCCGTTAGACTAAGGGCCCCTGTACCCCCACCCCCCACTAAAATAACCTAGTGGTCTAGTGGCCCCTGTACCCCCCATCCACAAGTAAAATAAAATAAAGCACAGTTACTTACCTGTAACAGGTGATCTCTGGGAACAGCAGGAATTAGTCTTCACATATGGGTACGTCGGTACTGACAGAGCCTGCATGGGAATGCTGCCCAGCTTCCAATCAGAAAGCTTTTGGCAGCATCCCTCGCGCCTGCACAGTGACTTCCCGCCTTCTCCACAGCCTCTCTTCAGTTGAGTTTCAGAGCTGAGACAAAGGCGAGGAGAGAAAAGGAAGAAGATAAAAGAGATGGAACTCCTAGGGGAGGTGGGAGGGTTGTGAAGACTAATTCCTGCTGTTCCCAGAGATCACCTGTTACAGGTAAGTAACTGTGCTATCTCCAGGAACAAGCAGGAATGAGTCTTCACATATGGGGACTCCCGAGCTGGAGATGCCAGGGGGAGATCCCATAAAAATGCAAGTGCCTGGATCAGGGGTGCATTTTGTCTCCAGGAATCCCCGGCATCCAATGTGGGATGGAGGGCAGGAGTTGACAATAAAGGAGCTGTGAGGAAAGAAACAGCATAGCCAAGGACTAGAGGGTTTTACAAAGTACAGGAGTCCTTGGTAGATATGATGAGTAGCATTAAAAGACATTTAATGTACACTTAAAATATGCAGCTTACCTACTGTATTGTAGGAAGTAGAAAGCATGATGGAGTCTACTGGATAAGCAGTGGCGGAATCTTCAAGGTGACCTCTCATTAGTGAGGATGAAGGTCCAGCCCTGGAGGTAGTAGATGATCCAGGTGTCAACTGGGTAGGATGTGACGTCAGGTCTTTAATGGAAAGCTTTATGGGAAAAGCTGAAGACTCCTTTAGGCATAAGGTCATTAACATTGAGGACTAAAGGAAGAAGACTGACGGAGTTGGACAACTAGTCCAGTCCTGGCGGGAAGAGGGGGACTGGAAAAAGCCCCTATTCCCACTGAAAACAGTTGTGTACTCAAGAAAAAGAGGTACATTGTTTTTCCTAGCTGGGAGAGATAGGAAAAAATATTGAAGCTTGATGCTTCATGGACTTAAAGAAAAAATGGAAGATGTTAGCACCAAGTGGTTAGTGGTGCCTAACAGTTTCTGCATCGAAATATGGCATGGGACGTAGGGCGACAGACTGTCTAAAACCTCTAGGAGGTAAAACATGTAGTCTAGACAGTAAGGGTGATAGTGTGTAAGACAGACCAATCCTTAAAGAGGCCCCCCAAGAAAAACATATAGATATAGGGATATATACATGTGGCTGGAAGATATATGTATATATATATATACATATGTACAGATGTATATTAGGATATGGGTGGTGAAATATATCAAATATATATATATATATGATATGCCTGAATATATGTAAATTGGTGGGGGATGGTCTAGCACCACCAGGGTAATGATATAGGCATGTGGACATATATGGAGATGCTACATACCAGACAATAGGTTGACGATACATGTCTACCACCCATCCCCATAATTGTACATGGAGAATATAAGAGAAAAAGATTCTGTGCTCTACAAGAGGGTGAACCCACTTGAGATATGTAGAGAGAATCTAATATCAAGGATTGAGGGATGCAGAAAAGCAATCTAACCAGATAACCGTGTTGTTCATGTGAGAACAGATGAATATATGAATCTGTGAAGAACAAGGCAGGAGCTCCACAGAACACTGATATGGTAGGTGTGGAGAAACGCAGGGGAGATACCAGAGGGACCTATGGAAGGACCCAGAGGTAGCATGCGTAAACAGAAGCCTTGGAGTCCCACGCAGAAGAACTGATATCTCGTGTTAACACCCCAGGCTAGAGGGGGTGTGGAGAACCTTCATAAGTATAGGAAGGGTTGAGAAGTTTTTCCTCACTAATAGAGAACTTCAGAGACAAGGTTAATGCTCTATAGCAAGGCCCTCATAGTAGAAAGCTTCTCTGAAGACTACAGAGAGCATTGTGCAGGAGAGCTATGAGAAAAACTGACTGAAGTCAGGCGTGTTGCCATATCCTAGGAGAGGAGATGGTAGAATAATGTGAGAAAGCCTAAACGAGTAGGAGGATCCAGATAGTTTGGAATCACTACTGAGGCTAGACAAAAAGTTGAATAAGGGACTGGAACATGGGAAAAGTCCCAGTAATATCATCACTGGAACTCCTGCAGGCAGAGCTGTTGACGGAAACAGCAGAGATGTTGTCCATTGCTGAATAAAGAAAAACAGAGAAGAAAAGAGAGGAGATATCTTTTCTCTCTGTCTGGGGAACGAGCTTGCTAAAGAAGCTGTTCAGTATAGTATCCCTCAAGTAATGAGAGGGTAACGTACCCATAGGGTAAGTCAACTGAAGGAAAAAATGTTCAGTTGGGATAAAAACTATCAGGGGATAGTTGCAACTGCTCTTCTAGGGAATAAGAAGAGGAGAAGGGTGTAGACCCTGAACAAAAACAATTTTTCCCTCCGACAGGTTAATACACTGAAAAGAAAAGCACAGTGAATAAACTTCTAATATGTAGAAGTGAAGTAAGTTACAATTCCCGGCCTCTATGGTCGCTGGGAATGCTGAGACTGGCCAGAAGTGGAGGACTTCAGACTAGGCTGAGGTGTCCCTTGCTTAGGTACAGCCGAATGATGGGCAGGAGATGAATGAAATTTTCTTTTCTTAGGGAAAGAAGGTTTGGTAGGACATTTCCTACTCTTTGAAGAAGGAGGTGGCTTAGAATGGTTTCTAGTGGAAGAAGAGTCAGTGGAGCATTGAGCAACCTGACGTAAAGCCTCCTTATTGAAGAGAGCTTCTCCTGTACAAGGAGAATGAGCTAATATAGTTTGTGCCCGTTTGCTCAAGTCTGAAGCCTCAAGCCAGGCTCTGCGACGTGCTGCAATGGCAATAGCAGAGGATCTGCTAACGGACTCAAAAGAGTCTATAGAAGCACGAGACAGGAACCAGGATATATTCCGGCTGTGATTGATGAGCAAGGAATAATCAGTAGCCTTGGGCTCTGGTAAAAAAAGGGGCCAAAAGAGAATTTCTCTGTGACTTCCTGGAGTGTTAAACTCATGTGAAAAATATATGAGAGAACTCTGGAGGCCAGCATAGAGTTTTGGAAGGCCTGACGGCCAAAAGCATCGAGTGTTCGTGAAGAACGACCTGGCGGATAAGAAGAATGCTTCTTCTTGCTCTTAACTTTCCTCAGTGCCGATTCCACTACAAGGGAACGATGAGAAAGTTGAGGCTTTTGGAACCCTGGAGAGGGTGGCACTCGGTACTGAACCTCAATGTCTGTAGCAACTTGAGGAAGTCGCAAAGGCGATTTCCAAACCCTGAGAAGGAGATCCTGCAGAGCAGGATGTAAAGGAAACTGTATATTTTGCATTTGTGCCGGTGAGCCATGGGTAGGATCACAACCAGGGATAGAAATATTAAGAAAGGTTGCCATATCCAGGAGAAAAGCCTGAAAAGACTGATCTCCTATGGGAACCATCCCTGGTAAGGCCAAAGAAAGAGACCTAGTAGATGGACAGGGATACTGGCATGTTAACTTAGAGGCAGTGGGTACTGCATCAATGCCAGGTATCGGTTCCAAACTAGGCATCGGTGCAAGAACAGGCATAGACATCGATACTGATAGAGGATTAGCAGTTGAAGTTGCCATCGGGGACTGCTGCAGTGGTACCGAGAGCATGAGAGAGTTATGGCTAGGATCTTCGGAACTGCCCATCTGGAAACGACAGAAGTCGGTTCCGGGACGCGTCGGTACCCAGTCCTCGAGACTAGATATCGATTCAAGACTCGGCATCGAAGAAAGCGAGACTATCGATGCATGTGGCGAGGGTTCCGACGCCGGTGGCGGCATCGGCGATGCCGATACCACTAAGGCAGCCTGGGTTACATCGATCGGTACCGACGGTACCGAGGATACCCGATAACCCCCCCTTGCCAAGGGTAAGGCGGTCCACCTCGATGCCGATGCCAGGGTATCGGAACCGATCGATGCCGGTACCGTCCCGGAGCATGGCTGAGATTGAGAGACGTCAATGCGGTGCGTATCGATCGGTCCCAAAGGTACCGA
This sequence comes from Ichthyophis bannanicus, assembly GCA_033557465.1. NCBI lineage: Eukaryota > Metazoa > Chordata > Amphibia > Gymnophiona > Ichthyophiidae > Ichthyophis > Ichthyophis bannanicus. The sequence continues at coordinate 391,636,964 of CM066036.1, forward strand.
GGATGCCCTATGACGATCCCTGGTGAAGAGTGGGACACTCGACACCGGTGCCGATGCCGGAGGCTCGGTACCGCTCGAAGCGGATACCACCCCCGCACATGGCTCAGGCATGTTCTGTGAGGGGTGAGCCCCAGGAACATCCTGAAACCCCTTTAACGCTTTGGAGCCCGAAGACTCCCGCAAGGGTAAAGCCAATGGATTCTTGAGGGTAAGGCCGGAGCCGTCACCATGCTGAGCATGGGACATACCACTCAAGCATTGACTAGTCTTAACAGACTGTTTTTGGGTTACCTGATCCTGTGAAGTAGAGAAACCGGGTACCCTCACTGCCGAGGAAAAAACGGTATCGAGGGAAACTCTAAATACTGAAGGTTTCTTCACAAAATTATCTCCTGAAAAGTCAGGGGGAAAAGGGTCAGGACCCACACAATTGAGACACCAACTATTGGTGTCTAAAAAGAAACAGGTCTTTCCACATCGAATGCACTTCTTAGGAAAAGAAGGCTCCATGATGAAAAGGCCTAGTAGGCCTAAGTAGTTAAGGCAAAAAAAACTGAAGAAAAAGTTTCTCAGAATTTAGTCAAAAATCCACCGGCGATACCGGTGGCAGCGGGAAATACAGCCACGACCACAAGAAAACAAAAAACTAAAGTAATTAAAGTAATGAAAAAGAAAAGTTTCTGCGGTGACAGGAGGACGTCCTGCCGGCTCCGCGGAAAAACGAAAACTGAAGAGAGGCTGTGGAGAAGGCGAGAAGTCACTGCGCAGGCGCGAGGGATGCTGCCAAAAGCTTTCTGATTGGAAGCTGGGCAGCATTCCCGTGCAGGCTCCGTCGGTACCGACGTACCCATATGTGAAGACTCATTCCTGCTTGTTCCTGGAGATAATAAATATCACATGGTGGTCTATTTTATTTTACTCAGGGGTGGAGGGTACAGGGGCCACTAGACCACCAAGTGATCTGTACCCCCCGCCCCCAAGTAAAATAAAATAGACCACCAGGTGATTTTTATTTTATTTTACTTGGGAGTAGGGGGTACAGGGGCCACTAGACCATCAGGTTATATTATTTTAGTGAGGGGGTGGGGGGTACAGGGGCCACTAGACCACCAGGTTATATTTTAGTGGGGGGTACAGGGCTCGCTAGACCACCAGGTGATTTTTATTTTATTTTACTTGGGGGTAGGGATGGGGGGTACAGGAGCCGATAGACCACCAAGTTATTCATATTTTATTTTATTTTACTTGGGCATGAGGGGTATAGGGGTCACTAGACCACCAGGTACTTATTTTCTCTGTCGGGGCATCGGGAGCTTTTCCCATTGCCATCAAAATTCTGTCTGGGCTGCCATGCAAATTAGCCATGCGGTGCCCAGAGAGCAAGTCAAACTAGCACAGACTTCTTGTGCACACGTGTGTGACTTGTCCTCCCTGTTTAACACTGTGTTGGCTCATTTGTATGCACACGGTTACCGCAGCATTCGTTTGCATATCCTATCCTTCCTACATTGCACGTTAAAATGTGCACGTTGTCGGGAAAGTAAAAAATGGATCTAGCACGGGTCTAGTGCCGGCTTTCTGCATCGGCCGTTTGACCTTGGACAAGTAATTTTCCAATCTAAGTGGATAGCTGAGGAAATGGTAGGAATACTTGAGGCAGGACCTTATACCACAGCCATCAAGGCTTTTCTCAACAAATTACTAAGTGCCAGCAACAAGAAGGAATGTGTGACGAGGTGGTTAAATCTTGTGGTATTATGTCATGCAAGTTAGAAAATGTCAAAAGTACTCTTGGAAGATGGAATATTAGAACTGTTAATTTCCCTTTGTTTTGTATAATGTCTCGGGATTAGATTTATGTAAATGTTATTATATCAAAGAAGTGTTGAACATTTCAGCAACTTCTTTACCACCAATTCTAAGTGCCTGTTATCTACCTATGAAGAAACTCAATATTATGTAAATGAATGATGTTAAATCTGCTGTGTCTAAAAATGATGAGGGGGGCATGGTTAGTGACACCGAATATCTGTGGCTGCCATTGCTACACGTCTTGATGCTAACTGGTTAGCACTGGGCATGCCAGGGGCATTCCAGGGCAGCACACATCGCTAACCAGGTGGTGGCGATATAGAAAACTGTTAAATAAATAAATACATGGTGAAAGTTAAGTCCAGAAAACCCTGGCTTAACTTTTGCCACAGAAGCTGCTGTCTGGTTAGCTTCATAGCAATCCAGGAAACCTGGATATTCAATGCCAGAGCCCAGATATGGCCCCAGCATTGAATAGGCACAAAAAGAGCAGCAGCTCTTGCAAATTCGATCAGGAAACACAAGGAGCAAGAGTGATGATGACACAATTGCTTTATTGATATTCCCCAATGCGTTTCTGCGGAACGCCTTCCTCAGGGGGGTGAAACTACTTACAAACATATAATAAGAACATATATTAGAAACATATTAAAAACATTTAAAGGAATAAGAAATTAAAAGAAACATGTTCAAGCTAAACGGGCATCATGCTAAAAGGTAAAAAAGTAATAACATAACTACATCATGTGACACTCAAATCAAATAAATAAAGTGATTAGATAAGAAGAGCATATGTAGATAAAAATTATTACATAAAAAGACCATATATAATATTACACATATATACATCATATAGTCTAACTTGTACATAATCTCAAATAAAGAAACCAATAGAAAACAATAGACGCAGGGCAGAAAGCGAGCTAAAATATAAACCACTCAGAGAAACATTTAAAAATGTTTTGACAATCGGTACTCACTAATATGTACCATGAGAAAATTTCCGTATGGTGAGGTGAGGTCTAAATGGCAATCGCCGTAAATCCAACAGTGAAGGAACCTAGTTGGTATAAAGCTGAAAAGAGCTACAAACCAATGAGATCATAAAGTTAAAATCCATTTACTATTAAAAGAGCTCACAAATCTCAATGCAAAATTTATTACCTGACAAACAATTTTTTGACAAAACATTTTGGGTGCACAGCATGTTTCCATTCTAACAGATAAAAGGAAATAAATTAATCTTGAACTGACACGGAACCGTCAGAACAGTGCTTAAAACCGCATATGAAAGACTGCTGGGGCTAAAAGGGTATCTTTTATAAAACCAGGTGGTTATAAGACTTAATCCAATAATAACAAAACAAGAGGGCTCACTTCCCGAAGGAGCAGGAGGGTTCTGTACAAGTTATTTGCTGAAGCATAATACCCTCATTTTACCACTAAACGATGTTAACATATAAGCCTTACAAATTGCTATTTTTGCTGTTATTCTTCTCCTTAGATGTTAGCATTTTACTGTGTTGTTGCAACGGAGTTGTAACTCTTGCTAGAAGAACACGTCATTACTCGGAGTTCATTCCGTTTCAGTAAGTGCAATTTTAACTTGTACAGAACCCTCCTGCTCCTTCGGGAAGTGAGCCCTCTTGTTTTGTTATCATTATTGGATTAAGTCTTATAACCACCTGGTTTTATAAAAGATACCCTTTTAGCCCCAGCAGTCTTTCATATGCGGTTTTAAGCACTGTTCTGACGGTTCCGTGTCAGTTCAAGATTAATTTATTTCCTTTTATCTGTTAGAATGGAAACATGCTGTGCACCCAAAATGTTTTGTCAAAAAATTGTTTGTCAGGTAATAAAAATAGTAAATGGATTTTAACTTTATGATCTCATTGGTTTGTAGCTCTTTTCAGCTTTATACCAACTAGGTTCCTTCACTGTTGGATTTTCGGCGATTGCCATTTAGACCTCACCATACGGAAATTTTCTCATGGTACATATTAGTGAGTACCGATTGTCAAAACATTTTTAAATGTTTCTCTGAGTGTTTTATTTTTTAGCTCGCTTTCTGCCCTGCGTCTATTGTTTTCTATTCGTTTCTTTATTTGAGATTATGTACAAGTTAGACTATATGATGTATATATGTGTAATATTATATATGGTCTTTTTATGTAATAATTTTTATCTACCTATGCTCTTATTATCTAATCACTTATTTATTTGAGTGTCACATGATGTAGTTATGTTATTACTTTTTTACCTTTTAGCATGATGCCCGTTTAGCTTGAACATGTTTCTTTTAATTTCTTATTCCTTTAAATGTTTTTAATATGTTTCTAATATGTTGTTGTTAAGTGCCGTCGAGTTGGAGTTGACTCATGGCGACCCTCTGGATAGCTATCCTAAATTGTGTTCGATCTTCAGTCAGGCGGCTCATTGTTGACAGACTGGTACCCGTAGCTGCTGTTATTGTATCGATCCATCTCATTGCTGGTGTTCCTCTTTTGCGTTGACCTTCTATCTTGCTAAGCATGATGTCTTTCTCTAATGATCTCTCTCTCCGCATGATGTGTCCAAAGTATGAAAGTCGAAGTCTTGTCATCTGAGCTTCTAAAGAAAGCTTAGGTTTGATCTCCTCTAGTACAGACTGGTTTGTTCTTCGGGCAGTCCATGGCATACACAGTATTCGCCGCCAGCACCATAATTCAAAGGCATCAATTTTCTTCCTGTCTATCTTTTTCACTGTCCAGCTTTCACATCCATATGATGTTATTGAAAATACCATGGCTTGAACAAGTCGAATCTTTGTATGGAGAGAGACATCTCTGCTCTTGAGAATCTTATCTAGGTCTTTCATAGTCATTCTGCCAAGAGCAATGCGTCGTCTGATTTCATGACTGCTTGTTGCTTCTTTATTGATAGTTGATCCAAGTAGGTTAAAGTTATTCACGATTTCAATTTCTTCTCCTTCGACGATGAACCTGTTGTTGATTATGCCAGTTGTCATGATCTTTGTCTTCTTTACATTAAGGTGCAGGTCCATTTTGAGACTATGCTCTTTGATTGTGAGAAGCAAATGTTTCAGATCATCTTCACTTTCCGCCAGTAATGTGGTATCATCAGCATAGCGAAGGTTGTTGATGAGTCTTCCACCAATCTTCACACCTCTGTTGTCTTCATACAATCCTGCTTCTCTGATGATTTGTTCTGCATATAAATTAAACAGGTAGGGGGAAAGTATGCAGCCTTGTCTTACACCTTTGCTTATTTTAAACCATTCTGTTTCTCCTCGTTCCGTTCGAACTGTTGCTTCTTGATCAATGTACAGATTGTGCAAGAGAACGATCAGGTGTTCTGGTATACCCATGCTTCTTAATGTGGCCCAGAGTTTCTCATGGTTTACACAGTCAAAAGCTTTGCTATAGTTGATAAAACACAAATAGATATCCTTTTGGTATTCTTTAGTCTTTTCAAGGATCCATCTCACATCCGCAATGATGTCTCTCATTCCTCGCCCTTTTCTGAACCCTGCTTGCACTTCAGGTAGTTCTTGTTTCAGGTATGATTGTAGTCTCTTTTGAATAATCTTCAGCAGAATTTTGCTGGCATGTGGAATCAGAGCGATTGTGCGATAATTTCCACAGTCAGTTGGATCACCTTTCTTTAGTACTGGTATAAACACAGATCTTTTCCAGTCAGTTGGCCATGATGCTGTCTTCCATATTTCTTGGCAGAGCCTTGTAAGTACGGTAACAGCTGCATCAGATTGCTGTAATACTTCTATGGGAATGCAATCAATGCCTGGTGCTTTGTTCTTTGATAAGGCTTTCAATGCTGCTTCAACTTCTTCTTTCATCACCAATGGTTCCAGATCATAAGGTACAGGTTGAAACGGCTGTTGGTCCACTTGATCTTTATCATATAAAAACTCTGTATATTCCTTCCATCTTTTCTTGATCTTCTCAGCATCATTCAACATAGAACCTTGAGCATCTTGTAACATTCCAATTCGAGGCTGGAACTTTTTCTTTAACTCTCGTAGCTTTAGGAAAGCTGATCTTGTTCTTCCTCTAATAGTTTCTGCTTCTATTTCCTTGCATGCATCATTGTAGTACTTTTCCTTGTCCTGTCTTGCTGCATGTTGGAAATCTCTGTTGAGTTTTGTGATTGTCTTTCTTTCTCCTCTGGCTTTAGCTTCTCTGCGTTTCTGGGCAATTTTCAGAGTTTCTTCCGTCATCCATTTTGGCCGTTTTTTCTTTTTTACCTTTTGTAGAGACTTCTCGCTTTCTTCCAACACAACCTTCTTGATGTCATTCCATAACTCTTCCGGAGCTCTGTCATTTGTATCTAAAGCAGCAAATTGATTTTGCAGGCAGTCTTTAAATTCCACTGGTATATTCTCAAGGTCATATTTTGCTGCATTCATGAGTAGTTTGCTCTTTTTCAGCTTTAGCTTGAGTTTGCATACTAGTAGTTGATGATCTGTACCACAGTCAGCTCCAGGGTTTTGTCTTTGTTGATGTTGTAGAGCTTTTCCATCGTTGACTTCCACAGATGTAGTCAATTTGATTTTTATACAATCCATTGGGTGAAGTCCATGTGTACAGTCGCCGCTTGTGTTGCTGGAAGAAGGTGTTTGAGATGAATAGATTGTTGGTCTTGCAGAATTCTATCAGTCTTTCTCCAGCTTCATTTCTGTTGCCAAGTCCATATTTTCCAACTACTTTGTCTTCTTCTTTGTTGCCAACCTTTTAGTTCCAATCACCCATGACTATCAGGATATCCTGTTTGCATGTTCTGTCAATTTCAGCTTGTACTTGTTCATAGAACTCTTCAATTTCATTCTCTTCTGCAGCTGTTGTTGGGGCATATACTTGAATTATAGTTGTGTTGATAGGCATTCCTCGTAGACGAATAGAGATTAAGCGTTCGCTGACTGCATTGTATTTCATTACAGTTCTTGCAAGTTTCTTCTTTATTATAAATGCAACACCATTTCTTATTTGCCTTTCATTTCCAGCATAGTAGACCATGTGATCATCTGATGCCCGATGCCAGTCCATTTCAGTTCGCTGACACCCAACAGATCAAGTTGTACACGTTCCATTTCATTCTTGACCACCTCCAACTTTCCCTTGGTTCATGCTTCGTACGTTCCATGTTCCAATGTGTAAGACATCTTTACAGCTTCTGACTCTCATTTCATGCACAGCTACATCAGCAGTCAGAAGTCCCGAGGGCTTTGATCCAACCACATCATAAATGCTGGCTTTACTCTGAAAAGTCTTCAGCTCTTCCCCAGTAGCTAGTTGAGTGCCTTCCAACCTGGGGGTCTCATCTTCCAGCACTACAGCACAATTTGTTTTGTTATAACTATCCATTGGGTTTTCATGGCAAGATACAGAAGTAGATTGCCGGGCCTTTCTTCCGCGCAGTTTAAGTTTGGTGTTGTTGCCGTTGTCACAGAAATGTGATCCTCCGCCGTCAACACTATCCCATTCTGCTGCTGCCCAGATGGGTGGTTTGTCTTGGTCTGGCATCTCAGCTGAGACCTGTCCATCTTGGGAGACCCTGCCAGTAGTTAAACTACCGATAGTTTAGCTCTCAGCATAACTGATGCACACAAGCCCTCACAGCACGACAAGCTGCAAACCATGTTTCTAATATATGTTCTTATTATATGTTTGTAAGTAGTTTCACCCCCCTGAGGAAGGCGTTCCGCCGAAACGCGTTGGGGAATATCAATAAAGCAATTGTGTCATCATCACTCTTGCTCCTTGTGTTTCCATTTCCCCAGCATTGAATATCCAGGTATTAAGTTCAGCACCAGCAGCAAGCTGCTTCAGTAACATTAGCTGCTGGCACTGAATATCATGGCCAATGTTTCTCTTTCCAAAGTTTCTTCTGTGGATTTATCTACTAGTATATTGGCAAATATATGTTGTTAATCCCAATGCTTTTGGAATCAGATAGGGATTAGACTTTTAAAATGTTTTTCACTGCTAGAGATTCACAAAAAATTAGGATGCATTGTTAGAATGTACCCTGATGTATCATTTGAAACCCAACCCAACTTCTCTGATAGTTTTTGGCTCTAAATGCTCAGATGATGGTGATGGAGGATGCTAGCGAGCCCATGGATAATAGCCGCCTAGTCCCTTAGCTCCTGGGTATCTTTTGCCTTCTTTATTGAAAATGTGTCTCCTCAACCATAATCTGCCAAGTGTTCTGTACCTCGGAGCTTGCTGGGATGGGGTGCCTTCTCATTCATCAAGTGTTTACTGAGGGCTGAAGCTGCAAAATTCTGGCTACACGGGTGGCCAGGACCTAGTGTGAAGGAGAGTCATCACAGCAATGTGGTGCACTGACAAAAGGCCTATTGCTTGTGCCGATGCCAGTGGCGGAACTACCTTTTTGGGGCCCTGAAGCCTGAACTGTTATAGAGGCCCCTTTGCAAAAAGCAATGAGGTCTGCCTAACCACTTTTATCTTCTTCAATGGGGTTGTTCCATGACAAATCACCACAAAATTTTAAAAAAATTTAAACCAGAACGCTTTTTCATTTATGGCTAGCCTACAAGATAAAATAAAAATTAAAAGGTTATTAAAGTAACTATTATTTTGTTTTGAATTACACTATATTATTTTTTTAAAAACCTCTCTCATATACAATAGACCCAAAATTTTTAAGCAATTGTGGACTAAAGTCACTTCTGGGGCCCCTCCAGGATTAGGGGCCCTGAAGCTTTAGCTTCATTAGTTTCACAGTACATCCACCCTGGCTGACACTCGGGGTAAGCGACTGAAGTACGGGCCTGCCATCTGCAATGTAAGAGGCTGAGGTGGGCATATCACTGCCAGTTCTCCTACAGCAGAGGATGAGGCATTGAGACAGCATCAGGCCTGGAAAGAATGCCACAGCAGAAGCAGGCCCACCCCTGTTGTAAGAAAGCCTGGATGATTGCTGCAGTTTGTCTGCTGAGCCCGAATGCAGTGGTGCCTGCTCAGTGGTGAGTCCCGAATATGCATTATTCCTGGAGAGTGGGCTGAGTTAAGTCAAAGTCTTGACTCTTCTGTATGTTACCTCTGGTTCTCCACTGACCCTAGTGAAGTACAAGGGATCTTCTATTTGCCTAATATCTGGGGATAGAGGCTGGTTGGCGTTTATGCCCCTTTCTGGTCTCTCCCGAATCACTTCTCCTCAGCTATATGGCTTATCTTCCACCAGTGTCACTATGCCCATCTAACTCCTTTCCTCGTCACTTCAATAGCTTCCTATTTGCTTCCAAACCCAGTTCGAACTTCAACTGACCTACAAGTGCATTCATTCTGTAGCTCATCATTACTTCTCCTCCTACACCCTTCCTTGGGAACTCCACTCATCAAGAAAATCTATGCTCTTCTCTTCTACTACCAACTCTAAACTTCGTTTGTTCTACTTTGCTGCACTCTAAACTATACTTCAGGCTCCATCCCTGGCTCTATTCAAATCCAGGCTAAAAGCCATCTTTGAGGCTGCTTTTAGATCCTAACCCCATATTCTCCTGTTGACCACTCTTGTGTGTGATAACCATTTCCCCTTTGTTCTACCCTAGCCCCCTATTAGTTGCATGCATCTGTCCTGATGGATTGTGAGTAGGAACAGTCTCTTCATCTGGGGGAGATTATTTTTTCTTTGTTTTCCTTGTAAATGCCTGGTCAAATTGACTGGGATTAATTATGTTTTCCTAGATCCCCAGCAGCTGTCTGTTTTTATTTCTGCTAGGTTGGCAGCTCCCCATTCTGACTCAGTTAAGCCCCACTAGAACAAGCACGATTTTTAGGTAGGGCGAGCATTCGGCTTTATTAGTAACTCCTATGTCATTCATGTGGTATGCTGTGTTTTCTTTTATATTGTTCTTTGGAATTGTGTATCCATCTCTGTTATTCTGGGGACTGGTAGGCGCATTCGATAAGGTTTTGTTTCCTTATTATAGTTAGTGTGGTTTTTTCCATGTAAATTTTCGTATGTTGTTCTTTTCTAGCAAGAGTAATTTCTTGTTTATTTTTTAACATTGCATAAAAAAGAATCCATAAGCTCGAATTGCTCACGAAGGAGTGCAGCAGGATCTTCCCCTTCAGCACTTCCAGGTATTCTCCATGCATACTCAGACACCAAGCCCAATTCAGTTATATCAGTAGGATTTTATTAGCTGGTTCTGGTCAGACATCAGGGAAAAGCCTCTTAGTACATTACATGAAATACTCTTTCAGAAACCACAAAAAGTGATTGTATAGCAGTTTTTTCTTAAAACGATAGAACAAACTATGCCAAAGTACTTCAACCCCAAGCCCAACAGAAACGGAATGAAGGAAAATAATTCCTAGTGTTCTTTATGCTCAAGGAACAGAAAAACCAATTAGCACATCTTGCCTGGTCAGAAGTCAGGGAAAACACCTCTGATCCAGATAGAATTGAGAAGAGAGGGTAACAGAAGGAGGTTGTACAGGGGGAGATCAGGGGAATAGAAATTCACCAGAATATGCTCAAATTCAAGTTTACTTAAAACAAATTGATATTGTTCGTTATTAGTGAAATTTCCATATTATAGAACAGAACAGAGCTAAGGGGCAAATTCTACAGATTATTCACAGAGATAAGAAGCCACAACATACTAAATTCCCCCTTTTTCAGTTACACATTGGAATAGTCTAATAAGCCTCACTTTGAGCTAGAAAAAAAATCAATTGAAACTGCCCCCAGAAATTACTCAAACAAACCCAAAACATGAAAATACAAATTTCAACAGAATGCACAGTAAAAAATATTTCTTCACATATTTTCTTTATTACATCTGCTACAGGAGCTGAAAGAGCACTATGAAAAACTGGAGAGTAGGCAGAGGAGCTGCAACAGAGTTCTTGACTTTCATGAGGTATCTGAAGAGAGGGAAGAGACACAGCATCTAATACAAAATATTTTTTGCTTTTTGTGTCCCTGGTGCCCCAAAAGATTCTAAATTGGAAAGAACACACAGAGATGTAGAGTCTTGGGATGGCACGAGGTCTATCCCCAGGCCTATCATTGCTGGTTTCCATTATTTTGAGGACAAAACTGCATTGATGTGTAGCCTAAAGGTTAAAAAGTCAATTATCTACAAAGATCAGAAAGCGTAGTTACCTACCTGTTTTCTCCGGGGACAGCAGGAATCAGTCCTCACATATGGGTGACGTCAGTGCCGACAGAGCCCTCGCGGAAGCATCCCCCCAGCTTTCAAAGAACGCCTTTGGGAGATGCCACCACACATGCGTGGTCCCCTTCCCGCCAAAGGGTGCCATCTTTCTCAGTCAGATGACAGCTAAAAGACGGCAAGCAAAAAAGATGGTAAGGAAGCAACTCCAAGGAGAGGAGGCGGGTTGTGAGGACCGATTCCTGCTGTCCCCAGAGAACATCTGTTACAGGTGAGTAACTACGCTTTTTCTGGGAACAAGCAGGATGTCATTCCTCACATATGGGACTCCCCAGCTACAGGCTACCAAAGGTTCATAGCAAAACATGGATTCCCTCACCATGGGAGGAAATAAGTGCATCAAGGGACTGAGTGTAGAAAATAAAAAGGAGAAGTCCCAAGACAGAGCCATGAGGTACACCAACTGGAATGGGGTAGAGGAGAAACCACTAGAACATACACTAAAAGTGTGATGGGAGAGATGATAAGAAAACTAAGACGGAACAGAGCCCCTAAATCCAAGCAAGGACAGGATATCAAGGAGAGGGTGGTGATCAACAGTGTCAAAAGCATCAGAAAAGTCAAGATTAGCTCCATTCTTTTCCAAATCTACCATTTCCAGGCACTCTTCCACTTCAACAACTTTATGCTGAACTTTATTATACACAAACACTAGTGAAAAGGGAAAAGTTCAGCAGTAGTGGATCTCCTTGTTATGTAATAATTGTGTATTTATTTATTTAAAGTCTTTTCTATACCGAGCTCTTTCAAATCAGTGCAGTGTACAGTTAACAGATTTGTGCAGTGCAGGCAGGGCCTACACTGGACTTACAGAGAACAGGGATTTTTTACATGCGCTAACAGGGTAACTATGTACAGGCAGGCTGGCTGTCACAGATGCCAGGGGGAGCTCATAAGGGTGTTAAGGGTTTAAAACTGTCTTCTTTCCACAGTGTACTAAGAAGTCCTATACTTTCTCCGAGAACAAACAGGAAGTTAGTCCTCATATATGGGTGATGTCAGCGCTGACGGAGCCCTCACGGAAGCATCCCTCCGGCTTTCAAAGAAAGCCTTTGGGAGATGCCACCATGCATGCATGGTCCCCTTCCTGCCCAAGGGTGCCATCTTGCTCAGTCTCCTTTTTTCCGCGGAGCCCTTCAGACATTTGTCTGGCTTGTCCCTGGAAAAAGTTGATTTTTTTCTCTTCGAGTTTCATACTCGCCTCTGGTATTGCACCAGTATTCTTCCTGCCACCTGACCTCATTGCCTCGGCGTTGAGTTCGGGTCTATTTTTATAGTATTTATTCTTTCTTTTTCTGGTATCTTCACGCCTTTTTTTCCAACTGGCAACATGGAGAGTCTTCGACCTCGCAGAGGTACTTTTTTGCCCCATGGCTACCAGTGGCTTTAAGTGTGATCGGTGCTCTAAAATTATGTCTTTGACCGACACACACTTCTGTCTCCCATGCCTTGGGCCAGACCACAACCCGGCAGCCTGCAGCATCCACAAAAGGATTTCCAGCAAGACCCTCAAGAGCCACCAGCAGCAGCACAATAAGTTTTTCCCCCGAGTCCCCGATGCCTCCGAAGGCCAGGGGCCTCACCTGAGGCCTTGACGTCTTGGGCGGACACTTCCAAACCAGAGCCCTGTCATGGGTCCTCAGAAAGGGGGTCTCCCTTGAGGGAATCCAGGAAGCAGAAGAAACCCTCGAAGGCCTCGTCTTTGGACGGGGACGGGTCCCCCCCCTCCCCCGGGGCCAGTCCCACAATCCGAGACGCTTGTTTAAGGCTTCAGAGAAGAAGCAGCCTGCAAACGTCCCCCAAAAGGAGTCGACCTCAGACCAGCCTTGGTCCCCAGACATCATCCTCATTAAGGATTCCCCTTCTGGGGAGCCGGCATCGGGCTCAAGTCCCTCGGTGCCCACACCGAAGGCTGTGGAGCCTTCTGGCCTGGAGTCCAGAATGGCGGCACTGGAGCGCAGTTTGTCTGCCTTCATGGACCAGCAGTGGGAGCTATTATCCAGCATGACAGGTTCATCCGCCCCGTCCACCGTGCCCTTGACATCCTAGGATCTTGATAAATTGGAAGACTGGGCATTCAAATGGCATATGAAATTTAATGTGGACAAGTGCAAAGTTATGCACCTAGGAAAGAACAACCCCAGCTATGGTTACACGATGCAAGGTTCCACATTAGGAACCACCACCCAGGAAAAAGATTTAGGCATCATTGTGGATAACATGTTGAAACCCTCCACCCAGTGTACAGCGGTGGCCAAGAGAGCAAATAGAATACTAGGTATCATAAGGAAAGGAATGGAGAATAAAACAAAGGATATTATAATGCTTCTGTATTGTTCCATGATGCGACCGCACCTTGAATATTGTGTGCAATTCTGGTCACTGTATCTTAAGGATATAGCGTTATTAGAAAAGGTACAGAGAAGAGCCACCAAAATGCCAAAAGCTAAAAAGGTTAGGGCTTTTCAAACTGGAAAAGAGATGGCTGAGGGGAGATACGATAGAGGTCTATAAATTAATGAATGGAGTGGAACGGGTAAATGTAGATCGATTGTTTATGCATCAAAATATAGAAAGACTAGGGGATATGCAATGAAGCTACAGGGTAACCTATTTAAGACTAATAAGAGAAAATATTTTTTCACTCAACGTGTAATCAAACTCTGGAATTCGTTACCGGAGGATGTAGTAAAAGCTGTTAATGTAGCCGGGTTTAAAAAAGGTTTGGAAAAGTTCCTGAAGGAAAGGTCCATATACCATTATTAAAGGGGACCCGGGATATCCACTGCTTGCCCTAATACAAGCATTGTGGAACCTGTTTCTTTTAGGGAAACTGCAAAGTACGTGTGCCCTGGATTGGCCACTGCTGGAAACAGGATACTGGGCTTGATGAACCTTGGTCTGACCCAGTATGGCATTTTTTATGTTCTTATGCAAGAGAACAGATGCACAGAATTGGTACTTTGGATAGCTATCTTTTTTTTTTCTTCCCTAGATTACACAAGAGTTGGGGAGGGTTATAGTGAGGCTTAAATTAATCCTTCTGCTAGAGTAGGTTCGCCACTCTGAAAATGGGGATCTTCTGGATTGGGGATCTTTTGGATTGGCTCTCTTCCTAAGTTCTTTAGTGCAAAGGTTGGGGGGTATCTCTGCTTGTAGGGGGGTGAAGGAAGTGAAGTGGGAAGGGAGTATTAGCCTGTTATTATTTAATTTGCTGGGTGGGGTATTTTGTATGTATATTAGGAGTGGAGGAGTGGCTCAGTGGTTGGGACAGGTTACCTCAGGTCGGAAGGCCAGGGGTTCAATTTCCGCTTGGAGACAAGCAACTTCAGGCCGAAGGGACTGGGGTCTCTAGTCCCATGGCCACTCCTTGTGGCCTTGGGCAAGCCACTTAACCCTCCATTGCCTCAGGTACACTTAAATTGTGAGCCCTTCGGGAACAAGGGAATAAAAAGTACCTGTTAGCATACATATAAACCGCACTGATTCTAAAGAGCATGGTATAAAATAGAAATAAATTAAATAAATAAATAAATAAGTATTGCTGGTGAATTGGTATGAGTGAGGGCAGGGGAGGATAGGGATGGGGATGGGGCCTGTTACCATCGACCCGACCCCTTGGGCCATGCAGTAGGTCTATCCATCTCTCTAATGAGGCTAAGGTGTTTTGGACAAGGGTCTGGTTGGAGGGGACTGTTGGGGGGGATTTCTTGGGTAGGGGTAAGGGGGTTCCCAAGAGTGGATGGGTATTGGTAGGATGTGCGAGTGCCTGGAGAGTGAGAGAGAGGAAGGTGTGTGGAATATGCTTTTAGAATATGGTTAAAGCTTGCATCATGAAATATAAGGGTTTTGCATGTTAAGTGCAAAAGGGTCCTTGCTCAGTTTCGTAGAGAAAGTTGATGTAGTACTTTTTCAAGAAACCCATTTGGTGCGGGATGGTTTTTGCAGGCTATACTGCCCACTTCACTTTGCAGAAATGGGAGCGTTAACCCTCATTTCAAGGAGCAATGAATTTCAACTGCAAAATCTAATTGAGGATAAAGAGAACACATTTTCATTGTTAATGGGCCTGCTGGGAAGGGCACATTACACTATTGATAATGTTTTCCTGCTCCCTGATCAGAGAATTTGGGCTATACAAACCCTTTTCAAAGCTATTAAGGTATCATACTAGGGAATTTGTTTTACTGGGTGAGGGGGCGGGGGGGCTTTGTGTTCTGATAGGTCGAGTGGAAAATTGTTGGGTAGAAAAAGGCACAGTAGATTCAGTAGCCTTCTTCAGTTGTTGGATCTGATTATAGCTGGCGCATCCTGCACGAAGGGGAGCAGGACTACACCTACTTCTCAGCCATGCACTGATCCTCCTCTAGGATTGATTTGTGGTTTGTTTCCTAATCTTTATGAGATGCCTTGCATTCTCATAAGATTGAAAAATGCACATCTCTGATCATGTCCTGTTGTCCTTGGAACTAAAGGAGGAGGATATAGAGCATCCCTCTGCTGTTGGAGCAATGCAGAGGAATATGCTGAAAAACCCTGAACTGGTGGGCAAGTTGAGAGAGACTTGGAGGGGAGTACCTGCTGTTTAATGAGCTGCAACAAACCCCTGTTTTCAATATGTGGGAAGCTGGTAAGGCTGAAAAGCTGTGCTAAGGGGGCAAATGATGTCTCTCTATGGTTGGTTTAAGAAAAAGAGAAGGGAGGAAGTGAAGAGGTTTAGAAAAGAGCTTTCGAAGTGGGAAGTGTTACATAGAAAGGGAGGGACGCGGTCAGAAAACAACTGGCCAGATGGTATACACATCCAAAGATGTTTAAAGAAAACTGAAATTTGAGATTGCAGACCTACTATGAACTATCATTAAAATCTACTATGAACTATCCTCCCCCTTCCAGCAGGTAAGAGTCACCCGCTGGAGGGGAGAGGATAAGATCTATAGGTGAATGGAGGAGTATAGACAGCCAATTGGGCGAGTTATCAGGGAGTGGGGGACGGCTCAGTTGAACTCTAAAGAGGTAAAATGACAAAAATATAGTTATGGAGATAGCTATTGGGGTATGCTGCTCACTTCAGACTAGTTTGGGGAGACGAAGCCACCACTGACCCTAAATACAAACTGTGAAGGAGCATGCATGGACCTCGGGGATGGGGCCTTCCCAGACATATGCTTACAATATGTTATGGTTACCTATGGGAATGTTAACTTTGATACTATATGCTTTTTATGTCCAAAATGAGATGTAATTACTTTGGATATTGTGTTTGTCATACCTGTGGTGTAATAAACATATTTACCCATAAAATTCTCTGTAATACCTGAAGACTGGTGAATGGCCAGTGTAATGCCAATTTTTAAAAAGAGTTCCAGGGGTGATGCGAGGTACTACAGACCAGCGAGCCTGACATCAGTATCAAGCAAAATGGTAGAAACCATTATAAATAACAAACTTACTGAACATGTAGATAGTCATGGTTTAATGGGAGAAAGCCAACATGGAGTTAGGCAAGGAAAGTCTTGTCTTACTAATTTTTTTTTAAAGGTGTGAACAAACAAAAAGACAAAGGTGAGCTGGTCAGTATAGTGTTTCTGGATTATCAGAAAGCCTTTTACAAGGTTCCTCATGAAAGACTCTTGGTGAAATTAAAAGGTTATGGGATTGGAGGTAGTACAGTATTGCGGATCAGGAACTGGTTAAAAGATAGAAAGCAGAGAGTAGGGCTAAATGGACAATTTTCTCAATGGAGAAAGGTGAATAGTTGAGTACTCCAGGGTGTAGCTGGGTTAAAAGGTTTGGACAAGTTCCTGGAGGAGAGGTCCATTAAAGAGGATCCGGGAAATCCACTGCTTACCCCAGGACAAGCATTGTGGAAGCTGTGGACTTTGGGTACCTGCCAGGTACTTGTGACCTGGATTGGCCACTGTTGGAAACAGGATACTGGGTTTGATGGACCTTGGTCTGATCCAGTATGGCATTTCTTATGTTCTTATGATCTGTGCTGGGCCCGCTGCTTTTTAACATATTCATAAATTACCTGGAAATAGGAATAATGAGTGAGGTGATCAAATGTGGAGAGGAGACCGAATTATTCAAAGTTTATTTATTTAGCAACTTCTCTATACCGCTGCATCTACTAGTCACAGCAGTGTACATGGAATAAATAGAACAAGAACGTTACATAGAACATAGGTAACAATAAATAAAACTTAACTTATTTACATAGAGCTGAGTGGGGGTTCAACATGAACAATCATGATGTGGTGGTGGGTGGACAGTTGAGTCTGATCCAAAGTGTTCCAGGAAGAAGAGGGCTTTTGGTTTACAGCAGAATTCACCTAGGTCTGTGAGTGAACATAATTCTGGGATGAGGGAGTTCCAGATGGTGGGTGCATAGAAGCAGGGGCAGCCCAAGAGGGGTACGGGGCCATGTGCGGAGACTCGTTGTGGGGTCTCATTTGCATAAATATTTGCATAATGTTAACGTGCGCTAAGTTTTAGTAAACATGCCTCTTAATAACTATCTGTATAATGAAAGACTACCAGATTTCTACATTACTATACTCCAGTGCCAACCGCCAGGTACATTAGGAAGTACTACAAGCACTGCCCATTTAGAACACATAGCAAACCCGCCGTATCATAACAGCACTACCAGGACTCACAAAGCACTAAACCCTACCTATCAAAAAGACAACGCTGCAAATATTAAATCTGTACATCTCAGAGAATACCAATACATCTTCCACTGGGGAAAAAGAACAAGTGACACTGTCAAATAGAAACTACATGAACAGAATACCTCAGCTCGATTATACATGCAGAACATAGACAGTCACCAAACAAAGAACAAGGGATCACAATTAGAAATAGAAAGACAATAATTAAACTGGGAACCCCAAAAGCCAAACTTGGAATGTACAGCCGCATTGGAGAAATAAAACTATAAATTAATATCCTCTTGTACTAAACAAAAATGCAAAGACGTTAGCAATGCACATTTCCCAGAGTTGACATATTCCAGTTAATAAATTCAAAATAAAGTATTCTTCTACCTTTTGTTGCTTGAGTGTTTTGTTTTTCAGTTGCAATTGCTCCAGTCACTTTCTTCTCATTTCTTCGTGTCTTCGGCTAACTCGCCATTGTCTGCTGTCCATTTGTCCTTTTTTCTCTTCTAGTTTTTTTTCCCATTCTCTCTCTACATCTGCTTTAACATACTGATCTTCCACTTTTGCTTTTTCCTCCATTTATTTCTTTTTCATCCATTCAAATTTCACCCTTCCATTCTCAGTCCCCATTTACTCTCCCAATACCCGGCCAATCATAGATTTTTCTTCCCTCCCAACAAAATATCTTTTCCCCTCTCCATCCTCACTCCCCCAGCCCCATCCCCTTCTAGTCCACCCCCAACATCAGCTCCCTTCTAGTTCCAGCCCCACCCAGCATCCGCTCCCTTCTAGGCCCATTTTCCCATTCCTCCGCATCAGCCCATTTTCAATCCTAGGCTCCCCATCAGCCTCTTCCAGTCCTAGCTGAGCCCCTCATCAGCCCATTTCCAGTCCTAGCCCCCCCATCAGCCATTTCCAGTCCAAGCTCCCCCATCAGCCCATTTCCATTCCTAGCCCCTCCATCAGCCATTCTAGTCCTATACCAGCTCCCCATCAGCCCATTTTTAGTCCTATCCTGGGCCCCCATCAGCCCATTTCCATTCCTAGCCCCCCATCAGCCATTCCCAGTCCTATCCTAGCCTCCCATCAGTCCATTTCCAGTCCAAGCTCCCATCAGCCCATTTCCAATCCTAGCCTCCCCCATAAACCATTTCCAGTCCTATCCCAGCCCCTCATCAGTCCATTTCCATTCCTAGTCCACATCAGCTATTTCCAGTCCTATCCTAGCCCATCAGCTATTTCCAGTCCTATCCTAGCCCATCAGCCATTTCCAGTCCTATCCCAGCTTCCCATCAGCCATTTTCTAGTCCAAGCCCCGCATCAGCCCATTTCCAGTCCTCTTAGCCCCCAATCAGCCATTTCCAGTCTTATCCTAGCCTCTACCCCCACCCCAAAGAGTCCCGCACCTGTTTGAGTGGTTTATGAGGGAGACGGTGACGCCAGTGGCCCTGGCTCGCCTCTGCATAATACAGGATTGAAGAGCAGAGTGCTCCTTCACTTGCGCTGTGTTTTTGTGAAGCCCACTGAGTGCTGGGAAAGGTTAAAGGTCATTTCTTGTTTCCCAGCACTCAGTGGGTTTCACATGAACACAGCACGAGCGAAGGAGCACGCTGCTCTTCATTCCTGCACTGTGCAGAGGGGAGCCGGGGCCTCTAGCGCTCCCAGCTCCCTCTAAAGCTGGCCCTGCAAACCCTGTGGAATAAAGTTCATGTGGGGCCCCCTAAAGCGCGGGATCCTGTGCGAACAATATTCTCGCACAATGGATAGGCTGGCCCTGCGTAGGAGGAGAAGGTTGTCTTGGAGTGACAGTGCTGGTGTGGGTGAAAGCACTTGGAACTGATAGGAGGTTATGACTGGCTGACCTTCTCACTCTCTTGTTGAGAGGTTGTTGCAGAAGAGGGCAAAGAACATTCACCGATAGGTGGTGGTGGATGGTCTTAAATATGGTTAGGGGGACTTTGTATTTGCTCCTCAATTGGATAAGGAGCCAGTGTAGCTGCTTCACGGTGGGGGGTGATATTTTCTTGTGGATCGGTGCCAGTGATTATTCTGGCTGCTGTGTTTTGGGAAAGCTGTTACAGAATAAAGTTGATTTAGGGAACCCCTGGTATATTATGTCTGGATAGTCCAGAATAGGGGTGATGAGGATTTGGCAGACTCTTCTGAAGTCATTGTGATCCAGTAGGGGGCAAGTATTCTCATTCGGAAATAAGGGGCTTTAGTGACTTGTTGGATGTGGTGGTGTAAGCTCAGGTGTTGATCCAAGGTTAAGCCAAGATATTTTTAATTGTTGTTTAACTTGTAAGGTTAAGTTGGCCAGTTGGACTGTGGGTGGAGGGGTGAAGGAGGGACTTCATTATGCAAAAGACTTCCATTTTGTTGGGGTTAATGTGCATGATGTGGCTGTTGAGCCAATGGATGACAGATTCTAGGCACTGGCTAATAGCGGAGTATTCGGGGTTGGTGGTGGAGATTGGAGTATAGATAAGGATGCCGTCGGTGTACAGATGGATGGTAGAGGATTTTGTGATTCTGTATGATTTTACATAGGGGCTGGATGAAGATGTTGAACAGTAGTGATGTGGAGCCTTGAGATAATCCTTGTAGTAGTACGAAAGGTTTGGAGGTTTCATTTCAGATGCTGACTTGTTGGGATCAGTTGGATAGGTATGATCAAAACCATTGTAATGTTGTACCCGAGTACAATTGTATGGAGCCGCGAGATTAGATGGGTGTGGGAGACTGAGTCGAAGGCTGCAGAGATGTTAAGAAAGATAGAAACATGACTGCAGAAAAGACCACATGGCCTATCTAGTCTGCCCTTCCATATCAACCACTACAACAGTCCCCTTTATTCTTTAGAGATCCTCTGTGTTTGGTCCCATGCCTTTCTGAATTCATCTCTACCACCTCCACTGGGAGACTATTCCACACATCTATCACCCTTTCCGTAAAGAAATATTTCCGTATATTACTCCTGAGTCTATCCCCTTTCGCCCTCATCCTATGTAGCAGAGCTTGCTTTCAATCAAAAGAGGTTCTCCTCCTGTGCATTTATGCCATGGAGGTATTTAAAAGTCTCAATCATATCACCCCTATCCTGCCTTTCCTCTAAAATATACATATTAAGATCCTTAAGTCTTTTCTCATATGCTTTATAACGAAGACCGCTAACCATTTTAGTAGCCACTCTCTGTACCAACTCCAACCTGTTTATATCCTTTCAAAGGTGCGGTCTTCAGAATTGCACACAATACTCCAAATGAGGTTGCATCAAAGACATACAGAGGCACTATCACCTCCTTTCTTCTGCTGGCCATTCCTCTCCCTATTTATTTATTTAGCTGTATTTATATCCCGCTTTTCACTGGGTCAAAGCGGTCAATTGGGGGATACATTTAACATGAGGGGATATGAGACACATACACTAATACTTACAGGGAACATGGGCAATGGAGGGTTAAGTGGCTTGCCCAAGACCACAAGGAGTGCCTACAGGACTAGAAATCCCAGTCCCTCTGGCCTGAGATTGCTGTCCCCAGGTGGGACTTGAACCCCCGGCCCGAGGTACCTTGTCCTAACCACTAGACCACTCCTCCCTCACCACTCCTCCCTCCCTATGCACCCAAGATGAGAATGATTGAGTGATTTTCTGTGTGACTTTGATCAAAGTATCTAGGAGGGAGGTAAGAAGAGTTTCGGTGCTGTGGAAAGGTTTGAATCTGTGATGGCATGTGTCAAGGGGGACATAGGTATCTATAAAGTCCTGGGTCGAAGTTGCACTGCCTTTTCAATGATTTTGGCTAGGGAGGGGATCCTGGAGATGGGTCGATAAGATGGAGCTGAAGGATCTGCTGAGTAGTATTTTAATAAGATCCTGATGGAGGCTTGCTTGAGGGCAGTTGGCATATAGCCCAGTGTCAATAATGTGTGGACAATGTGCAGAATGGTTGGTGTGAGATCTTGGTCATTCTGATCCAGAACAGGCAGGGGTCAAGTGAATAGGTGGTGTAGTTGATGTTTGTTATAATATCTACCAACTCCTGGGTGGACAGGAGTCAAAGTCGACCAGGTTTCCACATTTGCAGTGTTGGCCAGGTAGATGATGGCCTGGGGTTGAGCTGTAGTAGCCGATTGCCTAGCTTGGAGAAATTGCGCCATATCATTTGGTGCAATGGTAGGATTGGATTTTGTACTCATTAGGGTCTTGAGCAGATTTAGGGCTATGCTGAATAGCTTTCTGGGACGGTTGAGAGAGGTGTTAAGTTGGAATGATATTCCTTTTTCTTAAGACGAGTAAGTGTGCAGTAGTCCACTTGGGCGCTTGTATATGCTAAGTGATTGGATAGCTTTCATCATCGTCTCCATCTTTGCTCTAGTTGTCTGAGCTTGTTTTTCATTGTTTTGAGTTGAGGAGTGAACCAGGATACATAGTGTAGTCTTCTTCATCCTGGATGTGTTGTCTGGCATGATGGCATATGAGGATATGTTTATGTTCCATTTGGATACAAAGGCATCAAGATTGGTTGGGTTATACTGAGGCAAGTTGTTAAAACACAAGAGGATTGCAAAAAATTGCAAGAGAACTGATGGGGGGGGGGGGGCTAGGAATAAATTGGAAGACTGGATGGTCAAATGACAGATGAAATTTAATGTTGGCAAGTGCAAAGTTATGCACCTAGGAAAGAAGAAGATTGTACCACAAGGTAGGCAAAAACTCACGTATCTATCGAAGACACAGTCCAAAGACGTGATGAGGTGGAAAAACACTTTATTCAATCAAACCTATAGCCAACCCGAGACAGGCCGTGTTTCGTGAACCTTCGTCAGGGCAACGTTGATCAGGTAAAATACTAAAACATAAAAACATAAAAATGAAATAAAAACATAATAGTAAAACATTGTGTAAGAACAGATGACTAAAAACGTAATCATAAAATCACATATAAGTACATTAACAACATAAATATCATAAATAGTTAAAAGATACTTATGAAAATCAACTGCAAATCTGGAAAAAAGTTAAAAAAAAATGTGGATGCTTTCCAAGATGTGGTACTTAGACAAATGGTGAAGGAACCAACCAGGAAAAGCTCATTGCTGGATTTAGTGCTCACCAACGGAGATAGCGTGTCGAATGTCCGGGTCGGTACCCCTATGAGCAGCAGCGATCATCACATGGTGTGGTTTGAGATAAAAGCCAAGGTGCAGTCCAATCATAGCAAGCTCAAAGTCCTAGACTTCAAAAATACTGACTTCAATAAAATGGCCAAGTACCTGAAGGAGGAGTTGGCAGGGTAGGAGGGGACAATGGAAGTGGAATTGCAATGGTCTAAACTCAAGGTGGCAATAAAAGGGGCAACAGATAAATATGTAAGGAAAGAAAATAAAAACAAGAGGAGAAGGAAACTTATTTGGTTCTCCAAAGAAGTGGCTGCTCAAATAAAGGCAAAAAACACAGCTTTCACAAAATTCAAAAGCTTGCAAACAGAGGAACACAGAAAGGAATACAGGATCAAACTAAAAGAGACAAAAAGAGAAATAAGGGAAGCAAAATCAAAGGCAGAGGAAAAGATGGCTAAAGATGTGAAGTGTGGCAACAAAACTTTCTTCAGGTATATTCGGGAGAGGAGGAAAATCAGAGGTGGAATTGCAGGACTTAGAAGTGCTGGGAACGGGACTCTTGGAAAGTGACATTGAAAAAGCGAAATTGCTAAACAAATACTTCTGCTCTGTTTTTACTAAAGAAAATCCTGGGGAAGGACCACCTGTGACTCCCAAATATAAACATGGGAATGAAGTAGATACCACACCATTCACAGATGTGTTACAACAACTTGCAAAACTGAAAGTGGACAAGGCCATGGGACCGGATAGGATACATCCCAGGATACTGAAAGAGCTCAGAGAGGTTCTTGCAGGGCCGTTAAAGGATGTTTTCAATATATCCTTGGAAACAGGAGAAGTTCCTCAGGACTGGAGAAGGGCTGATGTGGTACCTCTTCACAAAAGTAGTGACAGGGAAGAAGTGACAAACTACAGGCCTGTGAGCCTTACCTCGGTGGCAGGAAAAGTAATGGAGGCACTCCTGAAAGAGCAAATAGTGGACTTTCTCAAAACCAACAGGTTGCATGATCTGAGGCAACATGGTTTTACCAAAGGACGATTTTGACAAACAAATCTGATTGAGTTCTTTGACTGGGTGACCAGAGAACTAGATCAGGGGCATGTGATAGATGTCATCCACCTGGATTTCAGCAAAGCCTTTGATACTGTTCCTCATAGGAGGCTTATCAATATACTCAATAGTTTGGGGATGGGTCCCAAGGTGGTGAACTGGATCAGAAATTCGTTGACTGACAAATGACAGGTGGTGATGGTAAATGGAGCTCACTCAGATGATAGAAGGGTGATTAGCAGGGTGCCCCAGGGTTCGGTCCTGGGCCCGGCACTTTCTATGTATTTGTGAGTGATATTGCTGAAGGACTGAATGGAAAAGTCTGTCTTTTTGCAGATGACATGAAAATTTGCAACAGAGTGGACTCCCCTGAGGGAGTGGATAACATGAGGAAAGATCTATAAAAGCTGGAAGAATGGTCTAATGCTTGGCAATTAAGATTTAATGCAAAGAAGTGCAGTGTCTTGCACTTGGGAAGCAGAAATCCAAGGGAAATGTATGAGATAGGGGGTGAGAGATTGGTGTGCACGGACCAGGAGAAGGACCTTGGTGTGATTATTTCTGAGGATCTCAAGGTGGCAAAACAGTGCGACAAGGCAGTGGCAAAAGCCAGGAGGTTGTTGGATTGCATACAAAGAGGAATTACCAGCAGAAAGGAAGAGGTACTAATATCACTGTATAAGTCACTGGTGAAGCCTCACTTGGAATACTGTGTTTAGTTTTGGAGACCATATCTCACAAAGGATGTAAAAAGACTGGAAACGGTTCGAAAGAAGGCAACCAAAATGATTTGGAGCCTGCGTCAGAAGCCTTATGAGAAGAGACTTGAAGACCTAAACATGTACACTTTGGAGGAGAGGAGGGATAGGGGAGATATGATTCAGACCTTTAAATACTTAGAGAGAATTAATGAACAAACCTCTTCCAAAGACGGGGAAACTGTAAAACTGCAGGGCATAACATGAAGCTGCAAGGGGGTAAATTGAAAGGCAATGTCAGGAAATACTTTTTCACTGAAAGGATGGTGGATGCTTGGAATGCCCTCCCGATGGAAGTGGTGGGGGAAAATACAGTGACAGAATTCAAAATGGCATGGGACAGACACAGTGGATCCCTTTAATCTAATTTCTTAACAAACAAGGGTGTCCTACACGGAGCGGTGGGTTCATCCCTAAACAAAGAC
Organism: Ichthyophis bannanicus; assembly: GCA_033557465.1. NCBI lineage: Eukaryota > Metazoa > Chordata > Amphibia > Gymnophiona > Ichthyophiidae > Ichthyophis > Ichthyophis bannanicus. The sequence goes on from CM066036.1 coordinate 391,662,028, forward strand.
ACGAGGAGGGGTGACCTGCACGGAGCAGTAGGTTGCACCTACTCTTGCCATCTTACTTGGCAGACTAGATGCTCCATACTGGTCTTTATCTGCCATCATTTACTATGTTACAATGACAGTTATTTTAACTATACTTGCTTAGCTGTCTGAAGTCCAGCCTCTATCCCCTTTGGTACTTTAAACCCTTTTCTTTTTCTTTGTACTGTTTACATTAAGGTGCACCTGTATGCTCCTATTTTATAAAATAAAGTCAGCATGTTTTATTTTATAAAATAGGCCTGCAATACATGCACGGCAGCTCTCTTTGAATTACCCTCATTATGCAGATACTACAACCAGAAACTATCACCTCAGGAACTTTTATCTCATGGCAGCACTAATACAACCCTTGGTCCTCGGGAAATATATATAGGTGCACGCATTTCAATTTTGCTATAGGCCTTCTTGATACAGTCATGCCACTCTGAGTAAGACCAATCTTGTCCATGAGAAGCTAAGCAGGGTCAGGCCTTGTTGGTACTTGGATGGGAGACCTCAACTATAAACCACCGTGATATACAATTTGAATGGCAGTATATTAAATTACATTAAATAAATAAAATATGAGGCTTACTGTGTGGAAGAAAGACCTGGCAATCTACTTCGTTACATTTTGCCAAGGAACCAGAAGATAGTAACAACTGTCACCAGGAGTCAGAATTCACTTGCTCACATAGCAATGGCAGCACCTCCTCCCTGGTTCCTCTGTTCCCTCCCAAGTCTTCCAACCCGCATCTCACAAACTAGAACCACTTCTCCACAACCTTCCACGCATCTGACTGCTTTGTTAATGTTATTGATATTTGCTCTAAATGCAGAAAATGTAATCTTCTCTTCCAAGCTTTGGGGAATGTTCCTCTATCCATTTCAGCAATGTGCATATTTTCATAACCAATATGGCTTGTTATACCAACATCCATCTTTCCTGGCCTGTCCCCACCCATGGTGACTTCCTGTTACCCGGTAGTAAAGCCCTATCATCTCTGGGCAGTGTCACCTGGTTTTATAAAGCTATTTGCTGGCATATTCCTGCTGAACAGAGATCTACCGTGTTTCCCCGAAAATAAGACCGGGTCTTATATTTATTTTTGCTCCAAAAGATGCACTAGGGCTTATTTTCAGGGTAGGGCTTATGTTTTTTTAATCATATAAATGTTACCTAAAAGAGCTGCCCGGCGCTTTACAACACACAGCTCCTGTAGCTCAAAATGGCCACCGCCACTGGAGCGTGCCAGAAACAACGGGTGCCAAAAGCAGTGCAGGATACAAAGCTCGGGGGATGGCTTCCACACCTCCGACGCCCAAGAATTTTATAGCCGCCAAACAAAAGACCCGAAATAACCAGCCTTTGCCAAACTTACGGGTCTTCAACGGGCTCTAGCCCGCAGTACTGCTTTAAGCAGAGCAGCACCATCGGCGAGCCTCTCGTCCTTGTGCCCCCACCGTCTGATACTGCCGCGGCTCTTCTCTAGGCAGTAAATGCCCCTGTGATCCGGTTCCAGGGCTCTCCCCGTGCTGTCTAGGGGGAGAGATCTGACAAGAGAGCCTGCAGTCCGAGACGAGACAGGCAGAGAACGGCACTAACACAAAGCTTTGCTGATTCCTTGAGGGCTCTTCCCTAATTAATGATTTTTTTTAAAAGGGGCAGCCCCAAATGAATTGAAAGGAACTCCACGGCCCCTTGGAGAGAATGCATTCCCCTACCTCAAGAACACACACAGGCAGCCCTCCTCCATGATCTGCACTAGGGCTTATTTTCAGGGTAGGGCTCATATAACGGTAAGCAAAGGAAAACGTGCTAGGGCTTATTTTCAGGGTAGGGCTTACTTTCGGGGAAACATGGTAGGTTAGGGCAGGTTAAGAACATATGTACATTTTTAATCTGTTTATGGTGCCAATAAAACAATAGTGAAGCAACCTGGGAACCTGCCAGGTACTTGTGACCTGCACTGGCCATGGCTGGAAACAGATACTGGGCTCGATGGACCTTGGTCTGACCCAGTATGGCATTTCATAGAAACATAGAAATATGATGACAGAAAAAGACCACATGGCCTATCTAGTCTGTCCTTCCATAACAACTACAACAGTCCCCTTTTTACCTTTAGAGATCCTGTGTTTGTCCCATGATTTTTTGAATTCAGTTACTGTCCTCATCTCTACCACCTCCACTGGGAGACTATTCCACGGATCCACTACTCTTTCCGTAAAGAAATATTTCCGCATATCACTCCTGAATCTATCTCCCTTCACCCTCATCCCATGTCCCCTCGTAGCAGAACTTGCTTTCAATTGAAAGAGGCTCTCTCCCTGAACATTTATGCCACGGAGGTATTTAAACATCTCAATCATATCACCTCTATCCCACCTTTCCTCTAAGGTGTACATATTAAGATCCTTCAGTCTGTCCTCATATGCTTTATAATGAAGACCACTAATCATTTTAGTAGCCACCCTCTGCACCGACTCCATCCTGTTCACATCCTTTTGAAGGTGCGGTCTCCAGAATTGCACACTATACTCCAAATGAGGTCGCACCAAAGACTTATACAGAGGCATTATCACCTCCTTTTTTCTGCTAGCCATTCCTCTCCATATGCACCCAAGCATCCTTCTAGCTTTTGCCGTCGCCTTTTCTACCTGTTTAGCTACTTTAAGATCATCAGACACAACCACGCCTAGGTCCCGCTCTCTTCTTTAGTGGACAACATTTCGTATGTTCTTATGAATTCCATCTTTCGTAACCCCAAGTCCACATGCGAGACATGTGCCACCTCAAAGAACTTTTGGATATCCCCTCTATTACCTGTTCCCCCAATTTAATTCACCAGTGCTTACACCACACCTTGACATTTCCCTTCTCTCTACCAATTATAGCACTTACTATGGAGGTGTACCTCCCCACTCCATCTTCCAGTTGGAGTATTAATTCACACTCTATCTGCTCAGCATTCCATCTCAGGGAAGCAGCAGCATAATGCCGAACATGCAGGAAGGTGTAGAATTAATTGTGTGGCAGTCCATGAGCCTCCTGCAACTGATCCAAAGATTTCAAGACCCTACTGCCCTAAATACTACCCTACCCTAAAATACTAGAGATTCCTGAACACTTTGTTCTCTAACCCAGATGGAAAGTCAGACCTACAAATGGCAGATATCCAGAAGTTGTGGTGAAAGGCTTGCATCCTGTCTCAGCTGCCACAATGCCTTGTGTGTGGCATTTAGGGGATCATTATGCATGCCTTTCAATGGCTTCCACATTTCTCCCCCAATTCCTAGTACCGACAGGCAATTTTTATGCCCTTACAAAAACCTCATCTGACAGGTCCTCTTATAATTTATTTATTTAACAGTATTTCTATACCGCCTTATCCTACAATCAATGCTGTGTATGCATCTGGTACCAGTTGATTGAGTAGAATATTGTCTGTTGGATTGAGCCAGGTTTCTGTTATGCAAAGTATGTCTGGCTGTTGGTCTTCTATGTGGTCTGCTATTGTGTGAATCTTGTTGCATATGGATCTTGCGTTTATGAGCTCTATGGTTTGTATGCATTGGAGGATCTGTTGTTTTGTGTGTTTCCTTTGAGCTTAGTGCGTGGGAGTTTGATTTGTGTTTGTTTTTTCTTTTTTTTGTCCCTAAAGTTCTTTGAGTGTCATTATGCGTACACAGTGGTTCTATGTACGTCCAATTGGTTGGTGGCAGCCATGGTGAGGTAGAGTGTGGGTATTGGAGGTGAGTGCTTGGTGGTAGGATTTGTGTGATGAGGAGGCTGAGTGGGAGAAACAATGATGTGAGCATTTTGATTTGATGTGTTGTTCTGTTCGAGTTTTACTTGCGGTTTTGACGTCTTTCTCCGTGGACTGCCCCTTGTTGGTTTCTTCTTGTGGTGCTGTCGGTGCCGATGATGTATAAGCTTGTGTGTTGCTATAAGCTGCCATTATTTGCGCAATAGTAGTACTTATATTTATCTTAGCAAGTTTATCAAGCCTCCTGGGGTTCATTATCCCCAGAAACATGATGTGCTCGCTTGCCCATTTAAATGGGAATATGCCTCTCAATCTCTCCTTTTGACTACCTCCCAGAGGCATTGCCACTAGCTTATCCAATTGATTTCAAGTCCTGCTATGTCCTCATACTGCTGTAAGACCTTATTTATTTAGGTGGGTTTTTTATACTGCCCCTTCCATTGATCAAGGGCGGTTTACAAAGAACAGAACAATTACATTAAACTTTTTAAAAACATTAGTTTTTTTTTTATAGCTGGGACCATCTGTGGGGCATTAGTGATAAAAAGCAGTCTTTTTTTTTTTGTGCCGTCAAGTCAGTGCCGACTCCTGGCAACCCAGCTGCCTCTGGGTTTTCTTAGCAATGTATCAGCAAAAGTAGATTGCCAGGCCTTTTCTTCCAAGGCAATGGAGGAAAAGCACAGTTACTTACCTGTAACAGGTGATCTCTGGGAACAGCAGGAATAAGTCTTCACATATGGGTATCGTCGGTACCGATGGAGCCTGCGCGGGAACGCTCCCCAGCGTCCAATCAGAACCCTTTTGGGAGCATCCCACCACGCCTGCGTGCTTCCTTCCCGCCTTTCCCAACTGCCTCTCCTCAGTTGAGTTTTAAAGCTGAGACAAAGAGAGAGAGAAGAGAAAGAGATAGAGAGATACAACTCCTAGGGGAGGTGGGTGGGCTATGAAGACTTATCCCTGCTGTTCCCAGAGATCACCTGTTACAGGTAAGTAACTGTACTATCTCCAGGAACAAGCAGGAATAAGTCTTCACATATGGGGACTCCCAAGCTAAGATGCCTGAAGGAGGCCCCAGCATGTTGCAATCTAAAGATGGGCCATGCTTATCCCTTAAAACCTCAGGCATCCAAGGGATGGAGGGTAGGAGTTGAACTAGAAAAGAAAAAGAGATGCTGTGAAACAGCTTAACTAAACAAGGTATACAAAGGGGAGTCCTTGTGTAAATCATAATATTAGAAAAATGTTGAGTCTTAATTATCTAATGTGGATCTCACTCAGAAATATTGCAAAATATTTGTTGAGGGTAATAAGGGTCTGTGGTTGAGAGCCAGATCATTATCCTCAGAGAAATTCCCCCAATGTGAAGTAGAGGGAAAAAACTAATTTTGCAATACAGGAAGAGATGAGAAGTCTTCATGGCCAGAACTAACCCTAGAAGAAGTACTGGGGAAGTTCAATGAGGTTGGACTTTTGAGAATAGGCAAAGCTTCTGTAAAGTCCAAAAAATTGAACTTCTTGTCCTTGGAGCAGAATAAGGTCCTAGGAAGAGTGGAGATAATCTGACTGGTTTGGATGAAAAGGTAGAAATACCCTTTGCAGAAAAAAAGGGGATAGGTCTTTAAGACCCCCTTTATTCCATTGAAAAGAGAAAGATATTTGTACTAGGCGTTGAGCCTCCAATTTTTTGAAGATCAGTAAAAGTCTTTGTAAGTGATGTCACTTATGATGAAGACTTTACATGTAGAGCTTCAGGTGTGACGTAACCTAAAAGGTAACGGTAAAAGAAGGTATCTTGTAAAATACCATAAAAACTGGTTGTCCACTGAGTTTATGGTATGCTGGGGAAGCATTAATATGGACAGTAGACAAATCTTTCAAAGTCAGATGATGTACAGAGATTGACGCAACAACAAGAAGGATTAAGAACTACTTGAGAATCTTGATGGAGAATCTGTCTGGTTAAATATGGAAGAACTATAGAGAAAGTTTCATGGAAACTGGTAATATGTTCTTCACTTACAGGGATAGGATTAGACTTCTTGAAAAGATCTAGCCCCTGAATAACCAGGTCTCGAGATGTACGTGAATGAGTACAGAGGAGATCCTTAGTCTTAAGACAGCAAGTCTGGATCCTTCTACAATTTCAATTAGTAGCTGGAGAAAAAGACGCAATATAAGGGGATACCATGTTTGCCTCTTTATGAGGGCAATATGAGTATCATGCGTTCTCCTGTTTAATATAAGCTACCATGAAGTATAGGAAATTAGAAGGAGAGTAGTGAATAAGAACCAACTGCAGTGAAAAAAATGCATCCCTGTTGGGGAAGTTCCAGTGAGATGTGGAACAACCAGGGAATTGTGCAATTTTCTACACTTTCACGTGGTCTAAACCCTGGTTACCTTTTCTTAAAAGGAAATTTTAAGGAATATGGAAAAAGTAGGAAAAAAACAGTCATGTAGGAAAATAACTGGTAGAGTCTACCAGCTGAAGCCCTTAACAACTATCTGGCCAGCTACCTATTAGGAGTAGCTCTGAGGCTCTCTCGCAAAGGCCCACAGTTGCAGAGCTTTGTTGTAGAATTGCAGAGAGCATGTTGTAGGTTGCTTAGATCTGGCTGTTGAATTGCCAGTGTGCAACCTAATCTATTCTGTTGGAGCCAAGAGAACTGAACGTGGCTAAGAATAGTAGACAGGCCTGATGCCTGCAACAATAAATAGTCCAAATGAGTTCTGGATCTCCTTTGCACTTATCTGTTATTAAGGCAGCATAAAAGTTAGGTCCCATAGGTTGGAGAGGACCGACGGACATAATTTGGAGTAGTAATACCTAATTTCTGTCCGAAAAGCTGCCTTAAAAAGATATGTGAGAAGGAGATGAACTGCAAAAAGGGGAGAAAACTCTGTATGGAAACTAGTTACTGGAGTAGGTTTTGAAGAAAAACCTATGGCTTAGAGGATAAGCCCTCCAGTTGATTAGTAGTACTGTGATAAGGAAGCTTATCATAGCTCAGGAAGGAGCTATAGGAAAGGTGAAGTGACTCTGAACAAGCAACCTGTCAGTTCTGGTAGAAATAAGAAAACAGAATTTTCCCATAAAAGACTACCAGTCCCAGAATGCACCAGGTTTCCAACAGCCATTAGAGGAGCTGAAGTGGGGAAACGTGTGTTCAATCAGGAGGGCTATGAAGTAATCCCTAAGCACTCATCTCAAAGGGCAGGGCCTGATTCAGCACAGCTGCGCTGTGCTAAGGTGGAGCACTCATCAAGGCAGAATAAAGGTAGAGTTTATTCTACAGAGAATTATCCTGAGGATCATCATCATCTTCATGATCAGCTTGGATATCCTCAGTTTCATCTGGAGGATCATCAGAAGCAGAAGCCAAACCGGACGGACAGAGAGGGCAAGAAACCCTTTGGAAGAAGGAAGAGAAAAGCCTTTGGGAGGTCTAGAGGAGTCTGGAGCAGTACGTATACTGGGAGGCATTCCAAGGGCCCGCATACACCATTGGACTGGGGAAAGCCAGAGGAATGGTGCTGCAGAGCTAGGAATCTCCAGACGGTACCTGTGAGGGAGACGACTGCACGTGGAAGGGACCCTAAGACCCGTGCCAGAAGGTATGTGAAGAGAGATCCAGTGTCCAGGGATCTGGATTGGAAGGCTGGACATAAGAACTGGACTACATACTGCCAGGCTATATAGAGAGGAACTCTAACAGCAATGGGAGCTCAGGTATGAACATTGATCTATGCCCTAGCTATAACCTTGAAAGACAGCAGGGAAACAAGTATTCTCCTGAAAGTGCTCCATTGAGAAATTCATCTGTGCCAATCCAGGATATTGAACCCATGATTGTTGAAGAAGGGGGAGTGATTGCAGATGAAGGATGTGTTTACATGGATTGCTCTCTGTCTAAACTCCTTTGGTAATTTTCTGTTACAAAGTACAGCAACCATCACAAAGAAATACAAACTTGTTCTTTTAATCTACTCAGAAAAGCTCCTGAGTAGGATTTTTAGCCACGCAGTAGAAAGCAAGCCAGCTAAGGGGTTTCAGCTGGGTAACTGCTAGCAATTGAGCCTTACCTAATTGCTTGTGAGCTCTGAGGGAATCACTTCTGAATCTATGTGGGAAGATATAAGAAGTTAAACCTGAAAAGAACAGTTTTTCCTTTCTTTGTGGATTTTGTTTGTTGTTTGATACACTGCTAAGAAAATATTAGCTAAAGCCTACAGAAAAGACCAGTTTGTTACCAACCAGGTCTTTGTTCTTTTGCTTTGATTGCCTAATAAGTTCAAATGTTGTTTTCCTGATTTTGTTTTTCCAAGTTTAACACTGAAAGCAAGTAACCTGATTAAAGCAAAGTGACATGGATCTCAAACAATTTTCAGCAGATTGTGTCGCAAGGAACTAGCTAAACTAAAAATAGACAAAGCCACAGATCCGTATGGGATACATCAAAAAAATACTGAGGGAACTTGGGGATGTTCTAGCGGCTCCACCGTCTGACCTTTTCAATACCTCTCTGGAGTTAGGAGTGGTGGCAGAGGACTGGAGAATGGTACATGTGGTCCCTTTACACAAACGTGGATGCAAGGATGGCACTGAGCACTACAAGCCAGTTAGTCTAACCTCTGTGATTAGTAAATTATTGGAAAGGCTGCTGAAAGAGAGTAGTGAGGTTTCTGGAATCCAATGAATTGCAGGATCCAAGGCAGCATGGATTCACCAGAGGCAGGTCTTGTCAGACAAATCTGATTGATTTCTTTGACTGAGTCACCAGGGAGTTGGATAGAGGGCAAGCCCTAGATGTGGTGTAGCTAGATTCGTAGAAAAGCCTTTGACAAAGTTCTGCACAGGCGACTTATAAACAAACTGAGCATCCTAGGAATGGACACTAAACTTACTGACTGGATTAGAAATTGGTTGAGTAGGGGGTGATAAAGGGTACAGGTAAATGGAGCTCACTCTGAGGTGGTGGTTAGCAGTGGTGTGTTACAGGGATCTGTGCTTGGCCCGATTCTTTTTAACATCTTTGTTAGTGATATTGCGAAAGGGCCATCAAGTAAGGTTGGTTGGTTTGTTTGTTTGCGGATAATACAAACTCTGCAACAGAGTAGACATTCAGGAAAGAGTAAATAATATGAGGAGGGATCTAGCTAAGCTTGAAGAATTGTCTAGAATTTGGCAAATGAAATTTAATGCTAAAAAATGCAGGACTGCAAAAATCCAAAGGAGCGGTACAGTGCAGGTGGTGTGGTACTTCTGAAAGAGCAGAACTCAAGCATAATTGTGTCTGATGACCTTAAAGTATCTAAACAGGTAGAAAAAGTGACCGAGAAAGCCATGATGTTTGGGTCTATAGGGAAAGGAATGGCCAGCAATAGAAGGAGGCGATAATGTCTCCGCATTTATTTTTTTAACAGGTTTTTATATACCGCTTTATCATTTCAATCAAAGCGATTTACATCCACATAACTCTGTTGCAACCTCATTTGGGGGTATGTTTACTAAACTGCGGTAATGTCACCCACGTTAGGTTCCGCGGTAAAGGTACAGATGCCCATATAAAGGTGTGGGCGGTGCATTGTTACAGCAAGCCGTATCAGCTAACGCACGTTACAAGGCGCCTTATAAAGTGCCTTATAAGTAAGGCGCCTTGTTAGGTGCCTTGTAAGGCACCCTATAGGGCTCCTTAGGCTAAGCGCCGTATTAGGCACCCCTGGACAAGGCACCGTAGAAGGCACCCTGGGCTATGGAATCATAGGTTAAGGTGGCCTAACAAGGTTATGGTGCCCTAGGTTAGTGTGCCCTAAGGGCTGCAAGGTGCTTCAGGATGACATGCATGACCTGTGAGGCACAGAGACAGATGTAGCCCTAACACTAGATAAAGCACTGAGGAAAGACAATGAACAGGTGGACCTGCCTTATCTGTGGGCATCCCATGTGGCTGCCAGTACTGTTGACAAACATGGTGGGGGCAACTGTACCACAGCACAGGGTGTTGGCAATGTAAAGTACTGGAAAGACAGGTGGTGGCAGACGATGGGAATAAGTGTCCCCAATGGAGGCGGAGGTGGCAGAATAGTTACAATGATGGGTGGTCAGAGGAGTGGTGGTGCCATGCAGATCAGGCACAGGCGAGGCAAGCATGAAGAGGCGCAATGCAGGAAAGGGTACCAGTAAAGGACATGGGGTGGCAGCCTGCGCAGGAAGACAGGACTCTACACAGCTGACAGACGCAGAAAGATGGACTGAAGGATTGTTGGCAACAGTGGTGAGGGTAATATGGGCTGGCAGCATGGATCTGCAAAGATATGACTGTTATAGGCATGCAAAATATCTGAGTTGGACAGCCATGAAAAGAGGGAACAACAAGGAATCAAAACCATGACCACTGTTTAGAATGTCATTGTACTAACCAGTAGGCTATACCTCTATGGCTTGTTGCACAGCAATGGTTGGGTACAGAAGGACTGCAGGTCACCGCACAAACCGTCTGCTCTGTGTGCCAGGATAGGGTACCCCACCAGCACCCATGATGCAATGCACATGCAGAACAGTGGTCTACAGCTGATCACCAGATGGGGTCTGCACCTCTCCGGTACTGCAGCATGGTAAGACAGTTTGACAGTGCGTGATACTGCCACAGAGTAGCTACAGACCATGCCATTGTGCAGGTTCTGTGTTCACCCTGAGGGTTAGGATGGGTGCCCAGCACTAGGTCCGCAGTACATGTGGTGCTAGAGATAGGTCCTACTGCACATCCCCAGCACTGCCAGTGTGTGCCAGGTGTTCCTAGTAGTGCAACCGAAAGTAATTGTGTGTCCATCTGTGTTCCGCAGTCCCATGTGGCCCTGTGGGGCCAGACACCATCCAGATTAGTGCAGATTAGTGGTAGGGTCTGGCTGCCATGGGCACCTGTTATCAGGGCAGAGAGGTGTCTAGACTCGCATGAGGTGGATGTAGCACTGTCTCTACAGGTCAAAGTGGTATACACTATATACCCCAAAGGACCCACAATCACCCATTTTGTAGGTGAGGGAGTGGAGAGACAGGTGCCTGAGCCCTGGCTGTAGGACAAGTAACCGCAGTCCTGCTGGCAGAGGACAGCCCTCCAGGGCTGGTGGGCCAGAGCCATACCTATGACTGTGGCAGTGGCAGACCAGCAGTAAAGCACAGTTACTTACCTATAACAGGTGATCTTTGGGAACATCAGGAAAAAGTCTTCACATATGGGTACGTCGGTACCGACGGAGTCTGCAAGGGAACGCTCCCCAGCGTCCAATCAGAACGCTTTTCGAAGCATCCCAACACGCCTGCGTGCTGCCTTCCCACCTTTCTCAACTGCCTCTCCTCAGTTAAGTTTTAAAGCTGAGGCAAAGAGACAGAGAGAGCAAGAAAGGGAAAGATGGAGATAGAGAAAAAGCAACTCCTAGGGGAGGTGGGTGGGTTGTGAAGACTTATTCCTGCTGTTCCCAGAGATCACCTGTTACAGGTAAGTAACTGTGCTATCTCCAGGAACAAGCAGGAATGAGTCTTCATA